>VDFB02058242.1:426570842-426745568 GCA_007258455.2 Sequoia sempervirens | reverse complement strand
CAACTTCATCTTAAATCCAACTCTTGAACCCTAAGCTCTTCTTAATACACCTATAAGCTTTGATTAATTACCACTATTATTGAGAAGGGTAAGTTTGAAATGAAGATAGATGTAGGTCTTACAAAAAATAAATATCTTCTCTAGTTATAATAATTAATAAAAAAAGCATCCAAATAATCCAAAGTTAAGTAATATTTTTTATATTTTTTAATATATAAATATATCTAGCAACAAACTCCCGTGATAGTCATCACACAAAATTAATGATCACCCATAGACATCTTAATGATGGAGATGAAGGGTGGAAAAACCATAAATGGTGGGGACAATGGAGGTGAAGGCTTTGGAGATTTTGTAGATGGTGGCGAGGGCAATGATGAGTTAAAAGATGGAGAAGGTGTTGGTGAGCAAGAGTTAGCTTCCTACATGTGGGTTGGTGCCCTTTTTAATCCCCTTACCCCTGTGGTGGTGGTGATAGCCTCTGCATTCGTTCCTAAGATTGAAGCCCTCATCATTGTGCCTAGTGCCTTCCCTTGTGTTGTGAGCTTGGGCTCCTACGCTAGCCTTGACACCCTTATTGAAGTTGATGTGAGGGGTGGCTCTCTTGAGGAGTATTTCTCTTAGAATCTCTCCTCAAAGATTCTTATGGAGGATTGCATTACAAAGCAGTGTATGGGGTCCATGTCTTCTACAAGTGATTTGGTGGATGCCAGTGAGAAAGTTCCTCTTCTGGCTATGTGGCTAGAAGCCTAATATTCAATTGTTGATAAGCATGTGGTGTTTTTGGGTTGGGTTCTATTGAGCTTTCTCTAATTGTGAATAGGTTGTCTTTCAAGAGGGCCTTTCTTCTACCCATCCCAAGAATCATTTGCTTGAGGTGTGTTTGAAGATAAATCTTCTTGCCTCATCTTCCTGTCTGATGCCTTCTACTATTGACATGTGTGAACTGGAGATTGTGCCCTCTCTATCCCAATCGAGACCTTTGTTCCATATCGCCTTCTTTGGGTGAAGCCTTCATTCCTATTATTACTAAGAGAGTGTCGTATCCTCCCTGTAGTAAATTGGAGTGTAGTGTTGAGGAGTTCGTTCCTCAACCTCCTCCTATCCTTTTTTAGCCTGATGAGTGGGTGGACAAAACCTCTGCTTTCCTACAACATGCTCTCATTAGGAGATTTTGGGTCAGAGACCAAACATTGATATTTCATTGTTGGGCATCTATTTGTTGGTGTAGTTTTGTTTTGCTGAGGGTGAAGGCTTTGAGGAATGCATTCCTTTTATTCTCCTTCAATTCCAGTGTGGACTACTCTCATGTTTTGTTAGGTGGACCCTAGTTTTTGGGTAAATCCTTTCTTTACATTCAAAATTAGTTTGTTGGTTTGATGCTACCAAGACCAACTTAGTTCTTGTTTGGGTTCATCTCCTAGAGCTCCCTTTAGAGTTTTGGGATAAAATTATCATTCGTGGTATAGTTGATGTTATTGGTCAGTTTGTTACCATTGATAATGTCACAAAATCTAGAATAGTTTTTAGTTTTGCTTGATTTTGTGTTTGTATTAAAGTTGATTGGGAGTTTCCCAACATCGTTAATATTTTCTCTAGGCTTGGTGTTTGGGAGAAAAAACCCTAATATGATTGTTTCAAACTACCTTGATTATCTTTGTCAATGTTTTTGGGTCCTTCCAAAAGCTTGTTTCCGGTTCCATGCTCCGGTCAAAAATATTGTTGGTCTATGTTGTTCTCTTCTTTTTTGTTGTTTCATGTCTCTCTTCTTGGGACACTTGTTTTGTTTGATATTCTTTCCAATCTCACTGCTGGTGAGTCTCGTCCTTCTTTATTTTTTTTGTTGTCTTACTCTTTGTGAGACTCCTCTCTTATGCCTCATTGACTTCTTTGTAATGGGTTTAGGCCCTTCCTGCTTTATACTATTAAAACAAACTCCCCTAATAATAGTATCTCAATTATAGTATAAATATTAATCTAAATTATAGTGGAAGGATTTTAGATCTATACATGTTGATTCTTTGTGGTATGGTCATAACATCACCAAAAGGTCCCTAATGATTAGTTCTAGGAAACTTGGTAAGATTTATATTGAATTTGCATGACCTTGGTGTGATCATAGTTTCCTTTGTTCATTATTAGGGTTGGAATTAAGAAAATATCTCAGGATTATGAGGCATTCACACACACAAGAACATGAGGTGTAAAAATAATATAGCTTCACAATCCTAGAAAAAACTAGACTAATAAATAGGATTTCCTCTAATTTACCTTTGCAAAGTGACATATAGAGTATTTGGAATGTCATTTATAAACAACCTATTACCTTCTACATATATGATTTCTAACCCTAATACCTACTTGTATAAAATTTATGAAATTAGATTCCCTATTCATAATATAAAAGTGATATATTTGGTTATATTTTATATATTTAGAAAACCCCAATATGCATGTATGTGATAAAGTATTACTTTAGAATTGAATCTCCCAGGTTAACTATATAATGCAATTATCAAAGAAGCTACAATTTTCAAATATGTTATTTTCTATGAAGATGAATCATGACAATGAGAATGGATTAATGACTAGAAGAAATTAAAAGGTATTGAAATAAAATATTTTAATGGAAGTGTAACAAAATTTCCCTATACCTAGAAATACATCCACCACAACTAGTATCTCATTTTTACCATTAATAACATCTCCAAACACAAGAGGAATACCAATTCTAATGTCAAGGAAGACAAGAAACTCAAGATAAATTATGTGAGGCAACACAAAATGAAGAAGAAAATGACAATTTTACTAATTTTTCCTTTATTTTTGGAAGTTGATCTAATTAGTTTTGAAGAATCCATATATGTAACAAAAATGTTTCAATGTTATGTATGCGAATATTATAAGATTGAGAAAAATAAAACATGGTAGTTAGTGGATCTTCAAATACCTAAAAAGATGTCATTGGTGTCAAATTGGTTTATAAAACTAGATACAATGAAAATGGTGAAATTAAAAGGTGTAAAGAAAGATTGGACACAAAATAATATTTGAAATTTAGCATATAATTTATTATAATGAAACATTTTCACTTGTGGCAAGATTGGACACAATTAAAGAGAAATTTTAGCAATAGTAGCCCAACACAATTGGAATGTGTATCAAATGGATATAAAATCCATATTTTTTAAATTATGAGTTAGAAGAAGAGGTTAATGTTGAGTAGCCAATTGGCTATGATATTTTTGGTTCAAGAAAATAAATTCTATAAGATGAAAATTGTGTTATATAAGCTCAAACAAGTAGGCAGGGCTTGGTATAACTTCATAAACATGCATTTGAAGCAATGGTTTTGACAAGAGTGGCATTGAACCCCACACTATCCACCAAGCTAGAAAAATAATGTGAAATTTTATAATAGTTTTTTTTTGTATGTGGATGATTTAATTTTTACAACAAGTTGAAATTTGTTAATTGAAAATTATAGATTAGTATTGAAGAAAGAATTTAAGATGATAGATTTAGGATTGATGAAATGCTTTCTTGTTATAGAAGTTAATTAAATTAGTGGTGGATTTTTTTATAACTTATATGTGTATGCATTTATGATGTATTGAAGAGATTTAGAATGTTGAGTAGTAAACCAACTCATATGCACTAGTTTAAATAGAGTAAAGAATAAGAAAAGATGATTGTAACAACAATGTAGACCAACATTCTATAAAATATTAGTTGTAAGTATGTTGTATTAGATAGCTACAAGGCCTAATATAATTTATGTAGTGAGTTTAATCCCCAAGTGCATGAGAAAACTAAAATACATTCACTTGCAAGAAAGAAAAAGAATCTTGAAAAATGTCAATGGCACTAAAAATCATGGAATTTTATATATTAAATTTTAAAATAATTTAAACTTAATTGGCTATAAGATAACTGAGAAAGTAGCATTGGTAATAGGAAGAGCACTTCCAAATATGTTTTCTATTTTAGTTTGGGAGTAGTATCATGGTATTCCAAACAACCCATTGTATTTCTCTTATATTTTAGGCCAAGAATGTGGTTGTAATTTCAATAGATTTCCAATAAATTTGGATGAGATCTAAGTATTATTAGACTTAATTGGATGAGAAAATCTTGTGACAATATAATTGTTCCAATTTATTATTTAAAAATCCTATATAACATGGTCAATCCAATTAGATTGATATCAAATATAATTTAATTAAATAAATAGCTACAAGTGCAAAAATTAATTTTAATTTTTGCATGTGAAAAAAGCAATTCACAAACATTTTATAAAGCTATTGGAAATAAATTATTTTTAGAAATTGAGATATAGTTTGGGCATCACTAATTTGGAAATTCAAGCTTAAGGGAGTGAGTTGGAATCAAGCTTGATCTACCATCTCCAAAGATTGCTTGAGTGGTAGCTCCACCTAGACTATTTTTGGTAGAATCCATATAAAGCATTTGATGAATATAGTTAGTCTATACATGAGCTTTTAAAAATATCAATAGTCTAGAATACCTTGACATAGAAGACGTGAAAATTATTAGAATTGAATATGTTGGATTCTCCATGGTTTTGGCTCCAATTCTTTTTCTTACACCATGTATCCCCTTGTCATCCTAAGATTCTCAATTTGTTGTCAACCTTTTATTTCAACTTTCATAACCCCATATATGTTTTTGTCAAACTAAATTGATCCCCTATTGTTTGCATATGCATTTATATAATTTTAGTTTACAATTCTTTGTTGCTATTTTTTTCGTGTATCAAATTGCCTTATTTATTACTCGTTCTTTTTAAATTCATCATCATGTGGTCCATAAACTAGGTAGTTTACTACAAGGCAAAAAAATATTGATAATTTATAGTGATGTAGCTATATATAAGTGATTATTGGTTGGTTGGCTTATGAGATGGATTTTAAAATTGAGGGCTCGCCTAAGATAGGTACATCATAGAGGAATTTATTTTATATGGAAATTTTAAAATGCATTTTTTCCTTGGTTTAGGTTTTTATTTAGTATGTAAAGAGGCATTATGTGTGTATGAATGTACGCAAGTTTTGATGGTTTGGACAACCCTACCAAATCCATAAATGCTACTTATATCAATATAGGTGATTTGTATATGATATGGCAATTTACCGTGGCCATTAATATAACATTAGCTCTCGTCAAGTGAAGGAAAACCATCATGTTTAAAATATAACTATGGCATCACATATCCCCTATTTCTAGTCTTATCAAACGCATATAAAGTGGGGATATAAAAGAATATATGATTTTTTTTATAATATAAAATTCCCTATTTTATAGTTTCTTCCTTGCATTTGTGTGAGCAGCAACAAGAAAGAAATATTTACTCAATTGTTTCATGTTGGTTCTTGTACTAAGGATATATTTAATATGCATAAAAGATGATGTCTTATTGGATACAAATATATTAAATAATATATTATCTAATACAAGATAGTTAAAAATGATATTTTGTGGCCTTGCCTTATTCATGTAGGAAACATATTTTATTATATGCTAGCATATGACATGGTATAACTAGAATGATGCCTTTTCCTTTTTCCCTCCTTGCACAATGTCTTTGATTTGGTGCATTATCATTGTACAATACACTCTTTTTAAAACAAGTGGGGTATCTTTGAAATATTGTGGATTTTAAATTAAACCTAAACTTTGTGATGATTCATAAATTTGTGCATTATATTAAAATGAGAAATACACAATATAGTTCTCATTTCAAGTTTACACAAATTATTGCATTGTTTCATCCTTGATGCTATTTCTCAATGAAATAGGAACTAATTATGAATGGAATAGGACAAAAAAAAAAAAAACACATTTCTTTTAGTTGTGTTTGGTAGTTTAGAATTAGTTGATACATCTTATTCACCAATATAATTCAGTATTATATTTTTATACATTCTAATTGAATTCAAGTCGAAGCATCTTAAAAGGATCATGCTAGTGTAATTTGTAAATTGCATATGTACATTGTTCAATTAATATTACTCATCTTAAAATGTATAAAATTATTTCACATCAATTGTTGCATGCACATACCTACTATTATCTACCTAATTAAGGTCAAATAGTTTTAATTTTGGTTGTTATGTGGTGTGGTCAGTTGATATATGGATTGTAACTTATTATTTCCCCTTCTTTGTCTTATCTAAAATCATCATGAAAACACCCTCCTAGGCTTGGTAGTGTTCAAAGAGGAAAAAACTTAACGACTCTTATCAATTGTCCTAGTACAATTATTTCTTTGATGATGATCTTACCCTTTATGTCATGGCTTATCTATTTATGTTGTCTTGACATTAAATGGCTTCTTTATAAGAATGGAGATGCAATCATTAAGAGCCAACATAATACAAGATTGAAACTTTCAAAATACACTAGAAAATGTAACCATTCTATATAAATATACATGTAGCATTATAAATGAGAATATTGATGAATAAGAATTATAAATATGTTCAACATCACTTTTGTAATTTCTATATATGTTTCACTTATGTATGAAAAATAATCTATTTATTTAAGTAAATTCAATAGAATTAACAATATAAAATAGAATGGTACTTTTAACATAGATTGTTTAATAAAATAAAACACAAACTCTTCAAATTATTAACATTAAAACTTTACTATAAATTAATAAATTTATCAATTATATATGTAATATTTTATTATTTATAAGACGTTTTTTTTAAATCACTTAAATTTATACCGAGGTTTGATTAAATCCAACCCTATTCTCCTCAACATCTCTTATAACAAACTAATTTCTTTAAGCATGATTCTATAGATAGGAAAATAATTCTGACCCAAAGAAAGGTCTCACTTGTCTTTAACCAGTTTAACCTCACCAAAATAAAATTATTTTTGGTTAAACAATGTGCTTATACTTACACTTTTTAACTCTTGATGAACCTATCAAATAGAGATAAATTTATTTCTTCAAATTTGGTTAACTTATGAAAGTCATTTTGTACAAATTATATGTGATACACTTGATCTCCAAGATTATTGTGGATCGATCTATATCAGAGACTCATGTGAACTAGAGAATAAGCAATTTGTAGAGACAACTTTAAGTTTTATATTTCTTCATTTTCATAGAGAAAAAAGAGACCTCAGCTGGTGCCATCAAAGCACTATACATTCTTAATAATAAATTTCCAAATTTATTTCCCTCTCAATTACACTACATTATTCTACATACATTATCTCAGCTAATTTTCAACACATAGTAGAGCAGATACTTCCATTGTGCAGCGAGAAATAGAATAATGAAAGCCAATGTACTCACGAGCTCCTACAACGAAGCCTACCTACCAATTGCATTTGCTTGAAAGTTCCTAAAGCCTTTAAAAAAAAGGAAAATTCGTGAATAATCTGCGATCAGGGGATTCCGAGATAACACATTTCATCGAGGCATTTTGTTAAACAGTTCACGTGCCTTGTCTATGCTTCCATATTCTGTGTATCCTGCAATCATGGCAATCCATTCGACCACATTTATTTGAGGGATTTTGTCAAATAGTTTACATGCCTTGGCTATGCTTCCACATTTTGCATACATGTCTACCAAGCTAGTTGCAACCACAACATCTGAAAAAATTCCTCGAATGGATGTCCATACCTTATTCTAAAGCTCTCATTTTTGCACAGGCAGGGAGGCTGCTGGCAAAGGTTGTTGAGTCTGGCTTTACAACTGCAGTTGCATTTGCTTGAATGTTCTCCAAGCCTTTCAAAAAACCTATTTTGTGTATATCCTGCTATCTGGCATTCCATCCACATTTATGTCAGGCATTCGGCACGTCCCTTGTCTATGCTTCCGGATTTTGTATGTCTGCCAGAGCATTTTCACATGCCTTTCCTCTGCAATAACAATATTCCACGAGAAGCTTTTATTTTATTGTATGTGATCAAACTCTGTACGAACATCTACCAAACTTTGCAGCGCGGGAACATTTTTTGAGTTTGGTTTGAATCATAGGCAGGAACTGGGCGGTTGACTGCTGACTGCAGCGGTTAACAGAACTGCTAAGGTAAACGGAAACCGGAGGCAGGTGAAAGCAATGGGAAAGACAAAAGTAAAATGGGCACTAAAAATGGGATGCTGGAATGACCGGTTAACAGTGGGCCCCACGACACGTCCACACTAAGCAGTCAAAGCTTAGTGTGTGACGTTTAAGCCAGGCGTAGCTACTGGCCATGTTTGAACTTCAATGCAACCTTCCTATCCCACATATCAAAACCCACAGATATGCCTGCAGTAATAAATGCCAAGCTCCCCAACTACACATACTATCCACGCCAGCTTGGAGAGAATTTCCTGAGCTTCAATCTCAACGACACATCAACTCGCCACCCAGCTAGACTGTTGTGGGTTAAGTATTAAAATTATTGTGAAACTAAGAGGGAGATAGTAATAAAATAAAACCATGCATGCACAGAAAAACAAACAATTGAATGCTTGTTAAATAATGAACCAATTTTAGAGTAAATATGGATCGATAATCAAGAAAAAGAAACCATGAGGGCCTTACCACGTAGCAATGAATTTGAGATGATTTACCGGTGAATATACAAAAGTTAAAATTTTGGGGTTCTATGAATGAAGACTAGTTAATATATGTGATATAGATGCTTGATTACTCATATTGAATCTAATATAATGATTAATTAATAATTTATAACCTTATTAGTCCCAAATAATCATAGGCATGAATAGATGATGACACAACCTTAAATTGGAAACAAAGTCGCCTAATATGATGTTCAGATTAAAAATGAAAGAATAAAACTTGAACATTCTTGTGTATATAAACTAAATTATGAGTGATAGCATTAGAATATTCTAGGACTTAAAATAGTTGTGACATAATGGACTTAGAGTAGGACATCAATAATCGATAGTATATGTTGGAATGTGATGTTTGAAATGCTTGTATAAGGTCATATGAATTCCATAGCAACCTAGTTGATTGTTGCATGCTCACTATAATTACTTGAAGATTAACCAATGAGAAAATTGCTAACAATGTCTTGTGCCAAATTAAAATTAAGATGACATATTTTATTTTTGCTTAAGTAGAAGAGATAAAATTGATAGATGATATTCTTAGGATTGCTAGCACTTGGTCGGGGAACTAAATATTGATGAGTGACATCATTTTTTATGATTATACAATTATTATTATTACTAAGAAATGTTTTAAATTAGTTGATTTATTACCTTGTCAATAAGTGGTATTAGTAAATAAAAATTGTTAAAAAATGTGTATTGTTTGTCTTGCATAATGCCTGTAATGTAAAATTAATATTTATTTATGGAAAACCTAGGGAATCTAGGGATGTCATGCAGGAGCATCACTCTCAATGGTTTGTTTTTATGCTTCTTAGGGTGTTAGGAGTTCTGGGTGTGTTTGTAGGGGTCTTGAGAGATCCATTCAGATCATTTCAGTTGCTTTAGACAGTTTTATTAGGCCTAGAATTCAAATTATTTGGTTTCCCACCAAAATTGAAATTTGAATTTCTAGGTGGGTTTTTGTCTTGCACAAGGTTGGGGATTGTCCTCAAATCTTGTTTTTGGCTTTCATGGGTCTAATCATGTCTTAAAAGGACCATGGTAGTCATGTAAGGTCCTTTTATTGGTTTTGTTTACATGTGTTTAAAAAGTTGCACTAAAGTGGCATAATTGTCAATTTCATGACATAATCTTTAGGCTTTGTATGGGAAAAGGACACATGCTCATGGATAACTATTTTTTGTAAGTCTTTTTATGTTGAATGAATCCAAGAATATGCTCCAATAAGTATTGGGAACAAGATTTGGTGAAATGCCCTGTTACTTTGCAATTTATTGACAACTTTTCCTGTGAAACAACAAGAAACTTGCTTGGTACGATTTTGTACGGCATGGTACATGGTCTGAAGGTGATGGATGTGTAGATCTTTGTCTTAAGATTCTAATGCATTTTATTTCATTTAAATTCATGTTGAAATGAGAAAGTTATGATGATATTAGTGCTCATGGGTTAATGATAATCCATATCTTTATTTTCAGCCGTTAAGAATTTATGAGTTTTGGAACTAATTTTTTGTAGGTCTTGTTGCACGTGATCTCAAGAGGAAGGGCAATAATTCATTGTTTTGTGTGACTTATGAATGATAGAGTGTTTTACTGTCATTAAGATGTGTGAAAACCCTTCTCTTTTTGAGGGTTTTGTGAAACTTGCTTTGTTTAAGATTGATCACTGCCAAGAATGAATAGAATGAAGTGTTTAGAGTGTGTTCAATAATTTTAGAGCCTGAGAATGCAAAAGAAAGGTGAATTTTGATTCCCTTGAGGGTTTGTGTTTGGAGAATTAAGCTTTTGAAATAACAAATGGGGTATTATTAGTTGACAATTGTAGAAGTAACATTAACAATGTTCTTGAGAGACCATTGAATTTGCAATTAGCTTTCCCTCTGCATCATTATTGGTATCAAAGTTGGTTAAGAAAGAAAGTTGGTATAAGGTTAAGCAAGAAAAAGAAATATGCCTCCAAGAAATAGTGAGAGGGTGGCAGAAAGGATAGCCACACAATTGGGAGAAGCCCTTGTCAGATAAAGGAGGGAGATGAGAATCAGTTTGGATGCAAGACGCAGTGCAGTGGAAGATAACCAAAGAAGGGGAATGGTCATAGGAGATGTGAGTGACCAAGAAGAAGAAGTGATGAATGAAACACCTCAAGAAGACAGGGATGCTGATGGTTTGAGGATGGAAAGATTGTTGAAGGCAGTTAAGGGTGAAGGAACCAAGGTGAAGGTGGAACTTCCAGTGTATGCAGATAGTTTAAATGGTGAAGAACTCCTTTATTGGATAGGGGAGTTGGATAAGTACTTTGAATTGGAGGAGGTACTTGAAGAGCAGCAAGTAAAGTTGGCTAGGACCAAACTGAAAGGTCATGCATCCCTATAATGGGATTATGTTTAGGAAGACAGGAAAAAGAAAGGAAAATCCAAGATTACTTCTTGGGATAGGATGGTTGCCAAGTTGAAGGGAAAATTCATGCCTAGTGACTACATGACCCAGTTGTATAGGAAATTGCAGAACTTGAAACAAAAGGATATGGGAGTGAAAGAGTACACTAAAGAGTTTTATAAGTTGAGCATCAGGCCAGGACATATGGAGGATGATACAAACAAGATTTCAAGATACTTAAATGGTTGAAGTATAGCCTACAAGATGAGTTAAGCCTCACAAGCCCCATAACACTTGAAGAGTGCTATC
Organism: Sequoia sempervirens; assembly: GCA_007258455.2. Classification (NCBI taxonomy): domain Eukaryota; kingdom Viridiplantae; phylum Streptophyta; class Pinopsida; order Cupressales; family Cupressaceae; genus Sequoia; species Sequoia sempervirens. The sequence continues at coordinate 426,734,258 of VDFB02058242.1, read as the reverse complement.
AGCTAGCCTTAAATGTTGAAGAGAAGTTGAATAGAAAGCAAGAAAAGCATAATAGAGGTAGAGGAAGGAATTTCAAAGGTAGAGGCTCATATGTTGATAGAGGACAGTCACAAAGAACTCCAGGAGAGTCAAGCACCTCACAAGAACAAGCCCTAAATTCAAGAGGGAGTTTTAGAGAAAGAAGGCCTAACTTTAGGGGTAGATTTGGACAAAGAGGAGGATTCAATGGCTTCACAGTAAAATGTTACAAGTGTAACAAGTTTGCTGGTCATCAAGCTTGGGAGTGTCCAAAAGAGAAGACCACCACTACCTTTAGGAATGAAAGGAGTCAAGTTGCTCAAGGAGGAGATGAAGAAAGTGTGAACTCTTCCCCACAACTAGAAGAACCAAAGAAAGGAGAATCTTTTTTGATGAGAAGGACATTGATAAAGGTTCCAATGGAGAAAGAGCCTCCTCAAAGAAAGTCACTATTCGGGACTGTTTGCAAGTGTCAAGGTAAGTGTTTCCAAGTTGTGATAGAATCAGGAAGTACTGACAATTTAGTTGTTGTTGAGATGGTAGAGAAGTTGAATTTAAATAGATTACCTCATCCCACACCCTATAAAGTTTCATGGTTGAATAAGTGGCAACAAGTATTAGTTAATGAACAATGCTAGATAGAATTTCAAATAGGAAGGTATAATGACAAGGTGTTATGTGATATAATTCTAATGGATGTATGCCATGTGTTGTTTGGTAGGCCTTGGCAATATTACAAAAAAACAATGCATGATGGTAGGAAGAATGTCTATGTTTTAGAGAAAGATGGAGTCACCTACACCTTAGCACCTTTGAAGGAGGAAGACAAAGACCAAAAGATTGGCTCAAGTGTGATGATAGTGGGTGAAAAGGAGTTTCTAAAGACAATGGAAGAGGAAGAGATAGGTTTTGCAGTAGTGCTCAGACCTAGGACTGTCATGACAACAACAAGAATTAATGAGTTGCCTTGGGAAATACAAGAATGTTGAAGGGATATAAAGACATAGTTGTAGATGAGATTCCTAACTCTTTGCTGCCAATGAGAGATATTAGTCACCACATAGACTTCATACCAGGGGCTAGTATACCAAAAAAAGAACCCTATAAGACGACACCCCAACAAAATGAAGAAATTAGAAAACAAGTGTAAGAATTGCTTGACAAAGGGTTAATTAGGGAGAGCCTTAGTCCTTGTGCAATTCCAACTGTTTCGACACCTAAGAAAGGGAGTGAGTGGAGGATGTGTACTAATTCCAGGGTAATAAACAAGATAACAATTAGATATAGGTTTCCACTACCAAGAATAGAGGACTTAATGTATTGCTTGAGTGGGGCAAGTTATTTCTCAAAATAGACCTCAAAAGTGGATACCATCAAATAAGGATTAGACTAGGGGATGAATGGAAAACAATGTTCAAAACATATGAGGGATTATATGAGTGGCTTGTTATGCCATTTGGCCTTTCAAATGCACCTAGTACCTTCATGAGGCTTATGAATGAAGTTCTCAAGCCATACATTGGTAAGTTTGTAGTTCTTTACCTTGATGATATACTAGTTTTTAGTTCTAGGAAAGAAGAACATTTGCATCATTTGAATTTGGTGTTAAGAAGGTTACAAGAAGAAAAACTAATGATCAATCTGGAGAAGTGTGAGTTCATGAAGACATAACTATTGTACCTTGGTTTTGTGGTTTCAAAGAGGATGTTGAAGATGGATCCAAGCAAAGTGAAGGCAATCTTGGAGTGGCTTGCACCTAAATCAGTTTCAAAGGTTAGGAGTTTCCATGGTCTTGCAAGCTTTTACAAAAAAATCATAAGAGGTTTCAGTCATGTGTGTGCATCTATTATAGACACCATAAAAGGGTATAAGAAAAAGAAGTTTATATGGACTGAACAAGCTGAAAAATAACTTCCAATATCTAATAAAAAGGGTAAGTGAGCAGCCAATCTTGGATTTACCTGATTTCAATAAGGTTTTCCAAATAGAGTGTGATGCTAGTGGTCATGCAATAGGGGCAGTTTTAAGTCAAGATAACAATCTAATAGCCTATTTTAGTGAAATACTCAATGATGCAAAGACAAAGTACTCATGTTGTGATTTAGAAATGTATGCAATGGTTTAGACACTAAAGAAATGGAGACATTACCTTTTACCCAAAGAGATTAATAGTCTATACTAACAATCATGCACTTCAATTCATCAATAGCCAAGACAAACTTAGTCAAAGGCACATTAAGTGGATTGAATACTTGCAAAGTTATACCTTCAAAATTAAACAAAAGAAAGGGAAAAGTAACAAGGTGGTTGATGCTTTGAGTAGAAGAGCATTAATGGTGCAAGAGATTCAGTTGAGAAGTGTTGGGACTAAATCACTCAAAGAGATCTATGAGGATGATGAAGATTTCAAAGAGGTTTATGAGGTTTGCAAGCAACCCATTAACACTAACAGGGAAAAGTGGTTAGACTACCTTATTCAAGATTGTTTTTTGTTTAAAGGAGCACAACTTTGTGTACCTAAATGTTCAATGAGAGAAAATCTTATTAAGGAAAAGCATTGTGGGAGTATGGCAGGTCATTTCAGCCTTGATAAGACATTAAAGCAGTTGAGAAGGAATTATTTTTGGCCAAGGATGCAATCAGATGTAAGGAGATTTGTGGAGAGTTGTACCATATGCCAAAAAGAAAAAGGGAGAAACACTAATGCAGGCTTATACCAGCCTTTACCCATTCCCAATAGGCCTTGGGAATCCATCAGTATGGATTTTTCCATGGGGTTGCCAAAGAATCAAATAAGTTTTGATTCAGTTTTTATGGTTGTTGACAAGTTTTCCAAGATGGCCCATTTCATTCCTAGAAAAAGTAAAAGTGGTGCTTCATATGTTGTAGGTTTGTTCTTTAAAGAAGTTGTTAGACTACATGGATTTCCATTGAGCATAGTTTCAGATAGCAATAGTAATTTTATAGGACATTTTTGGAGAACATTGTGGAGGAAGCTTGGTACTAATCTCAGTTTTAGTTCAGCCTACCACCCTCGGATTGATGGAAAAACTGAGGTGGTCAATAGAATCTTAGGTAGCCTATTAAGATGCCTTTCAAAGGATCATCCTAAATAGTGGGATCTTGTGTTACCCCAAGCAAAGTTTTCTTATAATGATTCAGTAAATAGGAGCATTGGCAAGGGTCCATTTCAAGTGGTCTATGGTATGCAGCCAAGAGGAGTGTTTGAATTGAGAGATATTAGTGGTATGTAGAAGCAAAGTGCAAAGGGCGAGCAATTTTCCATTTCTATGTAAGAAATTCATCAAGAAGTGAAAAAGCAGCTCCAAACTAGTGTTGAAAAATACAAACAAAAGGTAGATGTGAAGAGAAGGGAAGTTAATTTCAAGGTTGGAGATCTTGTCTTAGCACATCTCAGGAAGAAGAGGTTTCCCAAAGGTGAGTATTCCAATTTGAAGATGAAGAAGATAGGCCCTTGTAGGATTGTTCACAAGTTTGCCAACAATGCCTATGAGATTGAATTGCCTAATGGAGTTGGCATCTCACCTATTTTTAATGTTGCTAATTTGTATGCTTACAAAGGAGATGTTATTGCTGATGAAGGAATAGGTTTACACTAGATTTCATATGTTGATTGGATAAAGGATCTCCCACTTAACAAACCAACAGAGTTAGAGTGCATCATTGACACCAAAGAGATCAAGAAGACAAGGGACAGATAATATTTCCAGTATTTGGTCAAGTGAAAAAGGCCTCCCAACTGAATATGCCACATGGATGACAAATTCAGATGTTCTCAAGCATGGAAGGATAGCAGTAGACCTCTTCTCAAGTGGAACCTGAGCCCTTTTTCTTTTCCTTGGGAGTATGATGCAAGAGCACCACTCTCAATGGTTTTTTTTATGCTTCTTAGGGTGTTAAGAATTTTGGGTGCATTTGTAGGGGTCTTGAGAGATCCATTAGGATCATTTCAATTGCTTTAGATAGTTTTATTAGGCCTAGAATTCAAATTATTTGGTTTCTCGCCAAAATTGAAATTTGAATTTCTAGGTGGGTTTTTGTATTGCACAAGGTTGGGGATTGTCCTCAACTCTTGTTTTTGGATTTCATGGGTCTAATAAGGTCTTAAAAGGACCATGGTAGTCATGTAATGTCCTTTTATTTGTTTTTTTTACATGTGTTTAAAAAGTTGCACTAAAGTGTCATAATTGTCAATTTCATGACATAATCTTTAGGTTTTATGTAGGAAAATGACTTATGTTCATGGATAACTATTTTTGTAAGTCTTTTGATGTTGAATGAATCAAAGAATATGCTCCAAGAAGTATTGGGAGCAAGATTTGGTGAAATACCTTGTTACTTTGCAATTTATTGACAATTTTTCTTGTGAAACAACAAGAAACTTGCTTGGTACGATTTCGTATGGCCTGGTAGATGGTCTGAAGGTGGATGGACGTGTAGAGATCTATCTTAAGATTCTAATGCATTTTATTTGATTTAAATTCATGTTGAAATGAGCAAGTTATGATGAAATTAGTGCTCACGGGTTAATGACAGGCCTAGGGTTTCCAGGAATAAAAAATAATCCATATTTTTATTTTCAGCCGTTAAAAAATTATGAGTTTTGGAACTAATTTTTTGTAGGTCTTATTACATGTGATTTCAAGAGGAGGGGAAGTAATTCATTGTTTTGTGCAACTTATGAATGACATAGTGTTTTACTGTCATTAGGTTGTGTGAAACTTGCTTTGTTTAAGATTGATCACTGTCAAGAATGAATAGAATGAAGTGTTTAGAGTATTCAATAATTTTAGAGCCTAAGAATGCAAAAGAAAGGTGAATTTTGATTCCCTTGAGGGTTTGTGTTTAGAGAAATAAGCTTTTGGAATAACAAACAGGGTATTATTAGTTGGCAGATGTAGAAATAACATTAACGATTTGTTCTTGAGAGACCATTGAGTTTGCAATTAGCTTTCCCTCTGCATCAAGATGCATGCATCACATGGGTTACACATTCTTGGAGACACTTTGTTGTAGGTAGCATTGATATAAACATTTAATGTGAGTTGCATTTTGAGAAAATATTTAATATTGAAAAAATTTCTTACCAAAAAGTAAATGATAAGGACATGGTTTAGTAAGCTTATAGTTTTAGAGGCACATGGTTTATGTATTACCACTTGGTGGTTTTGTGCAAGCTTGTTTCTATAAAAGAAAGTACATAAGTAGTTGTTGAGAATGGCTTGTGTAACCTTTGGCTTGTTGGCTAAGGTTTGATTTATTACAGGTTGCATATGTGAGGAGAGGAAGCATGGATTGGGATGTGTGATTATATGATTTTCATTTGTTGGTTCACATAGAGTGCAATTAGGGAGTTTGATGTTTTATAAGTTTTACATGGAGACTCTACACATGTATTGCAATTTTGTTCATGGAGATAATACATTGAGTGTGAGTTCTTTTAGAGGTTGGATTTTTCAAAGTACATCTTATGTCATCTTGATGGTATGTTTGTCTATTCATTTTTATTGTGAATTTTGAATACTTTTTGCATAATTTTCTCTTTTAGGACTATATGGAAATAGCTTATTATGGTTAAAGATTTTATTTCATTTAGTATTAGATTCTAGTTGTAAGTTGTGGGAGGAGATATACCTAGTATTCTAACTCTTAGTAGGAGAGGAAGTGCATAGTCAAATTCATGGCCTTGTAGGAAAACAATGAAGACATTTCAAGGTTATAGGTGTGTTGACAAAATTGGATTGTTCTAGATATGGGGTTTGATGAAGATTTGGCATGTGGGTTTTCTATTTACACTCATTCTTTGAAGGTTTTAAAGGTGAGATTTTGGTGGAAGCCTCTTGGACTAAAATAGACTTCACCTTTAAGTTTAGAAGGCCCAAAAACTTATGGATCCATATATAACTCAACATATTTTTGATGAGGTTCACTTATGTCCAATTTATCCCATATTGTAGCTTTTTTCTCATACCATAATGACCACCTTTATGATCCATTTGTATATCATATAATAATTTTTTTACCAATTTTATTGCACACGATTAAATCAAAATAAGAGACATTTAATTACTTTTAAGTAAACAAAGAGAAAATAAACATTTGATTGTATTTATTAATATTTGTTACCATCATGTAGTTATAGCTATTGTTAATAATAACTCATTTAGTGGCACTAATAGGAAGACAAAACGTTTTAAATGTGGATGCAATATCCACAATATTGATGCATTTTCAATAGATTTAATTTTCATTGATGGTCACCTAGTAGTCGCTGGCCTTTTACAGTCTATCATTCGTTCACCAAGAATTGCAATTTTTCTTCAAAAGACAAAGGCTTGCTTTTCTTGGTATCACCTTCTTTGGTCAGCGGGATGGTAGAATTGGCAACATTTTTTCCCTTCTTAAAGGCAGCATCCTCCGGAGGACCTTCCCCAGCATGCTTATCATGGTTGTTCCTGAGCTCTTATTAGAAAACTTAAATTGTGATTGTCGTATTCTTCACAATCTCCTTGCTGTAATCCACAATTTCCTGCAAACATCCGAGCGTTTTCTCCTGATTGCTTCTCATATTGGCCAGTTCATCTTGCGATTTTTTTCTTCCTCACTGGACACAATAGCAGATTTTATCTCATTAATCTTTGTATCCATCTTGGCCCATTTCTCAAAGGATTTGGCAATGTTGTTCAACAAGTTCCACTTCTCTGCATCCTCTGCTTCCCTTGGCCACTCCTTCTTATTCTTGAGCACCATCATTTCCAACTTTTGAACCTTGTCTTTAGCACTAACAAGTTGAGCAAGGAGCCATTTCAAAATTTCGTTTTAAAGATTCGTTGCATCACAAATTTCATTCACTTTAAGCCGTAGAGGGGTGCAACTAGCACGAAAAGGAGCATCCAAAAGAGAGTCGACATGGAATTGCTCATAATGCACATATTGGAGAGAGGATTCAGGGGGGCTGGGAGGGTTGGATTTTCGGGGGGAGCTCTAGGGAGAACTATCCGGGGAGGACACCCAGGAGGGCGATCCAGTAGGAGATTCTTTAGGGGTGGGGTGCAGGAATCATTTGAGTTATCCGAGAAGGAAATTTGAGGGTTGGTGGGGGAGTTAAGAGAAGGCCACATTTTTATTTTTAACTGAGGTGGGGACATCTGAAATAGGGGGATATTTTCTTTGAAGCCCGAGGAGGGTTTTTCCTGGACTTCTGGGTATTCGAAGGGGTTGACAAATGGACAGGGCCCTGGGGGAGGAGTTCCTTTTGACTTCCCTACAAAGTTATTGAGAACAAGGGAAAGGTTAAACACCCTCGGAGAAGGAGAGAGGGCCACATTAAACATATACAGTCTGAAGATCAAGCTTTGGTGTAGGGGTAACTATTTTCTCTTATCCCAGACTGCCTTGACCGATAGCTCAAGAGATGAGAAAATGGAGAATGCAAAGTTCATGTTTACATTATATGAAAGTGATTTAACATTGGAAACAGATGAGCGTGAAAATGCTTGAATCTTCCTTCTAATGTAACGTACCTCATGAGAACCTCCACCTTGGGAAGATCCTAATGGAGTCTACTCACCTTCTCCCCCTTCTTTAGGAATCTTTCCATATCTTTCTAGTAATGACCTTTCGGCTTTCTCAGAATGCACACACAATCAAGAGAGAGACCAATAGCCTTGGAGATGATTCCATGGAGATAGTAAAATAAATCCCCCCCACAACAACATTTTCATTCTTCCATGAGTTAGCAAACTCCATAGAAAGATTAGGGTCATGGCCCTGCATAGCTTCAATATAAGAGGCCAATTTTCTTCTATACAGAATGGTCCAAAGGTCTTTATCATGCTTCCAAGTATCACAAGAGGTAGGCTCTTCACTAAGTCTCCTCCCATCATAGCAGGTTCAGTAGAAGGAATAGGGCCTTGTAAATTCTGAAATTGCAAAAAGTTGTTTGCAAATGACAACATATCAAACTTGTGATCAGGTGGTAACTTCATGAAAAATGAGAAGTGCTAGTTATAATTATGAACCCATAAAGGGTTTTGGATAATCTCCAAATTAGAGTACCTTTCCATCATTAATGATTAGGTCTTGCACATTTTTCAAGATCAATGAATGATCCTCCCAAATCTTTAATCTTCCCACAAACACACCAAGATTGGCTATTGCATCTGCCACCTTGTTCCTTCATGGAACACGTGATAAATCTTACAATTCCCAATGATCCTTAAGCCATGGTGAGTCTTGGTGATGATATCCCCTACGGACCAATAGGGGCTGGCTTTATCTTTCAACATCAGAATAGTGTTACAAGAATCACACTCAATGGCTAGGAAAAACCTCTACACTTTGCAATATGAATACCATGAAAGGCAACAACCACCTCTACAAAGCTAGAAGTTTTCCAACCTAAGTTGATAGCATATATGAGAATAATCCTTCCCCTGTGATTAGGAATGATGTCATCCCCAACTGCCTGACTCGGGTTACCTTTGGTTGAGCTGTCAAAATTTAGTTTCAACCAACTGGGATCAAGGGGGGCCGCTTCGTATTGTTGCGGTCATGATGAATTGTTGAGGTCAAAGAGTTAAGGACATCTAAAATAGCCCAAGATGAGGCAATAGTGATTTCTAGATTAGAAGGATTCCTTTTGTCCTTAAAAGAAACCATTCTAATATTCTCTTTGAGCCCGATGATGATTTGATCTACTAACACCTTCTAAGGGCATTTTTTCTCCTTGAATATCTTATTATTGCACTCTTTCCAAAGCACCCAACCAGTGTAAAGAAGGGCATACCACCAAAGCTCAGACATCAATGGGTGGTTGATTGGGGGGGGGTCTAGCCATCCAGTGCACTTTTGGAATCTTTGTTACAAGCCCAACTGACTTGAAACAAGGATTGAATTTTTTGATGAACTTGCCAAGAATAGAAGCAATTGAAAAGGAGATGGGAGGCGGATTCTTCTTCATTCTCACAGAGAAAACATTTGTTGACAAGTGGCCTCCCTCTCTTTTGGAGTTATCCAACATTAGGAATGAGTAATTGTTTGTTAAGCCATACTTTGCTAAATGATAATTATCTTGTCATAACTACATGATATTTTAGTTTTATATTTTATGGTGAGGAGTACCTATAGGCCAAATGACTCCCTATATTTCTCATTGATTTGTTGTAAGACGTGTTAAATTAAAATAGGAAAATCACCTAATTAATTAATTAGATCCCCTTTTTATTTTATTACGCTTAAGCTAAACTTAGGAACACTTTTCTGTTATTAGGTCATGTGCTTTTTGTCTCATAGCATAGGATGAGGACAATTGTTATGAACTAATCTAATCCTCACCTAGGGTTGCTTTTTGTTTTTTTCCTTATTATAAGGATCCAATATTGTGCATTGTAATAATCCAAATATATGCAATACAAAAGCTCAATCATCATGTTTTTTGGATCAATTCAATTCTCAAGGTTGCATAAAACATTGTTTGTTTTTTTCTCTATGTGATAGGTGTTTTGATAATAAGTGGGCAATGTGGGGTTCAATAATCAACTCCAACAATCAACTCCAACTTGGCTCATGTTTGAGAAGAATTCAATGTTCCTTATAGCCACTACATGGATCAAAAGGAGGACTCCTTATCAAAAAATGGTGATGATGTTTTGTAATATTATTTCTTGTGTGTTTTCCTTTTGTAGCTTGTAAAGTGTTATATTCTATTGTTTGCTTTTTATTATGATACAAATAAAATACTTTGAATACATTATTTATCTTGTGGGTGATCAACTAAAAATTCAAGCAATTAATTATTACTCTTTTTTATAAGTTTTAGCTTTGAAAGACTACCCATTTCTATTTCTATTACTATAGTCACATTGCTGGTCACATGTGTATAGTTTTTGTAGCAAATTACAATATTGTATTATGCTCACAATCTTTGTAATAGCTTGAACAGTTTTTGTAGTAACTTATAGTTTTTTACTATTTTTATAGTAGTTTTTAAACAATTACTAGAGTGTGATTTTAATCTTCACAAAATCTTTCTGAAAATAATTGCATTTCATTTTACTCACCTCACTACATGCAACTCTTGTGTAAATAGCCACATTGCCTTACAAGTTCACTCCCTAGATTGACACAAGGATACATTTGAATTATAATTCTTAAATATTAAATCTATTCTATAATCTACATTACTTTTGACCTATCATTTTGGCTTCATTGCCAAAGAAATACGTTAAAGACCTATTAGCTTGGTGAGTTGAGTTAGGACCAATATGTTAGAAAAAAAGTTCACACAATTATTAATGTTGCTTAAGTGATTGATCTTAATTTGTGTTATTTTAAATCATATAGATGCATTAGTCAAGTTTGTAATGATAAGGATATATTTATTGTTAACAAACTATTTTGAATAGTGATGTATGTACATCTCAAAAGGCAAAATTACTTATCTATCAACACCACTTGTTATGGGACAATTGGTGGACAAGAAGTTGAATTTGATTTGAACAAATTACTAAGAATGAGTAGATATGAACATAAAAACATAAAATAATGTCACATTTTAGGGTAGTCCAAACATGTTAATTTACAAAGAAAATTGCTTTCCGAATGAAGAATTTGAAGGCCTTGGAACCTTGCAAGTGTTAGGGGATGCTGCCCCTAGATCCCTACATTCAAATTTAATAATAAGAAGAAGAAATTGGTGAGGGAATTGCACTAACACAAATCATTGTTTTCATGACCATCCACCTGATGAATGCATCTTAGACATTCTTGATCCTACATTACCCTTGTCATAAACATGTACAAATGTTATTTCCATAATTGAGCAAGAACAGATAATTCAAGAGTTCTTAGAGGGAGAATGGAGTTTTACAAAAGGACTAATAGATGAAGCTTTGACCATTTCTTATTCTAATTGTTGCAAGGAGGAGGCCAAGTATAGGTGCCAAATTTCTTGAGAAAAGGAATAAGACATATTCAAGGAGATAGAATCTATAAGTGAGCTTAAAGAGAATAAAGATGGTAGCAAACATGTCTTCTTTGTAGCTCAACCATAACCTCTAACACCAAATTAGGAAGATCCAAGTATGCCTAATAATTTCACTGGCTTATCCTTCTTTGTAGCTCAACCATAACCTCTAACACCAAATTAGGAAGATCCAAGTATGCCTACTAATTTCACTGTCTTATCTTTCTATTGAATTAGGAGGACAATATGATTCTTCACAATATAGTTCTCTGCCTAATAGGTGTGGTGGATGGAAACAATCCCCATTCTACCACAAATGGAAAAATGAATACTCGCAACAACCACAATATCGGCCAAGGTAAAAATCATGGCAAATCACAACACCACCACGATATCCACTATACCCATCCAATCTACTACCACCTACCTTGATCACGTAGGGTAATTGTTTCTTTAAATATGCAAAATTAAATACATAAATGACTGAAGGTTATATAACACTCTTTGCTAATAGAACTTACAAAACTGATTTCGAACTAGACCAACACATAAAATCCACTCTTCACAAGGCATTGCAGTTAAGCTAAACTAGAACTGTATTCAGGCCCAAGTATGCTTCCTAATCTTCTTAGGTGCAATTTTAGATCACAAAATACCATCTTACAATCCTGATCCGTTCCATGTAAATTTATTGGAGTAGCTTTTCTTTTTTATTGATAAATTAAACCAAAGTATGCAGTCAAAGAATCATGGAATCATGGCATCTATCTACTGTGTTTGTGTCTTTAGAATAAAATTAAAAAAACCCACTTATTTTTAAGGAGCCCCACCTTATTAAGTTCAACATTATTTACACCAGGTGATAATAGTTTGGCTGTTATGGTCCACATAATATTTCTCAGCTACTTCCACCTCCCTATTCATAGGCAATCAACTCATTCATCACTGAATGGTTCAGCTGCAAAGTAGTGAATTGATATATAAACATCCTTGCTAGTGGCAAGGTAGCATATACAGGCAAAGTACCTTTGATTCATGGTAAGTATTTGTACCATGCAGCAAGGCTTCTCTTGCATTAGCAATTCAATGCTTCTAGTAAATAAAATAAAAATATAAGTTCTAGATAAAAGTTCATGAGCATTGAGAACCTTCTTTTTGATGTCTATAAGGATTAAAAGAGCCCATCTTTACCTTTATTTAATACTAGGAATTTTCCTCTTCAATGATGTCAAATTTTGCAACTGAGAGAAAGGCTTCCTTTATGACCATCTAAAGGCACTGAGCAGCTCATTGCTAATGCGTTCCTATCTCTAGATAATATCAACTAATAGTTTATCCTCTGGCTGTGCACCTTAGGTGTTGAGGTCTTTTTGCATTCAAAACACAATTCTTGACAGACGTCCTATTTATTTAAAGTCAGGCTATGCACATTAGGGCTCCAACCACACACTGTATAAAGTTTAAACCATTAGGTAGCGATCTGTTTATGACAAAGTCTATAACATAAATCATTCCAAATTTTAGATGATCACTACAACTATGATTATTGAAAATTACTCCTCTTCCACTTTCAATAAGAAATTCAATAAAACAATACATTTATCAACATAAGATCCTAATCATTTTCTGAACACTAGTCCCAACACCCTTCATTCTCTACAAGTATAGTCAAGTCTAAGATTTTAGTCAGTTCTGGCCCTTTCTCTACAAAGTTTAACATGATATAACCAGTAGACGAGCCACAAGTTCCTTCATAAACATGAAGCAGAATGACTAATGATCACCTCATGATGGTCTAATCCATTAGAACCATCTCCAACAATGAAAGACAGTGCATCAATCTACATATGTTAGCACAAATAATAAAATGAATGCATGAAAAGACCCATGTGTGCGGAAACCATATATAAAAAACTAAAAATTCGATAGTGAATCTAAGTGAAACATACCAAGAGTGGATTGATTATGAAAATGATCACATATAAAGCTACATTTATAGAAAATTGTTAGAAATTGAAAACATACAGAGTGTCAGAAATTTCATACATGTTTTTATGTAATCTATGCTAGCCCAGAGAATAGAGAGATAATGCACAAATTACATAAATTCAGTCTTTGGTTGCATACTCTAGACATGTTCTGCTTAGTATGCAAAGAAACTTGTTCTAATAGCATATTTATAATCTGGAATATCCGAATATGTCTAACCCAGCTCTTCCATTTGGAATCAAAAGCTACATCTACATATTCACATGGAAATGCTTATTCTGCAGGCTTGATATGGCCTGACATCTCTGTAGTGATCATCCGGAAAATCCTTGACTCAATAAGTCATTTGGATATCAGTTATGTTAACACCCACATAAAAGAACTTATTCAATTAGAAAATCAAACGCTACATATATATTTATTTTTAACATTATATACCATAGCATAGAAATGCACACTTAGCTTCTCACAGTCGAGAACGTGGAGAAAATGGCCTTTTTAAGCGGCCCATATTTAATGGAAATGATGACGCTGGTGATATGAACCATGATTTTGATGGTGAAGCATCATCGCGCTGATTTTCCTGCTTGGAGGATTCTGCTGATGAAATTTTTCTTTCATCTCCTGATGCATCTCGAGTGGCAGAGCCCTGAGACATATCCAGAACTTCTATCTCTGCATCATCGACAATCTGGATGAAGACAATAACTTTAGTCTCAAGTTTTTTCCCTGAAATATGTCTTAGTTAGTTCTAATAATTATAGAAAATGGAATACGAAAACAATTCTTTCTAGAGCACTAAATTACTCTCAGTCAAGCCATCTATCTTGTAACTATTGGATCCAGACAATGAACATCCAGTATGATGACATATTTGGCCCAAGCGAATCCTTCATAGAGTGGTTTTAGTATCAACATGCAGAGATATTGATGTTAACAAAATCATGTTTAATAGGACAGCTGTGAGGACCTTGGTTGACTAGTGAGATCGAGAAAGTTTTGCCTAGTGAAATTGACTAAGCTTTGCCCTCCACGGTGATTGCATTCGGGATAGTAGTTAGTACTTTGCAGGCATACATTTGGATACTCTGACATTTGAGCTACTGGGCCTATATAGTTCAAGTATTTTGTGGAGTGCTTATGGAGTGTAGATTGACCTTCAACCCCCTTATTCAAGCCACACGCCAATTGTGTTCACCTTACCTGGTTCTTACATCAAAGAAAGACTCTACTTTGTTATGAGCTCCTGTGGGTGTGTTTCTAGTTCCAAAAGAAAAATGATTTAAAATGCCGCACACAGATAACAATTGAGAGAAAAGGTATTTAGAAAAAATCATAGATCATTTCTACAAGGCACAACTTGTAGATACCTATTGGTTCAAGTTATCAGGATTTACATATCTCTTGCTAAATGATTCTTAATGTTCTCTATACACAGTTATTTAGTAGGTCTTATAACCAACCAAAACAGTAACAGTCAGCTGTAATGAATTTTATCAAGTTGCTCATCTTGTGCTTACCGTGAGATGAAGTTAATAGAGTTTGAATAAGAAAAAAATAAACTCTTCATTCTCTTCTAATTTCATATGGGCAAAATATAAGGCATTCAAGTTGAGGTTGAATGATGATTACCTTTTCAGTCTGAGTAGGAGAAAGAGATGGTAGTATTTCAACAAGGCGGCTCTTAATACGCTGAACAGCATCCTTTGTCAAGCCCTGAGCAGCATGGGTCATGTCTTTTATGATTGTTTCAACTGATTGGCGAGCATTGTCCAGAGCTTCTGCTGGAACAGGAACAGCAGCCAGCTTGTACATTAGTCTCTCTTTCATATGAAACAAGCTTCTCCCAATATCTGCAGCATACTCTTTGGATGCTCCCAGAACCTCCATCCCTTTGTTCCACAGGTGCATGTGCTCTATCCTGCTCCCCAAATCTGCCCCATTTGTCTGAGCCTTGCTTTGAGCCCCTTCTTCATTTCCTTTTGGACTCTCAATGTAAACCCCACTCTCTAAAGAACCCTCCTTACCCTGATCAATTCCATTTCTCTCAAGGGATGAATTCCCAGCGAGCCTGGGAACTGTTGTTGAAACAGAGTGGATCTTGATCTTTAAATTGTTGGAATTCACGAATGCCATGTCTTTTTCTAATCAATTCCCGATTTCTGATTTGGGGAAAAATTGAAAACCCATCAGTGTTACATCTTAAAAACAAAACGCAATAGAATTTTCTCTGATTTAGCCCTATATTTGCTCAGACCTCAGATATAAATCCATCCCATCACTCTTATATCTTTCTGTAAGCAAATCCCAATTTGGCTCCCCCTTGTACATTAAAATTATCAATACAAAACTATGATACACTGGTCCTGTGCAATTCGCCATAAAAAAAAGAGTACAAATTCAAGAAACAAATGTTGAGAAGAAAACAAAGCGAACAAATTATAAAATATTATAATCCGAAGCACAGTGAACTGCATGTATGAAATATGAAATAAGGATTCGATGATGGAAACTAACCAGAAATAAGCTTAGCAGAATTTGGCATCAACAAGTAATGAATACATCGAATCTACCTGAAATATGTGGGAAGTGAAATTGAATACCGTGGATGGCTTCCGATATCCTCCCCAGGGAAAAAAACATGCTCTGTTATCTGCTCAAGATTGGATACGAACAATGACACGTGACTACAAAACAATACATGGAAGTTAACGCCAATCCATATCATTCCATCTAACAATGGAGTCCAGGTGTACAGGTATTACCCACCCTTCTCCCTTGTGGAATGAAACTCTTGCCTATATAGGCTTGGGTGATGTGGCAGATAAATCGTAATATATTTTCTTTATTGAAAAACTCCGCTGTCAGTAGCCAATTGCCATTGATATAGGATCTGTGGTCAGACTAAAAACAAAAGCGCAGCGCAGTTTGTGCTGTACATATTACGGAATATTAATTGTTTGTTTTAATTTAACGGATAATAAGATCACCACACTTATTTTTTCCTTCCCCGTGGACTTGTAGATAGATATCATGTCACTCAAAGAAAAACCATACCCTCCACTTATTTTAAATTTTAAGGAATTATTAATGTATTTATTTGTCTTTTTAGTTGAAATGATCTTGTGTTAGTTTTATAATCCGAAATTGAATTTGAATTTTCAAAATTAACGTTTAAAATTGGGCTCATTTCCTTCTTTCCAATTAATCATGATGATTGATTAAAGTATATAGGATATTGTATAAAAGGACAAACCCTAATTTGTTATGACCATCTAGAGAATCAATAAGAAAGCATCATGCACACATCCATATGCACTAAAGCATTATCATGTGACATTAACATTGCATCAACATTCTAGACATACAATATGACTACCTGCTATGTTCACAAATTATTCCATAGTGTTTGTTAGTGCTCCAAATAACACCTTCTGATTCTAGAAGCATCACACAAGGACTGATTACCATGGACATGTTAAGCCAAAGACTCAAGTAAATCTTCATAATAAAAAATGAAGCAATTTGTGTTGATTGATAAGAGTGGATCACTCTTGTACAATATAGGTTCTATAAATTAGGGAAAGTATTCCTAAGAAATCTTACTAAATAATCAATAAGAATTGAAAGGAACAAGGTCACACGACTTTGTTACAACTTGTGCTCAAGGAAAACCTAATTATTTATCATTTATTACCACTCATACTAGCTTACCAAATTGTTGATTTGGTATCCCTAAACAATCGATTGAACAACCTAGTTAAACAAGGTTAGACCACAAATAAATTATCAATGAAGGTCCCTTACAAATAATCATTTGTAACTTCCCATAGACTTATGCAAACCAATTAACAACCATAAATTATCATACAACCTACCAAGATTTTTAGAAAATTAATTATGATTATATGCATTTATCGCCAATGTCTTATTGATTGAGGATAGAGTAAAGAATTAACAAAATATGTAAAGATTGTATGCAAGCTTCAATTATGATTTAGATAATTTACTCAAGAATATAATTTATCTAGCTATAAATTCATCCTAGATAACATTCAATGAAAAAAGCATCAAATAGAGGCAAAATACTTAGTAGTCTACAAATGATCCAAATTACTCCTTATCATATTGTGAAAAACACCTTTACATCTAATAATTGAGCATTTCTTCACCAAGAAGCCCACATTAAAAACTAGAGACTAATCAACAATACACAAGAGACTAGAAAATGTGACCTCAAAAGCAATAAAATAAATACTCCTAGAAATACAATGCTAATTGCTATTTACAAAGAACTTGTCCTTGAAAATCAACTTCCCATTGATTGCCTTTCATAAACACTCATAGACAAGTATTTACACAATTTCCTGACAAGGGCATAAATCTATTATCACTTGAGAATACTCAAAAGACACTTCATATGCATATATATGGCAAAAAGATTTGAATGAATAATACAATCTTCCTTTTATAGCATGGAGGATGAAATTGAATTGGGTGATGATTGACACATCTTTTGCTAAAATAATCTGCGTGAGTGTTGAGAAGACATTGTACACCTTACATTAAAATATTTCATATTTTCTAAAGTTGGTCCATCTAATAAAAAGGCACCACACTTTGGGGGAGTCTAATATTTTCCTAGGGAGTTATTATGTGTGTTAGGAAAGGTGGGTTGTTCACCTTGCATAATGCTTGTAATGTAAAAATTAATATTTATTTGTGACACATCTAAGGAATCTAGGAATGCATGCATCACATGGGTTAGAAATTTTGGGGTTCACTTTGTATGGTGTATGTAACACTAGGATAAATATTTAATGTGGGTTGTACATTGGAAAAATAACTAATATATTGAAAAAATTAGTGCCAAAAAATTAAATGAGGGGGACATAGTTTCGTAAGCTAATGGTTTAGAGGCACATGGTTTGTAAAATATTAATTGGTGGTTTTGTGCAAGCTTGTTTCTATAAAAGAAATCACATGAGTAGTTGTT
This sequence comes from Sequoia sempervirens, assembly GCA_007258455.2. NCBI lineage: Eukaryota > Viridiplantae > Streptophyta > Pinopsida > Cupressales > Cupressaceae > Sequoia > Sequoia sempervirens. Next base: position 426,716,268 of record VDFB02058242.1, on the reverse strand, counting down.
GAGATCAGTTGTCATAACCTTTGGCTTGTTGGCTAAGTCTTGTAGGTTGCATATGTGAGGAGAGGAAGCATGGACTGAGATATTTAGTTACATAATTATCATTTTCTTGTTTACATGGGGTGTAATTAAGGAGCTTGATGTTTCAAAAGCTTTATATGAAGACTTTGCAAGTGTATTGTAATATTTATTCATAAGATGATACATTGAGTGTGCAAGTGCTTTTGGAGTTAGGGATATTTTCTTTTGAGGGTTTTCCCAAGTCTCGTGTCATCTTGATTTTATATTTATCTATTCTTTTGCATTCTAGATTTTAAATACTTGTTGATACTTTCTTCTCTCTTGGGGTTATGTGGAAATGGTTATTATTGCTACAAATTTCCTTTTAGTGTGTAACATTGTAAATGTATTTAATGTTAGAGGTAAAATAGGGAAATACATTTAATATTTTGGGGGTCATGATTTATTGAGCACATGGTTTATTGGAATTTATGGATGTCATTATAAATTCATTCAATGTTGTAAAAGAAATTAGTGATTGGCTCACATTTAGCAATACAACTTGAGTGCTAAGTTTAAAGGGAGCAATTGGGGTGCCTTGAAGAATGCATTGTCTCTTGGTCCTAGAGGAAAACTTGAGTACCCATTGATAATTGGTGCTTGGGACATTAAATAATGGTGGCAAGAAAACTTGTTCCATTGTTTATTGATCTCTTTTCTATAAATAGAGGGATTGGGTAAGAGGTTATTCATATTATCTTATTCTTACTTCCTCCTTGAACATTGAGTGAGCACATATAACTTGGAAGAGCTTGGACCTTTGAATTGCATTGTAATTTTTGGTTGTTGATGGTAAAACAATTTAGAGTTTTGGGGTTGGGTTTTTTATAAAAGTGTTTTCCCAAGGTATATTGGTGTCTCTTTTTCTTGTGTGGTTGCTTTATTTTGTTATTCTATTATTTCTATTTCTTTTATGTTGTTACTATTCCACAATGTTGCTAAATATTATGTAGATAGGATATCTTGTGATACTCTTTTTGTAAGAATAATTCTGATTTTTTTATTAGGTATAAGAGGCTAGATAGCTCATTAACTATGTGAGAGGAGTAATGTCTATTTCTATTATCCTTGTTTGAGTGGAATTTTTGTTGCAGTTGATCATATTTTTAGGATACAATCATGGCAAGCATGTTTATAATAGAGAGGTAAATTTAAATAGAGGAAATTTTGAGCTTTGAAATCTCAACATTAAAAAATTAATCATGGATATAAATATAGGGTAGAAATTATTGATTAGAAACCATCTAGCATGAAAGTTGAAGATTAGTTACTTATTGACCGAAATGTAATTAGTCTTATTCATCTTTTTCTTGTAGATTCAATGCTCTTGAACATTATGGGGGAGCCCATTACTGAAAATCTTTGTAATTAGTTGGGAAATTCATATTAGACAAATCTCTTGTGAGACCTATTTTTCTATATAATAGGTTGCATTCTATAAATATGGGTGATAGTGATTGTTAGCAAAAAAAGTGGGGGCCACAGATCGAAGTTATGATCCCACAATATTCTCTAGGAGTTGTGTTTATACCTAAGAAGTAGCAGTAGAAAAAGGATTAGAGTTTGGATTTTAATGTGGTATCTATACAAAGTCAACATGAATTACATACAAATACTCATCAAATAGTACATAACATGTTACACAAAGTATTTAGAAAATATTTGATATCTTTATATATTCTTAGACCACTTTATACATTCCCTTTATCTCATTCTCATAAATTTGTGTCTTACATATTACTTCATATATATATATATATATATGATATGGGACGTGTCCCTTATAAAATACATCTTTTCTTGTGAGTCCTTGTTAGTCTTGTACTTTGCATCCTCTTTGTGATGATCTGTGGTAGGTTTTGTTACTCTTGTGTACCTTTGTTCCATCCTTTGCCACTTACCTTGCCAACATCATCCCTCCTTTTAAAACTATGTCTTTTCCTCAAGACATGTGCACTGAATTAGTTTATTGGAAAAATGTTCTTATAGATCCCCTTTAGATGCAAGAATGTTTTGTCCCACTGAACTTTGGCTTGTCGCAGAAGATAATTTTGTGCATTGATCTATGTGAGGTTTTCTCTGCCTTCAAAATGGTGGTTGTGACTCAGTTGGCATCTATGAATGTGAAGATGGATGAGGAGGAATAGTGCATAACTCTCTTGTGTTCTTTACCTCGAAGTTGGAATTTTTCAGTGGAGAAAAATTTGAGCTTCAAAATCTCAACATTGAGTAATTAATCATGGATATAGATGTAAGACAACAATTATTGATTAGATACCATCTAGCATGGAAGATGAATATTGGTTAGTTGTTGATTGAAATGAAAGGATTATTATTCATATTTTCCTTTTATATCCAATGCTCTTGGGAGACCCCATTACCAGGAATCTTTCAAATTATTTTGGGAATTTATATCAAACAAAGTCTCTTGTGAACAATTTTTTTTTACATAAGAGGTTGTATTCTCTAAAGATGGATTATAGTGATTCAATAGCATAACACTTGAATGCATTCAACATGGCTACATGCAAATTCACTGCCAACAATTCATTGCCATGACAAATTCATCTTGTGGAAAATTCACCACCAACAATTCATAGGCATAGATAATTCACTGCTGCAAATTATATAGTTGTCATATGTAATTTGCAATAGTACAATAATAGAGATGATTGATATTGTTTATAATTGGTTTACTAGAATAAAATAAAATATATTGAATTTTAATTAGTTTACTAGAATAAAATAAAATATATTGAATTTTTTTTTCATTTTTATTATCATAAATCAAATTTTATAATTGTATATGCGATGGATTATGCATGGTGATGAATTGCTAGTGGTGATTTTTCCACAAGATGAATTTTTCATGGTGATGAATTGTTGGCGGTGAATTATTGGCAGTGAATTTTTCGACGGTGAATTGTTGGCAGTGAATTTTCCTAGAGCCATTTAACACATTGGTTGATTAGATGGAAGCTATGGATGTGAAGATGGATGAGGAATAGTGGATAACTCTCTTGTGTTCTTTACCTAGACATTGGGATAATTTTGTGATGGCGATTAGTAGCATTGTCTCAAACCTAAAAATTGATGAGGTGGTGGGTTTGTTTCTTTTTGATGAGATGAGGAAAATGTTGGCAATTGTTTTCATTGTTGTCAACACCAATTGTCGGTTGTCATTGATATGCTTTCCTATTGCATTTTCCTAAGGATATTGTTGTGATGTTAGCGCTTGGTGTTGATGCTTGGGAGATTGTTGGCATTGGTTGGTATTGATGTCCTTGTTGCAGTTGGCATTGGTTGTCATTGTTGATAATATTTAGTAATATGGGCTAACATTGATGTATGGAAGGGTTGTTGAAGTTCATGGTTGGATGTCATGCCTTATCTGATGTTTGCTAAAGTTCATGGTTGGATGTTATGTCTCATCTAAGAAGAATTGAGTATGTTTTCTATCAGAAGGATTAGAAGCATTGAGATGAGGATTAGAGGTATTGCTAACAGTGGAGAGATGTTGAAGGTCTACAATATGTCTTATGCTCTCTCCTAATGTTCTTGATAAAGCATATGTTGTTGAAAGAAAGATATGGCCTCTGCAAGTTGCTTAAGTGTTGTAAGCTCAGGAAGTTTCTTTAAGTCTTCTTGGGAGAATTCTGTGCATCCCTTCGCTATTGAAGATATGGTCTTGCAGTTTGGGATTCAAAGTTAGTGTTGTGTGGATCTTGCAAGTTGCTATCTTTTCAAGTCACCAGTGTTGTCGAGGAGGTTTCTATGAATTGTAGAAGCTTGGCAGTGTTGTTGGTTGTCTAGATTGGTTTGAGAAATGCTCTGCATTGATGTCTCTATTCTTGCAGCTTGGTGAATGTTCTCTCAGTGTCTTGGTTCCAATTCCATATGATGAAGTGGTTTACAAGTTGTTCTGTTATTGTCATATCTCATGTTTGTGCATTTTGTGCTTCTTGAATGAAGTATTATGTTCATATTTTATCTACGGTGGCTATTTATGGCATGATAGTATGAAACAAGTGTATGGAAGTATTGTTGGATGTTTATGGAACATCTCCATATGATCCACATGTTATTGATTGGCCGCTTTGGTGTTGTATGGTGTCTTGAGTTGGCTTTTTTGGGTTTTTTGTATATATCTGGCCAACATGGTTTGTTCTTTTGCTTGCGCCATGTGCTTGGGGGTCTGCACCAATAATTGAAGATGGTTATGATAGATTTGGGTCCTGACTTATCCCGTTTGGGACCACATCAAGTTAATTCAATTGGAAGTATGTTTTAGGGCCAACTGGTTATGTGATTCACATTTCAGCTACATGTTTCCTTGATGTCAACTTAGTTTGATGTGCGCCAACATGTGAATTGCTTTGGATCACATTGGAAGATGTAATAAGTTTGTTTTTGGTCCTCTATATCCTCAAGCTAGGACCACATTATATTTTGGTGGCCAACTTGTAGAATTCATTGATTATATTCTTTCTTGGTTGACCTAATTGAAGTTTTGAAAAATTGTGGTGGATATAAATGCAAGATCATTTCAGATGCAAGGAGTATGGAATTGTGAACAAGTGCAAAGAAGTATGAATATGGAATGTATTGAACATCCAATAGAGCTAGTGCTACAGTGTGAAGCAATATTAGATACATCTTAATGCCTCAACAACAAAGTGAATTGTTAAAAAATAATGTAATTCTCTCATAGACTTTCTATATCCTACTCCGAGATAGTGAATCTCATCAGATCCTTGTATCTTGCTCTTGAAGTTGTGTTTGCTTCAGTTCAATAAGTCCTTTGTATCTTGCGTTGAGATAGTGAACCTTAGTTTGCAAGTCCTTTTTGGTAGTGAGCCTTTATATTGTGAGTTAACTCTCATCGTGGTTTTTTCCTCATTAGGTTTTCCATGTAAATATGGTGTCATCTTGTGGATGTGTGTTTTTGTCTCTTTATCATTGTTGTTGATTTGATTAGAAGTTAGAATTGCTATATCTTGCATTGTCAAAGTTGCCAAGGGTTTTGTAATGCTTATTGCACATCCTAAATGACATTTTTTCATCATCGATATCATTACAATTTTAATATCACTGCATTTCACATCATTTACATCAAAAACCCTATTTTCCTTTATTAGATGAATACTCTTTAAATTATTTAATTAATTCACTATTTCATCATTAAATCTAACTTTATTCCTCTTGATTAATTAAATAACACAAATTATTTAATTATTTCGCTAATATACCCTATTCCCCTAAATCAATTAAATTATCATTACTTAATAGTTTAATTAAATCACTTTTCCCTTTCTAAACCTGAATACTTAAATTAATTATTCAAGATCATTCAAAAAGGTCAACAAACAAATAAAACTTTATTTGTTAAATTCAAACATGACTTGCACATTCAAACTCTAAATGTTAATTAATTAATTATCCTCACCCCTTTTGCGATTGAGCAAATCACGACCACTAATTGCTCACTCTAATTGGCTAATTGATTCATCTATTTCCCACTAACCAATCCCACTGATTTCTTCAATCCCACTAATTTATTCAATCCCACTAACCACTCAAATTGGCTTTCCCAATCCCACCAATTATTCCAATCTAAATCCACTAATATTTCCAATCTATTTCCTCTCAACAGTTCTCAATCGTTGATTAGGATCTTTTACTACGAAATCTTGATTGTTCATCTCGAAACAGGAAATCTATAAAACAATGTTCTACCTTCTCACAAATTGTCTAGAATTTACATAAGCGAAGCGCTGCACAATTATCTCTTGAGCATCATGAGTTATCATCACATTCTAGTTCAACATTTTACACACATTGAAGCTTTTGCAATGCATAATGGAGGCTTTGTATTGATACAAACGCAATTGAACATCAATGTGAATACAACTTCAACATGGTATAGTAAGATTTGATTGTTTTGGATTCATTTAAGGTTCTTAATTGCTTATTTGATTGAATTTGTGGCTTTCATTTCACATTTCATGAGTAATGGGTTTAAGGATCTTAATCTTGTTTGAATTAGTTTAATTCGTATTACTTTTCATATGCTTAATTTCCCCCTTACAACATTTGGCATGCCCAATGGGACCTAGGTCCTTAACATTAACATTTTCTTTGAGTTTGATAAGAATTTGTAGGTTCTCAGTCACTTTTTATAAAACTAGAACATTTTCACTCCAAAACTGAACGTGCTTGCTTCCTCTGTTTGGTTGCTATTGACCTAAAAAGTGGCGCTATTAACTTAAATTGGAATGCTACTGACCTAAACTTGTACGCTATTGAATTTTTTTGTTGCAGGTTTTTTGAACATAAGTTTTTGAACTGACATTTATAGGGGTGCTATTGACCTAAACTTGTTTGCTACTGTAGGGAATAGGGTCACTTTTGATGTATTTTCTGAATTTGTCAATTTGCAAAGCTTTTCTTTGATTTCATAGATTTACCTAATGCTAACATGTGGCTATTTTGTGTGTTTTGGAAATTTCTAACGTTGTCTTTGCAGCCCTTGCAGGAGGATGGCACATGTTTTCATGAGAACAACTAACAATTTCATTGTAGGGTTGGCGAACGGTCCAAGGAAACTTCAATTTTAAAGTTGAACTTTCAAAGATTTCTTAGTTTAAAGAATCTTTCAATTTGGTGTTGTAAAACTAAACCCACAACTTGCACACTTCAAATTGGTGTTTTAAAAAAAAAACTAAACCTTCAAAGCTTTCTTAGTTAAACAACATTTCATTTGGTGATTATAAAATTGAATGTTTTGTTTTGACCAATGCATTTCATTTTGCTGACAAATGAATTCTTTTTATTTTTGTTGACCACATTAAGACATACAAGGATATTAGAAACACTCAAGTTTGGTGCTTAAAATTGAACAAATCCATTTTGATTGGTACATTGCTATATTTTTCTTGAAGTCTCAAATGCTTTGAAATTGGTGCATGTAAAAAATGAATTGATATCTTTACACATTTCAAATTTGGGACTAAAAACTGAATTGTTATGGATTGTATGTCGTGTTTTTCGTGCTTGGAAAACTAAGTGTCTATCCTCTCCCCTTGCGTCTTAGGATGATCTTGGGTGAAAAAAATCACTTTGAGTTTCTCATCTTGTTTTACTATTTTTAACCTTTAGAGGGCCTGCCTTGAGATACATCCCACACTGGAGAACTCAAGGCGACTCAAAGCGGTTTTTCCCTCAAGCTGCTATATAAATCAGGTTGTGGCTAAATTCCAAAACCAAACTGGCGATTACTTGGTCGACAGTGTCATTCAGAACAAGGAGGTACTTTCGGGTATATAAAGCCTCTAGTAGGAGTGGTTAAAGCTTTTAGTAGCTTGTTGGATGCTAGCTAGGCATTGAGTCCCATGAGCAGTGACTAAGAACCTTGTACTAGAGGCCACCCTTATTTCCAAAACATTCTTTGAAAATGGTGCATTAGAATTTACTTCCGAGAAGTTACTTACCAAGTCTGATTTATGGTTGAGGCAGAACACTCTCCATAAGTTGTATGTAAAATCATCCCCTCGGGGCATGAGGTAAGCCCACCTAAAAGAACATGCCTATCCTCTAGGTTGTAATGATTGTCTTCCATGAATTTTCCAAAAATCTCCATTACCTTGGACACCAAATACTTTGCTTGATTTAAAAAGGACTCAAGAAAACGAACATTAAACTTGGTTATCAAAATCTCAAACCCTTTGGACTTAGTGTGAATACCTTTGAAAAGAGCCCTATATTTGCATTCCTTAAAGATATATTGTTTTTCAAAACAAATATCTCTAAAGGCTTCTGAATATTTAGGCTTACATTTAATGTCACATTTAGACCAAATTCGACATTGGGAACTATGGTTTTAGTATCTTTACTTTCATAAACTTTGAGCTTTGTGGAAAAAAACTTTCTTAATCTATAGACATTTAGAGTCAATTTTTTTTATTGTTGTGTTTCATTTTCCAAATCTCAAAACAAATCAGATCAACCAAAACATCAAAATTGTAAACTTGTCTATATTACTGATAAATGAAAATTGGGAACAAAATTGAAAAGAGTCGCTATTGTTGTTGTTTCTACCGCTATTGACCTAAAAGTTGTTCATTATTGCTCAGAATGGTTGCTTTTGTTGTCTCTATTTATGAAAGTCAGTTAAAAAAGAAGGTTTCTTTTGAAAAATAAGATTTCTTTTGATTTGAACAGAGTTGCTATTGCAAACATTACCGCTATTGATTTGAAAACTACAATTGTTGACTTGAACTTTTTCACTATTTCTCAAAATTATCGCTATTGTTGTCTTTAGTTTTTAACAGAAACAAAGTTTCTTTTGCTAAATTTGACCGCTATTTCCAGAAAAAACTAGCTACTATTGACCTAAAAGATTGCCGCTATTTCCCTATTTTTTGGGGAAAATCACAGACTGATTCAAAACTGGTTAAAATATTTCATCTTTTTGGAACAAAACAATTAGACCTCCAAAACGCCTCATATCTGCATTAGTCCATATCCATTTGTAAAAATCAAACACATCAAACTAGTTTTAGGATTCAAAATCAAAGCACAACTTGGTTATTCCTTTTCTTTTGATTTCTAAGATATTAACATTTGCTTGCACCTCAAGGCTAGTTCAAGTAGATCTTCAAACATATCCTCTAGAAAAATGAAGTAAAATATTGGTCCAAGTTTTCTACACTTTGAGTCCCAAAATTAGCATCATCTCCAAAAAATCCACCAAACATCACTCATACTTTAGGGTCTTGAGTATCACAAAAACCATAGCAAACATCAACACCTTTGTCCAAAAGGTTCTCTTTTACATCATCTTCATTCACCATTCTTTCAAACAGAAAAACAAGCTTACACTTCATGACCATCTGGTGTCTTACTGCTCATGTTCAACAACCAGATCTTATTGCTCCTATTAGACAACCTCACATGAGTTGAAGGTGAGCAATTGGATATTATTAGTAGTTTGAGAAGTTTCGTGTTTGAGAAAAAGGAAACACCAACTCTGTGGAGAAACACAACTACTATTCTAGACAAAGAGGAATGAAAAGTTGATCTTGCAGCCAAAAGACTAGTAATACCACCTCTTGTGTGGCAATAGATAATCCTAGCTTACAAAACACCATTATTTTAAACAAAAAAAATCCCAAAAACAAAACATCATTCCATTCCATAGTTAGTAATCACCAAATTTCCCAAGGTCTTGGAATTGTTTATGACAACCACGAGATCTCAACATAGAAAAAAGATGGAAGCCAACAAGAGTAGCCCAAGTGCACCAAAAACCAACATCAATAATGAGGAACCCAACCCATGGGGTTATAAACCAAGTGACCTTACAACTCCACAAAAAGAACCCGCATTTAAGGCAACACAAGACCAACCGCCAAGTGATGAGGAAGTACTCCTTAGACACCAAAACATGATTGATAGTCAAAATCAGCTTCCCAATCTAAATGACATGATCATAGAAGAATACAATAGTGATAAGGAACTCACTGATGAGAAACTATTAGAATACTCCCAAGATCCTAAGATGCAAAAACTTATGGACAGGATGCTTGGGAAAAATGCAAACTCATATTTCCTCACATTAGTAAAAAGTGGTGCAAAATAACCCATTGACTTCAACGTGGACATCCTAAAAGATCCAAATCTTATTCCACTAGGATATCAAATGGTAGTTAGACAAATTAAAAAACCAACCCTGAATCCCAACATACCACCACTGTTTTCACAAAACAATGATCAAACACAACCCATGAATAACCCATTGTTTAGACCACCATCCCAAATTGAACAAGCATTTGTGGTACAACAGTATCAAGGAAATAAAACCCAAAACATACCACAACATAGCACTATGTAAAACATGGGAAACATTCCAATGGACCAACAAGGTGGTAACCCTTCATAAAGGAAATACATTCCACAACACACTTCATACATTGACCCTTCCAACAACTTACAATATCATCAAGGGAAATTATCAAAAAATCCACAGCAAGGTGTACCATCAATGCAATACCAAGGTAAGCTTCAACAAAATCAACTAGAACAAGGTATACCATCAATGCAATACCAAGGTAACCTTCAAAAAATTCAACCACAACAAGGTGTAACATCAACGCAATACCAAGGTAACCTTCAACAAAATCAACCACAACAAGGTGTACCGTCAATGCAATACCTAGGTACCCTTCAACAACACTCACAAAAAAAAGGTGTACCATCAATGCAATACCAAGGTACCCTTCAAAAAAATCCACAAAAACAAGGTATATCAACAACACAACATCAAGGTAGCCTTCAACAAAACCCACATCAACATGGTTTACCACAAACAAACTATCAAAGTACACCCAAAACTCAGCAACACTTTGTTCAACAAACCAAAAATCAAAATCCTCAATGACAACAACGAGGATCACAAAATCAGTACCAAGGAACACCTCAAAGTCAATAGTAGGGTATACAACAAGGACCCAACCCACCTTATGCACAACAAGGACCCAACATACCTTATACCCAACATGGTCCTCAAGGTTCCATGATTACACAATATCCAATTTATGACCAAACAAACATCATGGGACAATAGATTTACAATATCCAAAGTCCTCAAGCAAGCACACCAAACAATGACATAAATGTGCAACTTCAAACACTCAATTAAAGGATATCGGATATACAAATTGGAAAGCCAAAGAAAATTTATGCTCTCCAAGAAATTTTTCCATACCCATTTGATCAAAATTTATCCATGGTACCTTTCCCCAAAGGCTTCGAAATACCAAAATTTGAGAAGTATAGGGGGAAAGGAGATCCAATAGAGCATGTACATGAATTTTCAGTATCTTGCATGGTGATGGGTCTGGTTATTAGCATATTTTTATTGCTTTTCATAGACTTTTAAGACACTTTACATATGTTTCTAAAGTACTTTTTTGGAAAAACTTCCATAATATGTTATCCTTTCATGCATACTCTGCAACCTTGAACCCAGTTTGTGGAAATGAAATATGGTAAAAATATTTGTAGTATTGCATGGTTTAAATATGAATATGTATGTATATGAATGAAATGTTGTGATTTAACTATGGTGTTTAGTTGCATATGTATGTTGTATGGATTAATCTCTTTGTAGCTGAACACGTGGTAACAAGAAAGGAGTATTTGTAGCGAGTACCAGAGCAACAAAACAAAGAATTAATGAAGTTCAAAGCTGCCTAAAGTGTAGGAAGCTATGGAACTGAGTGTGGTCATTATGGAAGGAATAAATGTTGGAAAGATACTTGTTCTATAATTTTGAACATTTTCCTATGTGTTTCACATGCAAGTCGTTCTTATTTGAATAGGCCTCTTTTTCCTTTTTAGTTAGATGAATGAGTTAGTCTTAAATTCACATCCTTGTATCTAAGAGTGAGATTTATGATTGCAATTAGTTAGTGGTTTGAATAAGACTCTCCCCATTTTGAATAAAGTCAGGGGATGAGTTCATAGATCAATTAGTTGATATCAGTATTTTATGGCTTGGTAATTGAGGACCCAGATACCTTCCTCTTTGAGTTTGATGTTTTGTGCAAAAGTTATGATTACACTATTGGTGCCCATTGACTCAAGCTCTTTCTAGATACTCTTCAAGATGTTTCCCTCAGATGATTTATGGGGCTCGGCAAGGATGTTGTCCTAGATTGGGACACCATGAAGACAAAGCTCATGGAAAAATACAAGGACTATTGCAGAGGATTGGACTGGAGGAGAGATGATATTTTCTCAATATCTCAAAAAGAGGATGAGCCATTAGAAGATTATATAGAAAGATTTCAGTTTTCTTTGAAGAAAAACCCACAACATAAGCTATCAGAGGAATCCCTTAAATTGGTATTTTTAAGGGGGATTAATGAAAAATGTATGGATGCCCTCAACCTTATTGGGGAAGGAGACATTTATACTAGTCCATTTGAAGACATTTGTAAAGTCTGTAGGAATTATTCTAGGACCCTTTTCTAGAAAGCCAAGAGGGGAGAAGTGATCCATCACAAGTAAGTCCTCTAATGGGGTTTCTAGAGTAGAAATCAGGAATTTATTGTCAAACATGGAGGATATAATCAGCCATCTAGCAACAAAGTTGGACACCCCCCACATCAAGAAGAAGTAGGAGGAAGCAGAAGCTATGCTCACTGAGTATTTTCCTAACTGTAGGCAAAGGAAATCCAATTGTAAGTGCAAATGAGTGGCCAATATCCAGCAAGAAGAGATTGAGAAACCAGATTTCTAGTCAATTGAAGGAGATGATGGAAAAATATTTTACATAGCACAAAGGAGGCCATGGCAGAAAAGACAAGGTATGCCACCAAACCCCCTTAGTTTTAATTCATCTTTCCCTTTGAACAATCAAAACTTTTCTACTTGGAACTCTCAACCCTGGCAAACAAATCAGAACCAGTGGCAGAATCCTCAAAAATGGCCACAAGCCTAGCCAAATTGGAACCAAACCCATGGCCACAACAAAACTTTCAAGGTTCCAACTGCAATCAACAATGGCCAAACTAGCAGAATCAATGGTAGCCTCAGTGGTAGAAAGGCCATCAATGGTAGCAAGACATGAGTTACCAACAATGTATGCTACCTCATCCTCCACCTCAGTAGCAAGCTCTAATGCTTCCATCAAATCCTCAGTCTCAACCACCTAGACCATCACAAATACCTGCCCAACCTGCACCTAACCCTAACACTAAGTCTATTCAACATGCTTATACTAATGAAGCTATCCAATACCCCACTTATGGGGTAGAGGTGAGTGATATTCATCTCAAATCAGGGAAGCATCTTGTAGGACCTTTATCTCCCAAAATTATAGAATTAGACAATGAAGAACCCACAAAGGAAGCCTCAGATAACCCACCTCTGGAATTTGAGTCCAATCAAGGGCTCCAGACTACCTCACATCTAAAGCCTCCATTCCCTGAACATTTGGTTATCTAGCAGCAACAAACATAGCCTGGAACTGACATTCTAAGCCAGTTAAAAGATGTCAGCATTAAAATCCCCTTAATCCAAGCTATCAAAGATATTCCCATCTATACTAAGACTATTAGGGATATTTGCCTTAAAAATCCAGGAAAGGAAAGAAAGGACCCATAGATAGTCCATGTTTTTGGTAACCTTGTTTATATAATGTTGGGAACTATGACTATTCCCAAATATACAAATCTTGGTAGTCCAATAATGGATGTTAAAATCAATGGGACTCTTATTAAGAATAATTTGATAGACTTGGGTGTTGCAATTAATGTAATGACCAAGGAGACCATGCAACTACTATAGTTAGCCAACCCTAGGCCTACTCAGATAGTTTTACAATTAGTTGATAGGTCTACAATTAAGCCTAAAGGAGTTATTGAGGACTTGGTCATTGCATTAGATTCTTGGGATTACCCTGCTGACTTTATAGTACTTCAGCCTAAAGTTTATCTTGTTGGTTATCCACTAATTCTAGGTCGACTTTGGTTAGCCATAGTCGATGCATTCATAGGCTGTAGGTCAGGAAATATGATCATATTTAATAGAATTGTAACAAAGAACCTAGTACTTTATCCACCAGCTCAGCCACATCAAGATCTTGAGCAGACCATTTGGCCACACGTAGATGATGAGGAAAACTAATCATTGCATAACTTAATGACCATTGAACATAGCCCCCTACTGGATATTCAAGATGAGGATAATCTGAGAGCTCATATCATACAAAATGACTATGGAAGGCACCCGCAACAATAGGGTTGTATATCTTGCTTACAAGATCCCCTGGAAAGCATAATACCTACTAGTTCTTCACAAGAGATATCCCAAATAATCCATACCTTGTTACCCAATCAATGCTTACCAATAATACCTAGCCTTGATCTGTTCTCTGTACAAGAAATATCTATGCAATTAAAGATCAATCTTGGAAAAATGTTGAATGTTAATAATGCATTGACTGATGAACAACATAAATCCCTACATGTTATGTTGTAGGAACATGCAACAACCTTTGTGTGGGATTATAGTGACATGAAAGGCATTGATACTACCTTATGCATGCACAAAATTTACATCAATGATGGCTACATGCCCATAAGGCAGCCACATAGACACATGAATCTAGCTCTCAGAGAGGTTGTGAAATCCGAATTGCAAAAGCTTTTGAATGCAAGATTCATATACCCTATATCAGACAGTGAATGGGTTTTGTTGCAAGATGGTGTGTCCCTTGGTCTTCCTTGTCTAGCATGGTGCTTGGGTTTGTGACATGGCTTAACCGCCTCCTGTGGATCTTACATAAATTTGGTGGATGTATCGGGCATTGATAGGTCGATCTTTTGGTGCAATGACAACCACCAATGTAACAATTGGTATCAGAGTTGAGGTCACAAGTTCAAACCCCTTGCTTGCGCTGGGGGGGATTGTTGCAAGATGGTGTGTCCCTTGGTCTTCCTTGTCCAGAACGACGCTTGGGTTTGTGACATGGCTTAACCACCTCCTGTGGATCTTACATAAATCTAGCGGATGTATCGGGCATTGACAGGTCAATCTTTTGGTGCAAAGGCAACCACCAATGTAACAGGTTTCACCATTGGTCATAGTTCCCAAGAAAGGTGGTAAATGGAGAGTTTGTGTTGACTATAGGGAACTAAATACTTCCATAAGGAAGATCACTTCCCATTGCCATTCATTGAACAAGTTCTTGATTTTTTGGCAAGGAAGAAATATTCCTCATTTCTTGATGGTTTTAGTGGTTATAACCAAATTAAGATTGCACTTGAAGATCAAGATAAAACCACATTTACTTGTCCTTGGGGTACCTATGCATATTCTATCTTACCTTTTGGTTTGTGCAATGCTCCAACCACATTTCAGAGGGCAGTGCTTAGTATATTTTCTGATTTTGCACATGATAAGATGGAGATTTACATGGATGATTTCACCACATATGGTGAAACATTTGATGAGGCTTTGTCAAATCTAGAAAAAGTCTTGAAAAGATGCACTGAAAACAATTTATCATTGAGAAATGAGAAATGTTTTATGATGATGATAGAAGGAATTATCTTGGGACCTTTTATTTCTAGTGCAAGGATAAAAGTTGACCCCAAGAAGATTGAAATTGTATCTACACTGCATGTCCCTCAAAAACAAAAGGATGTGAGAATTTTTCTTGGACATGCAGGTTATTACAGAAGATTCATTCAAGATTACAAAAAAATAGTTGCCCCTTTGTTTACTTTGTTGACAAAGGATATTGAGTTTGAGTGGACTCTAGATTGTCAACATTCCTTTGAGAAGTTAAAGGCAGCTTTAACTAATGCACACATTTTAAGAGGTCCAAATTGGACATTTCCATTTCACATTCACAATGATGCATTAGAATTTTCTATTGGAGCAATCCTAGGATAAAAAGAGGGGAATGAGGAGTATGCTATATACTATATTAGCAAAAACCTACAAGGAGTAGAATTAAACTATACTGTGATTGAGAAAGAAATGCTTGGTGTTGTCTATTCCATTAACAAGTTCAGACACTACATTACTAGCTATCAAGTATTCATCCACATAGATCATGCATCAATTAGATACTTGATGAATAAGCTAGTAGTAGGTGGAAGACTTGTGAAGTGGTTATTGTTACTGAAGAATTTGACATAACCATAGTTGATAAACCAAGAAAAGCTAACGTGGTTGCTAATTTTCTATCTAGATTTCCCACAACATCTAAAGGAGTGGTTGATGATTCTTTTCCTAATGAGAATTTATTTGATCTAAGTATACATAATCCATGGTATGTTGATATAGCTAACTACTTGGTAACAGGGTAGATTCCAGCTTACTTCTCTCCTAGGGAGAAAAGACAATTAGTTCACAAATGCTTCCATTATTCTTGGATTTCTAGATTTTTATTCTACACTGGTCCAGATTATGAGAAGATGTATTAGGGAGGATGAAGTCTTTGATATATTGAAAGCCTACCATGATGAACCTTGTGGTGGAAATTTTGCAACCAAGAGGACAACTTGTAAAATCTTAACAACAAGATATTAATGGCCAACCCTTCACAAAGATTCTGTTAAGTATACTAGAAGCTATGATAGATGTCAAAGAATGGGGAGACCTACAAGAAGTGATGAAATTCCTTTGCAACCCCAACTAGCACTAGCTCCTTTTGACAAATGGGGGCTAGATTTTTTTGTCCCTATATCTCCCACTTCAAATAACAAAGAATACATACTGGTATGTCCTAAATACTTAACCAAATGGGTAGAGGTAAAAGCATTGTAGTTTTCTAGAGATAGCAATGTTGTAAATTTTCTATATGAGGAAATCTTCACTAGGTATGGTGTTCCTAGGGAGATAGTGACTAATCAAGGACCACAATTCACATCAGACCTCATAGCCCAGTTGGTGAAGGAGTATCATATTAGGTACAAGAAATCTACCCCATATCATCCTCAATAAAATGGTCAAGTAGAGGTTACAAATAGGGAGATTGAGAACATATTGACAAAAATAGTGCAACTTCATAGAAGAGATTGGGTATCTAGATTACTAGAAGCTGATTGGGCATATAGAACTATGTGGAAGACAACTACAGGGTTTACCCCTTATGAGTTGGTTTATGGAAAAACAAAAGTGTTTCCTATAGAGTTTGAATATAAAACCTTACACACAATAGTTGATTTAGGGATGGACTTAACAGAATCTCAGAAAGAAAGGTTGCAACATTTGAATACCCTTGATGAAATCAGATTGCAGGCATTGCACCACACAGAGGTTGCTTAGAAACAACGGATTAAATGGCATGATTAGTATATTAAGACTAAATAATTTACTATAGGAGACTGGGAACTTTTGTATCATTCAAGGTACAAATATTTTACAGGAAAATTATAGTCACAATGGCTAAGACCCTATGAAATACAACAAGTATTTCCTAATGGTGCAATGCAACTACAGACTATTGATGAGGTCAAATTTTCACTCTTGGTTAATGGTCATAGACTCAATCTGTACAAGAAACCACTTGAACACGATGATTTTGTCATATCTCTAATGGATGAGTATGGTGCACACAGTTTTGCTGATACAAGATATGGGACACAGGATGATGTTCCAATAGGAAGCAAATTACCCAGTATGTCTAGTGATATAGAGGTCGAGTCCACCTTTGAGATTACCTAGGCCTGATTTCCCATGCTTTAAATCACATGCACACACAACACAATATCCATAATGAACATTTTTTCAGACTCTAGAGGGACCTTCTTTTCAATTTTATCGAGACCTATTTCAAATGGGACCTGACAAGCACCTTTTATTCAAGCACCGTGCTTGGAGTACCCGTACCTATTGAATGTATGCTACAATAACTTGGCGGATTTAAATTGCTTTTCCTAGGAAATCTATTAATGCTCACATGTGTCATTTACTTCACAATAAAGTGCACGTTGCTAGTACAACTACCACTTTTCATCAACTCCTATGAAATCAATGTACATCATATCACTTGTACACCACGATATGTGCATTTTTCAGTTCATAACTGCATTGAGCATTACTTTCCATTATGCATGTATGAAAGGAAACTTTACATGATTAAACCTAGCTTTCTTTTTGAATTCCTTAATATTGGTTATTTAAATTATGTATGTGAACTATATCACCATTACTTTCCATCATTATCCTAAATCCAAAACCCAGTTACGCATGGAGTGCAGTTACTTCAATTAAAGTTGGGGGGAGAGGTATTATTGTCATCAAATTTTTTGATTTTTTCCACCCAAGTTTGTCAAAATGCGTTGTATGCCATCCTTTTAAGACTAGAAAAACTTCATTGTGTTTCCGATAAATGTGATTCCTTCCCTAAGATAAGCTAAGGTATAAAAATTTGGATACTTGATTGAACTAGAAGACAAGGGATTATGATTATTAGGTACAGAGAAGGCATTCCGAGAAGCAACTAAATTTGAGGGTTTTTGAGGTGGTGAAGTTGAATTTGAATTTTTTGAGGGTACAAAAGCAACATGATAATGAGAGGTGATGTAATACAGAGAGAACCATCTACTCATAAAGAGATATTAGAGGATACAATTGTTCTACCTCTATTCACCAGAGTAGGATGGCTGGACTATTTCTTGAAGCTGAAAGAGTACGATAATGAAATAGTGAGAGATTTTACAGCCACATTGAAGTATGATGAAGCAACAGTAAAGAGATTTGTGGTGGATGGTTCAAAAATGGCAATTGCTCAAGTCATTGGATTACCTCATATAGGCTCTGAATACCTAGATTGAGTAGATGCAGTAGCAGCAAGGGAAGAATTTTGTGAATGGGGTGAAAATTTGGATTCGACGTCACAAGGTACTAAAAGGATTTCCCTTCCATTCTTTTGGGGAAAATTTGGTGCTTATATTATCAAATACCTTGTTATGGTCACCCCAATATTTTATATACTGTGCATTTCAAGTTGTTGAACCATTTATGGCATGATAAATTAGTCAATGTACCCAATTTTCTATATAACACGTTAAAAAGAATGGCCTTTGAATATAAGAGGAAACAAACAAACACTACATTGTCTCATCATTTCTTGATAACCCTACTGGTTAAGAAAAGTTTGATAATTCAACATCCACAGGTTAATTGGGATGATTTTAAAAATTGCAGAGAAATCATTGAGTTGCTTGAGGCCCTTGAAGCAAAAGATGAACCTCTACCTGAGCCTGAACCAAAAGTTGACCCTGAGCAAGATGAACTTGAGAGGGAAGATTCCCTTGTTACACCATCTACTTTTCCTACTCGCAACCAAAGTGGGACTGGGAAACATGATATGCCGACTGCGGTAACAGAGGAACCCTCAACCTCTAAAAACCCTAGAGCTAAGAGAAGTACTGCGTCAACATCCTCAAAAGGGAAAAAGAAGAGAAAAGGAGTTGATAAGCAGGAGAATGTTGTAAAGGAAGAGGATGTAGGAAGGAAAATGGGGAGTAAAAGAGGAAAGGAGAGTATAGTTACATAGGAAACTGCTACTCCTCGATGCTTAGGAAGGATGAAGAGACAAAGAATTGAGAAGAAAGAGATGGAGGAACAATTGCAAGAAACAAAGGTTGAGGAATAGGAGCATCATGATCCACTGACGGTAGACACAGACACATAAAAGAAAAGAGCTGACCCTGACAATGTTTATGTTGAAAATGTTGGTGTGCCTGTTAGAAAAAGAAGGTATGTATCTTCCTCATTTGATTCTAACTTAGAGGATGTTTTTATTTCCAAGAAGACCAAGAGAGCAGTTCTTAGTGGCTCGCTTAGAGAAGTTTTTGATAGTACAGGAGATGATAGTGATGGTTTGAATTTTGAAGGAGAAAAGGAGTTGCTAGAGGATAGAAACATAAGGAAGGATCTTCAAGAAGCTCTTGAAAAGATAAAGCAATTGGAGGAATAGTTAAAAGGATATGAACAAAAAGATAAAGAAAAGGAAATGAGAATCAAGGAGATGGAAGAGAGAATACAGACCTATGGCCATGGAAATAAATTGGACCCACTGGCATAGATGGTCGAAGGTAAAATGGGAGCTAAGGAGAATGTAGCATTAGATCTACAACCCCTTGTTGCAAGAACACTAGCCTACCATACTACTTTTTCTTTAGGATTTGAATTAATGAAAATTACTACCCAATTCAGGTAGGAAAAAGAAAATTGGGGAGAAGAAAAACAAATCTTGAATGCATCATTAGAAACCAAGAATTTGGAATTGAGAAGATTGGAGGAGAAATTGATAGAAGTGGTTAATAGATTTATTCAGATAGTTGAATGTAAACCTCCGTCTAGAGTATATGCATTGTTCTTAAAGAAAAAATTTCTTATTTTTCAATTAAATAAGTTTATTAATGACCAACCCTTTACTTTGAATAAGAGACACAGTTTTCTTAGTTTCTTTAGCAAAGTCAATTTAGAGGAGCAAGACCAGTTATGTGAATATTATTTGCATAATTATGTGATGGTAGAAGATACTGAATGGAATCCCTTGATGTATGTTGGGTATTTGCAAGTAAGAGCCCTTGCATCTTATTTCATAAATGAACAACTTTGTGGGGAATTAATGGAGAAATATGAAGAATAGGAGAAGACAATGGCACTGCAAATTATAAAAGAAGTAATGAATCCCGATAGAGTCATTACTCAATGACTAACACCCCTTTCTCATAGGGGACTAGGAAAGATAATTATAGACTTGATACTTAGAGATTATAGAAGGATTCAACAATTGGCAGTGACCACTCTTCAAAACTGTCTAGGACATGTGGAAATTAGATGGAATAGTCTGACTCCAGAATTAAAGAGGAAGGAGCCTCACTCCCTCCACAATTTTATGAACATTTTTGTGAGGTTACACAAGTATATTGAGATCTCAAGAATAAGAGGAGTGGAATGGCTTCCACTAACTTACCACCCTCCTATCCTACTTCATCCAATTCTACATTGGACAGGAGAGAGTATTGATCAGGATATGAATGCAGAATCAGACAAGATGAATAGGCTTGCATGCTCTAATGGTTTCTACCTCAAATAGGGACAGGGAGTCAACACAGTCATGGATCTTAGGTAGATTACTTTGTTTTACAATCTTCTTCCCTAGGTGATTTAGTTTGGTATTTTTGCTTGAGGACAAGAAAAATGACAAGTTGGGGCGAATGATGGGTGATGAGGTATAAATAACCTCATGATTATAATAAGCTAAATACCCTTCTTTTTTCTTACCAACCACTTTAGTCCTGCCAATTGTTTATTGTTAGGATCAATAATTGTCCACTTTTTATAAAATAGTATAAATCTTTATTTCTCAAATCGATTGAAATTAGCTGACTAATGTTCATTTAATGGTATAAATTTCAAGTCATTGTACAACTCATGCACGACCGAAGAATGAAGTGGACTTTAAGCGGACTTCAAGTAGTTGAAGTTAAGGCGTCAAAAGTTTGGGCGCCAAAATTTTTGGCATGCATAGTGCAACGGTTCCCTTTAAAGCTTTATGTTAAACTTTTTGTTTAAGACTTTATGGATCTACTCCAAGCCTTAATTATGTTTGTATGTCATGAACATCTGTTAAGTTAGTCAGTTGCAATTCTATTAAATACTTTTTCAATGGTGATCTACCGCCATCTGAAATTTAGGATTTATTTATTAGTATAGTATAAATATGTGTAACTACCAAGACAAGAGGTTATTATTATGTTGTTATGATATAATTTGAATATTATTTAGCTATGTCTTTGTGTTACACTTTTATGATATGAATAAAATAAAAATTTCCAGTCTTATTCTAAGTTAATAGTTTTATGTAATGGAAGTACCATGGATGGATTTATTTTGAAGACGAGAAAGTACCATGTGTGATTTGAGTTAATCGTAGGAACGCCTGAGAGCTATCCACTTGAGGGATCTCATAGAGTAGATAAGTATTTCTCTTGTTAATATTGTTACTTTTAATTTGTACATGTTGAATTTGGACGAATGTTATTTTGTGTCGAGCTCTATTATATACTCTTGTAGGTTGTAGTTTTAAGTTTGCAATCTTTAAGTTCTGCTCATTTGGAAATTCTGGAGCACTCACTCTTGTTGTTAGTTACAAGTCATTAAGTATATTTTTTGTTAGCAGTTAGTTGTTAGCCGTTAGTTTCCTTCATTTAAATTTCACAGTTTAACTACAAGTGTTAATTCCTAAGAAATTTACATGCTTTCTAGAATAATAATTTCATGCATTCTAGCTTAAAAAACTTCACTCTTTCTAGTCTAATTGCTTTCTAATTTAGTTCATGTTTACAACCATTTTAAAAATTTAGGAAATCTAGGAGAGATGGCCAAGATATCCCCTATTGAATACAACCTTCGAACACTACCTGGTCAATATAATTGACATATTTCTAACTAAAGTGTTAGGACCTCACGAAAACCTATCAATGGGTCTGGTTATTAGCATCTTTTTATTGCTTTTCATATAATTTTAAGACACTTTACATATTTTTCTAAAGCCTTTTTGGAAAAAAATCCATAATATGTTATCCTTTCATGCATACTCTACAACCTTGAACCCATTTTGTGGAAATGAAATATGGTGAAAATATTCATAGTATTGCATGGTTTAAATATGAATATGTATATGTATATGAATGGAATGTTGTGATTTAATTATGGTGATTAGTTGCATATGTATGTTGTATGGATTAATCACTTTGCAGCTCAGCATGTGGTAACAAGAAAGGAGTATTTGTAGCGAGTACCAGAGCAGCATAACAAGGAAATTGTTCTAGAATTTTGGGCATTTGCCTATGTGTTTCACATGCAAGTTGTTCTTATTTGAATAGGTATCTTTTTCCTTTTTAGTTAGATGAATAAGTCAGTCTTAAATTCACATCCTCGTATCTAGGAGTGAGATTTATGATTGCAGTTAGTTAGTTAGTTAGCGGTTTGAATAAGACTGTCCCCATTTTGTATAAAGTCAAGG
The DNA here is from genome assembly GCA_007258455.2 of Sequoia sempervirens. Taxonomy (NCBI): domain Eukaryota; kingdom Viridiplantae; phylum Streptophyta; class Pinopsida; order Cupressales; family Cupressaceae; genus Sequoia; species Sequoia sempervirens. The sequence goes on along the minus strand of VDFB02058242.1, from coordinate 426,693,647 downwards.
GATGAGTTCATAGTTCAATTAGTTGATTGTTACAAGCTATTATCAATTAGTAGTTTTTCCAGTTTTCTAGTTATCAAAAAACATGTTAAAATGATATTATGGAATAAAATCTACAAGAAGGATTTTGTCTAAACATTTGGTGTTATGCAATGAATGGAGTTGTATGTTGCATGGATGCGTAAGAATCTAAGTTAGATTTAGCTTTTAAGTTAAGTGAGATAGTCCTCTGAGCTGGCCACTCAGGTACTTTTCTTCACTTCATCTATCTATTTGTTTATTTATGTATTTCCATTAATTTTGTTTTCATTATTTTACACATGCACTACAAAGTAGAACAACTTATGGTTAGTTAAAGTAGTTGTTGTTCATGAACAAACGTGTAATTGATAGATCATAGTACTCTGAAGCTTAGGATTGGTTATTTTGTTGTTTTAAATAGTTTTAGATTAATTCTGCACTCGTACATCTTTAGCAGTCACTTACAACTTATGCTGCAGGTACCCGTAGCCATTAGGTTTTGTAACTACTTTTATTGTTTTTATAATTATGTAAGTTCTAGTAAAGTAGAATAGTCTAAATAAGTTTTCATAGAGTAATTTAGGTGAATGTGAGTTTGTGAAGGCACAAATAGTGTACTACTATCATAATTTTACACACCTTGGTTGATGATTTAATGTAGGCTTGCAATGTCAAGTGGACTTTTCAGCATGGCACACCCCTAAATTGTGTAGAATTTACCAAGTCCATAACACATTAGTTTGCCTCTACACATGGAACTACAATGAAAGGACACCTACTTGATGAGACTTTTTCCATGGATTCTCAGTAGACCTGCTATAGACTAGTTTTCTCGTTTACCACCAGGTATCAGAACATTTGATGAATTGTCAGATAAGTTTGTCAACCATTTCTTGTATAATATATAACAAGACATTACGACCACTGACCTCTATAAAAAAATAAAAAATCAAGGTGAATCATTTTCCTCATACCTTGAAAGATGGAGACACAAAGTGAGCAAAATTAAGTGGCCTGTTCTAGAGAAATAACTTACCGATGTCTTTATCTCCAACATGCATGTAGACATCAATTACAACCTCACAATATTATGCCTAAGAAATTTTGAGGAAGCCATTGAAAAAGGTATACTTGAATTGAAAGAGCCCTCATTGCAAGAGGAGTAATCAAAATTTACAACCCAAAGGATCAACCCTCATTTCCAAATGCCAAATCCAAGATATGGGCTAAAAAAAAAATGTGACCAATGATGGAGTGGTCGATGCCAAGGTTGTGCGTAATATACAAACTCCCAATGTGCCACAAAATCATGTTCAAAAAAAATATGAAGGTCATGCTTCAAATAACCCATAGAACAACCAACCCAATTATTAACAGAACAACCAACTCAATTATCCTCAAAACAAACAACAACAAAATCAAGGACATGATAACGAAAGGAGACCACCTTGGTAGTATGACCAACCATGAAGAAAATTTACTCCCTTTTAGGAGAATCCCTCAAGGTTATTATGCAAAAACTAGTCCAAAAGAACCTCATCACAATAAATGATAGAGAAAATTATGAGGAACCAAACTTCAAACCTCCTTGGTATAACGAGAATGACAAATGTGAATTTTACAAAATCAAGAGACATACCACCAATAATTGCACGAGACTTAAAAACATCGTGCAAGACTTAATCGAAAAGGGAGAAATGGACATCGAACCTCATCCCAAAAATAAAGACCTAAAGATCTACAAGGATCCAATCCTCGACCATTCTAGGGGAAACAACAATGGAAAAGAACAAGATTTTTGTAAGGCCACCTTCTCTTATGGTGAGGATACAGTTCTAGGAAATGTCTCTTGTGATGATCATACCATCCGAGTGGAACTATACTAGGTAGAGATCCTAAATGTAATGCAACTACTCGAAGGGGAAGAGTAACAATCCAAGGAGCACCAACCCAAGTAAAGACCACAAGCAATCCATCAAGTGACTATAGCATTGTGGAACAACTCAAGAAAACTCCCACCCTAATCTCCATCCTTAAGCTCTTAAAACTGTCACCAGAACATATAAATATTGGAGAAAGCTCTTGTCGAAACGTCAGTCCCAAATAACCTTGATGCTAATCAGTTTCAAGCCATGGCTGGAAATATCACATCTACCCATCATTTAGTCTTTTCCAAGAAATACCTTCCACAAAAATCTTTCCACAATCAAGCTCTTTATTTAGAATTGAATGTCCACAAACATAAAGTCAAGAGGATACTCATAGATAATGGTGCAGGTATCAACATTTGTACTTTAAAATTTGTGAAACAAATGAGATACTCTGATGATTTCATAGATGAAAATAAGAGCATCACCATCAAAGCTTATGATGATATGGAGCGAAATTCAGAAGGCACAATTAGGCTACTTGTTCTGATAGGACCAACAATAATATAAAATACATTTCAAGTACTGGATCTTGAGCTTCCATAAAACCTTCTCTTAGGAAGACCATGGATCCACGCTTTAAAAGAAATCCCATCTACATTCCATCAATGCATAAAATTTCCTTATGACAATAAGGAAGTTACCATATATGTCGACTCCGAACCTCTCCATTATTGTGCTAAATTGGAGGAAAAGTATAAAAAGATTCAAAAAATACCCAACAATGATATATCTTTTTACTCCTTCTCATGCGTTGACTTATCATCACTACCTTCGTCCTCCACTACACCATCATCAACTAAGCTACCTAAATCTGATACCAAGATCCAAGTACTTGACAAGGGTTGTGGGGAATACCACTTCAACCAATATTTTTGTATTGGAATGCTTCCCCCAACACGTAAGACTTATGGAGGACCAAAAGATATTGGACATGTTCAAACTATCACAATGGTAGTCAAACCCACTATTTTCACAAAGTGGGGAGACATGCAAGATGAGGAAGTATGTGAAGAGGATCTATCTTCATGGATCTACAAATAAGAAGGACGAGAATAGCCACTACCTCTCCTTCCTATTAATGAAAACAACAAAGGGTATCAAATAGTCAAAAGCATGGGATTCACTAGACAAGGTGGCCTTGGTCTACATGGACAAGGGAGAAGAGAACCAATCATTATAGAACGATGCCCAAAGAATATTGGATTGGGTTATGGTGCATCTAAAGTGATTAACCCAAATACCAAAAAACACCTCATATGAGGAAGAAGCTACTTCTACCACAGTTGAGACATCAGATACTTATGAACATCTAGATGACTACCTATATATACAAGAAATGTATGAAAACCTCATCGTGAATACCCTCACCGCTGAATCCACATTTGATGACGACCATATCAAGAAAGATTCTAATCAATACGAAGGGGATTCCTATGACTCTAGTGAATACAACTTACATACCTTATGGAGCCTTGAAAAAACCAATATCCCTAACCTAGTTACAAATTCCATAAGCTTTGCAGATACCCATAACAAAATATCCTTGCATTATCCACAGTTGATAGATTGGGACCAACAACATCATACATCAGTTTTGGACACATTCTAGAAGGATGAGGCTATTGTGAAGTTCATGGGACTTCAAACGAATATACCCCAAGGAGATCACAAAGCAGGGTTTGTAATGGAACTAGATCAAGGAGCATATTTTAGAGGGGAGATTGCGTCTTCTAGTTGCAAAAATAAACTACAAAATTCAAAAATCAAAAGGAGGTACCCTAAAGAAATCCACAACGCGGCTTTATCAGATCTGGAAATGAGAAAAATAAAGGATTCATTTTAAGGTGAAAACCTCTCTAATGTGCCTGAAGATGGAACATTTAATCTCCCCACTATAAAATATCAAGAGAAATCAACACTCCAAGTTGAAGACATCAATCTATCAATGTTGGCATAATAGAAACACCCAAATCACATACCATGCAACATCACTTGATCCTGAAGAAAAGGTGAACTTCTCAGCATTTATCAATGAAAGAAAAATCAACTTTGCATGTACATATGCAGACATTCCAAGGCTAGATCCAACATTAGTCATACATCACCTAGCCATATTTCTTGGAGCTAAATCCATCAAGCAGAAGCTACAAAAGATGCATCCACAAATATCACTTTTGGTAAAAGTAGAACTTCAGAAATTGTTAGATGTGGGCTTCATCAAACCCATTGACTATCCTAAATCTAATCTAGTACCAGTATCAAATCCCACTAGGGGCATAATGATCTGCATAGACTTTCGAGATCTAAATAAGGCTTGCTCGAAGGATGACTTCCCTCTTCCCAACATAAACATGATTGTGGATCTAACTGAAGGGAATGAAATGCTATCACTAATGGATGACTTCTCTAGATACAATTAGATCAAAATATCCCCTGAAGACCAACATAGGACAACTTTCAATTATGCATGGGGAACCTTTTGTTGGAACGTCATGCCATTCAGTCTAAAGAATGCAGGGACAACCTATCAATGAGCAATGACCACCATCTTTCATGATATGTTACATACTAATATGGAGGATTGTGGATGACATACTAGAAAAATACATCAAAAGAGAGGATCATTTGACCAACCTAGCAAAGGTATCTAATAGGCTACAACAATACAACTTACGTCTCAACCCAAAGAAGTGTGTCTTTGGTGTGACTTTTGGAAAATGGTTGGGTTACATAGTATCAAGAAGAGGCATTGAGGTAGATCTTGCCAAGATAAAAGCTATATTAGAAATGCCTCCTCCAAGAACATTAAAGCAGCTAAGAAGTCTATAAGTTAAACTATAGTCCACCAGGAGATTCATTGCATAGTTGGTAGACAAGTGCCACCCATTCACCCATTTGCTACACAAAGACATAAAATTTAAATGGAATGGAAGATGTGATATGACATTCCAATAGGTCAAGGATTACTTACTCAACGCTCCAGTATTAATGCCACAAATTCAAGACAAGGAAATGGTCTGATATGTTTCTACAACATCGACATCATTAGGATCTCTCTTAGCACAACTAGATGACAATAACAAGGAAAGAGTGGTCTATTATATTAGTCGAACACTAGTGGGTTATGAGTTGAACTATTCACCCATAGAAAGAGTGTGTCTATCTATCATCTTTGTGACACAAAAATTGTGACACTATATCTTAAACAAACAAGTAAAACTAATATTAAAAGTAGATCCCCTAAAGTATCTATTGGAAAAAGTAGCTCTAATAGGGAGGATCACTAAGTGGGTAATGATACTTAGTGAGTTTGATATAGAGTACATAGAAAAAAAATCTATCAAAGGATAAATCATAGTAGATCAAATAACAAAAGCATCAATAGAAGATCATCAGCCTTTAACAATAGAATTCCTAGATGAAAGAATACTTTTAACTGATCATTCTAGTCGTTGGACCTTGTACTTTGACGGGTCCCATACTCAACATGGCTCAGGAGCAGGTATCTTATTTCTCACACCATAGTGACATAGTATACCTAAGGCTTACAAGATTGCTTTTCCATGTACCAATAATATCTTTGAATATGAAGCATAGCTAATCACAAGACCAAATATGGTCATAGAATGAAGGATAAAGGAACTATAGGTTTATGGAGACTCTCAACTAGTAATAAGGCAAGTCAACGATAATATCAAACAAAGGATAACAAGATAATTCCATATAAAAGAATGGTGGACAGTTTCAAATAGTACTTTGTCATCATCACCTTTGAATAGGTTCCTCAGATCAACAACAGAGTAGAAGACGCTATGGTGACAATATGTTTACTCCTTGACATTCCACAAAACATTCCAAAATATGAATTCCTTGTGGTGCAACTCCTTATACTGGCATTTGATATCCTAGAATCATAACTCATTTGTGATGTTGTTGCTCCTAACTCACCATGGTACCAAGATACATTTGACTATATCCAGCATGGTATCATACCTCCTGACTTATCAACAAACCAAAAGAAGACCTTTGTCCATAGAACATCCTGATTCACCATATTAGGAGATACCCTATAAAGACGAAGTCTAGATGGAACATTACTTCAATGTATCAACATGGAAGAAGCATAAACCAATTTACAAGAAGTGCATGGAGGTATTTGTGGGTCTCACTCTTGTGGACCTAATCTAGTACAAAAATTACTGAAAATAGGGTACTATTGGACCTCAATGGAACAAGAATGCATCTATTTCTAAAAAATATGTCATTAATGCCAACAACATAGTGATCTTGTTCACACACCGACATAGGAACTGAGACCCATAGCAACACCATGGACTTTCTTATTGTGGGCATTAGACTTGATAGGTAAGATAAATCCCACTTCATCCAATGGGAACAAGTTCATTATCACTGCAACTGAATACTTCACAAAGTGGATAGAAGCATTTCCATTAACGTAAATCACATGCAAACGAATATCCAAGTTTATCTTGAATTATCTCATCTTTCGATATGGAATTCCCTAAACCATCATAATAGACAATGAAAACCCATTCAAAAACCAAGATGTATGTGAGCTTTGTTCAAATTTTTCTATCCACCAACAATTCTCAACACCCTACTACCCCCAAGGAAATGACAAGGTTGAAGCGTCCAATAAAACCATCCTAAAAATACTAAAAAAGACTATTTTAGTGATTTTGGTCGTGATTAGAATTTGTAACTAAACCTAGCCCTATGGGATTATTGAACCAACGTTCGTACACCTAAAGGTGCCACACCTTTTTCCTTGGTCTACAAATTTGAAGTAGTCTTACCTATTGAAGTTGAAATCCCCTCACTATGAGTATCCTTGAAAGGCATGGTCAACAATGAGGAATATCAGGTGTCGGGATTGAATGAGTTGGAACTCTTAGATGAAAGGTGTTTGAGTGTGTTAAACCATCTCCAGGTTTATCAGAATCGACTCAAACGAAGCTACAACAAAAAGATAAAAAATAGAAGCTTTCAAGTTGTTGACCTAAAACTGAAAGAGAATCAAGAGATCCAACTGAATCAGGATGGGAAGGGGAAGTTTGAACCAAACTGGTTAGGTCCTTTCATCATCACATCAAGTTATGGTTTGGGAGCTTATCAATTGGCTACTCTTGAAGGAGAACCTTTAGTCGAACTGCTGAACAATAGCCATCTTAAATGGTTGTATACCTAAACACATCAAAATATCTCAGCAAAAAGCTAAAAAAGAAAAGAAAAAGAAAAAGAAAGAAAAACAATAAAGAGAAATAAAACGTTCTTTAAGTGAAAACCACTTTGCGGTGCTTCTCGGATAGGTACCATAGTGAAAACCTGGCAAAAAGGTGCTACGTTTGAATAAGACCTGCATATTTATCTATCAATACTATCTAAAGCATCCACCCCATTCATCTCATAATTAAACATACAACCAACCATGGCTTGATGACTGATCAAGTGTTGAACCTTGTTGTGCCATCAAAATCTGTCTCCCTTAATGAACATAATCTTGTCTCAAACTGGGGGAAACTTCTTGAAACTGGTAGCGGATTGGATCCTTTTAAATCCCATCACATTCAAAAAATAAGAAAATCAAAAACATCTAGAAAACATTCAAATATCTTATCAAAATCCAAAACATTCATAAAAAGTTAGAAAACTCCAAAACCAATGTTAATCAACACGGTCAAACTACGTGGTCTCTGCATGTATAATGTAGGCAAGGATTATCTTTGATCAGCCCCCGAGGCCTTATGTCAATCTCCTTAGGTGTCTTTCATGGTCTTTTAACTTAGTTAAAAATTCAAAATTCAAAAACATTCGAAAATCATAAAAAATAAAAACATATTCTTATCAAACAAGTGAACTATGTGCCTCTATTTGGATAACATAGGCAAGGCCATCATAACTGATGAGCCCCCAGGTTAGTCCCCCAAAACAAAAATAAAAAATTCAAATATCTTATCAAAATCCAAAAAAATCATAAAAAAATAGAAAACTTCAAAAACAATGTCAATCAACAAAGTCAAACTATGATGTCTCTGTGTTCATCACATAGGAAAGGCTAATATTTTATCAGCCCCTGAGGCACTAGGTTAGTCCCTTTAGGTCCCCTTACTGGTCTCTAAATTTCCTAAAAACAACAAAAAACAACATCAAATACTCAGAAAATAAAAAACGTCCTATCTCCATTGTCACTTATCCGCAATAAACTTTCCATTCACAATAAACAATCATCACCTTCAACCTTTGACAAAGCAAACAAAAAAACAAAACATACATCAAAATCAAAAATTCCAAAGTGAAGATCGAAATGATTAGATCACTATCAAGTTAAAACAATGCCTAAAGTATAGACTATCATACCTATTTGAGAATCATTATCAACAATCCTAAGCATGAGTCTCAACGGATAAAATGTTCCTACAATAGACGTCATCAATGGATTTCATCATGAAACATCAAAACAACTATGGCAAGTGATACTGTAGCATTGTTTATCTTTTTATAGTCTTATCTTTTTTATTTATCTTAATACCACATTCCTAGGATCTCTCGAGGATGTCCATAAGGATTTAGAGAAGAAGGAATGGTGGCATTAACTATCAATTTTTGTTTGTTCTATTTGTTAGATGTTTTTGTGATACTACCATGACAAATAATTGCTTTGTTTTGTGTATAGAAGTTGTTTTGAGAAAATTCATGGAGTAGTTGCATGATAGGTACTTCATACCCCTCTGTGTAATTGGTCCAAAAAGTTTTAAACACAACTCACTATATACTCTAACAAGGTTTTCATATGTCTAGTATGAGAAAGAATATTCTTTGTGTACCGAGTCAAATTCCATGCAATGGATACAATGTCACCTTGGTTATTAATACCTTGGTGTATCATGCTTGTTTTCTACATCAAAAAGGATTGCTAAAAGATACAAAGCCTCTATGAAATAAAAAAGAAAAACTCATCAGTAATTAACAACATCAAATTTCTATCCATCTCTAAATCATCAAAAACTTCTTCTAACTAACAGCTCCATCCTGCATCACAATATCATTAGTACCACATATATCCTACATCCAAAAATTCATCAGTACATATCATGACCATAATAAAACAATAACACATCACACATCGTGTATAATCATCCATCACATACATACGATATCATCACCCATCGCATACATAATATATCATCATTCATCACATAGATATATAAATCATTCATCCATAGCATATGCATACATCAGAAAAATACAAAAAAACATCATTAGATAAATATAAATATCCATGACCATCTATAAGCATCTCATAACGCATCATAAAGTTGAATCAAAATATGGTATATCATATATCATCAAAAATGGATAACGTCATCATCAAATGTCATGTGTGATACAAAATCAAAGGAGATCAAAATAAATACATATATGTGATGCCTCAACTAGGCCAATGAATATATATACAAAAGTATGTCTACATAAGTCTCTGATACAACACATATAAAAGATCATAAACAAAACCAACTCTACTAGTTGGTTGGTGGTGGAGATCTTGACTGATGCTCACTATGATGAGGGGATGGTTGGGGCATGACTGGAGACAATCTAACTGAATTCCCACTCGAATCTGCACTTGTAGTTGTGCTTAGCTCACCAAACCAGGGACGTCTCTGAGCCCTCAACACAAATGCTTGATACAAAGTCTAATAATATGTAACCTGTTGTAAAATCTTATCTCACTCAGCCTGATACTGAGGTAAGGGAATGTCAGAGGCCAAAGATATCTCAGTTGTAAGTCTGTGCTACCTCTCGGTAGCTAACTCCTCTCTCAATGAATCTCTCCTGATGAAGAGTATCTTGATCTACTCTGAATTTATCTCTCTCTCTAGTCACGATCAAAACCTGTGCCTTAGCAGCCTACTGCCGTGCAATCTCAGCATCACACTTTGCTCTAATTGCATCTTTATCTGCTATCATTTTCCCTAGTTGAGCTACCATATCCCCCTAAGAGGGAGGACCCTGAGGAGCCTATGGTACCTGGTTCTACTGTTACTGGCCATCATGTTGTTGATCCTGAACATGTCGCAGCTGCTCATGGGAAATTAGAAGATGCTACCAATCCTCTCGACGCCCAACATAACCTCCTCTATGTACACCCAAAACTAGACCTCCTAGAGGCATAGTCAATCTCACATGTCTATGACGAGCCCACCAACCATCAAACTCACAAGTCACCCAAGATTTATAGGACCAACTTCCCAACCCCATGGAAAAGGTCTCAATGCTATGAATGTTTCCACTATCGTGCCAAAATCCTCATGAGCCCCTCAAGCAGACTCCTCGCATGTAGTGTGTCCAAAGACGGCCATATAATCATTGGCAGGCCCAGTCTGGCGCTTGCCAAACTATCTCAATACTCTCTCTAGTAAATATCTCTCAAGGAAGAGATATGAATGACCAATCAAGAAAAGAGTCTGCTAGAAATAGACTAGCTGATCTTGATAATCTAGCAAATCCTCGCAATCCCTGTATAGGCGCCATGTGAAATCTGTAACATCATCAAAAACTTCCCTCCAATAAGATAGTTCACCAGGCTGAGTGTAATGAAGATAGTCATGATACTGATAAGCATAAGGATCATGTGCATCCCTATCTCGCATACCCTTTGGTTGAGTGATGGAAATCATCTCCCAAGCCTAAAAATGCAACAAACTAGCTCTGGTAGATATACTACTACTAGCTCGGTACACAACCTTGTGCATATCTCTATATAGCTGGGCCAACACACACTAATGCCAAGCATACACTGTGGCCTCCTCCATCATCTGCTCAATAATGATGCCCCAACTGAGAGGGAACCTCTTAGCCCTTCTATCAGGCATCAGAGGTACAATGATAATACTTGCTAATATGTGAACCATAGGATTGACACCATCATGTAAAGAGACCCCAAATCAATCTTGAAATCAACAACATGCAAATCCTCCATACCAAGTAATCTCTCCATCATTTCGGTCCCCTCCGAATGTCATACTCAATGAGCTCACCATGAATAGGGATCCTAAGAATCCTCTAGACATCCTACAAAGTAATGGTGCACTCCCCAATAGGAAAATGAAATGAAGAGGTCTCAGAATGCCACCTCTCTACCAATGCAGTCATCATGGCTCGATGAGCCCTAACTAATGACAAGTGAGCAATATAACATAAACCCATGACATCAAGAAAGTCTCTTTGTGTATCATTGAAGTCAGTCAACTCGTTCATCAATCGAGGACGTTGCTCTCGCATAGATAATGACTTAAGGACAACCTGCAACCATTTAACGCACAGTGTTAGGACTTTTGGGAACTCCAAACTATAACTAAACATTGCAAATCAATTGTTTTGAAGCAAAAGCAAACTTTTTCTAGGCAATAGCTAGCTCTTTTGTTAATAGCACCCAAATTTTTGGTAATATCAAACATTTTTGGCAATAGTGCCCAAATTCTTTAATAGCGCCAATATTTCTCAATAGCGCTCAAATTTGGAAATAGTGCAAATATTTGGAAAAAGTGCCAAATTGGGCAATAGTGCAAATTTTCCAAACAATAGCATTAATATTTTTCAATAGCGCTATTTTTTTTATCAAAAGTAACCTTCCAAAAGGGCAATAGCACCATTATCGGGCCAATAGTAAAAAACTTGCTAAAAGTTCGGTATTGCCTAGAAATTAGTTTAAACATTAATTATGAAGATGAAAAAGGATGAAAGTGAAAATTAAAGGCATATGTATAGGAGCCCCTACACTAGTTGGTCGTCAGTATACTCTGACTAACTTCGACCTATGTGGAACTCTCAGAACTCGAGGCATTGTGAATCTTTGTTTGCAAAATAAAATCTCACAAAAACTCTAGAGGCAAGAAATTTTCAAATCAAGGAGTGCAAATGAGTGGTAATTTCAACCTAATTTATGATTTAAACCCCCCTAAACCCTAATTTTTTACCTTGGAAACCCTCCTAGGTCAAAACTAGGAGCTCCCAGGAACACCTGAGGTCCTGAACTATAAACAAAGGCCCTATGGCCTAATTTTTTGACCTCTACGCATCTGAACTATAATGAAACCTTGTCGCGAGCCCGACCATAAAATAATTTTTTTCGGCCAACCTCTTGAGGGGGAAGCCCAACATTGTATTATCTTTCCACTGACTTCCAAGGCACAGTGGGGCATATAAAATTTTTCAAATCTTGATCTTAACATCGAATTCTTTGAAACAAAGCAACCAGTACTTTGTCTCAAAGAGGGGCAAAATGTAGACATGTAAACATGACCTAACGCTTATCGCATATCCTGAATGACATTTTTCATCATTGACATCATTACCATTTTAATATCACTGCATTTCACATCATTTACATCAAAAACTCTATTTTCCTCTATTAATTGAATAATATTTAAATTATTTAATTAATTCACTATTTCGTCATTAAATCTAACTTTATTCCTCTTGATTAATTAAATAGCACAAATTATTTAATTATGTCACTAATATACCCTATTCCCCTAAATCAATTAAATTATTATTACTTAATAATTTAATTAAATCATTATTACTTAATAATTTAATTAAATCACTTTTCCCTTTCTAAACCTGAATAATTAAATTAATTATTCAACATCATTCAAAAAGGTCAACAAACAAATAAAACCTTATTTGTTAAAGTCAAACATGAATTGCGCATTCAAACTCTAAATTTTAATTAATTATCCTCACCCCTTTTGTGATTGAGAAAATCACGATCACTAATTGCTCACTCTGATTGGCTAACTAATTCATCTATTTCCCACTAACCAATCCCTCTGATTTCTTCAATCCCACTAACCAATCCCATTGATTTATTCAATCTCACTAACCACTCAAATTGGCTTTCCCAATCCCACCAATTATTCCAATCTAAATCCACTAATTTCCAATCTATTTCCTCTTAATGGTTCTCAATCGTTGATCAAGATATTTTACTATGAAATCTTGATCGTTCATCTTGAAACAAGAAATCTATAAAAAAATATTCTACCTTCTCACAAATTACCTTAAATTTACATAAGTGAAGCGTTGCACAATTATCTCTTGAGCACGTTATGAGCTATCATCACATTCTAGTTCAACATTTCACACACATTGAAGCTTTTGCAACACATAATGGAGGCTTTGCATTGATGCAAACACAATTCAACATCAATGTGAATACAACTTCGACATGGTATGGTAAGATTTGGCTGTTTTGGATTCATTTAAGGTTCTTAATTGCTTATTTGATTGAATTCATGGATTTCATTTCACATTTCATGAGTAATGGGTTTAGGGATCTTAATCTTGTTTGAATTAGTTTAATTCATATTACTTTACATATGCTCCATTCCCCCCTTACGACAGGTTTAAATTGCTATATCTTTCTACTGATCCTCTTAAGAGTATGAAGTTTGTATTCTGATGAGGAATTCAAGATCCGGAAGGGTTTTGTGTAGACTGATTCACCCCCCGTCTCAGTATCTAGGTGTGCTCAACACAAAAATAATTAGATTTTATTAAATATGTTTTTTTATATTAAGAGGTTATTCTAAAGATAAAGTGAAAAACAAGAAAATGGACAATTGTGTCAAATCAAAGGGGAAATCTAAGTCATTTTACAAATTCATTGGAACTACAACAATATAGGGCACTGCAAAAGGGATTACAAGGAGAGGAAGGAAAAAAGGGATTTAGAGGGTGATATATAGTCTAGGATCTCCAACAATGATGGTGGTGATGTTTTTCTTGAAACTATTGCTACATATTTACATGAGGGTGCATGTATTATTATATTTAGAGTATTTTTTAATAGGATCCCCAATACATAGTGGTTCTCAACTTATGCGAGATTTGATGATGGTAGTGTATACTTGGGAGAAAAATCCTCTTAAAACCATGAATCTAGGTAGAGTTAAGCTTACATTTGGAGACAAGAGGACCAATTCCTTCTACAATATTTTGCACATTCTAGGTTTGGTGAGGAACCTTAATTATATAAAGTAAATTGACTAATTTTGGTGTATAGGTGGTCTTCAATAAGTAAGTATGTAATATGGTGCTTAGGGCTATAGTCTTGGTTAAGATGGAAATCCTTTCAAATTAGGTGCTAGAACCATGTAATATAATAGTTTGAAGGTTCTTGATTTGAGGGACCATAGGCTTCATGTAGAGAAGATATTGTTGTGACACAAGTGCATGGTGTTGCAAATATGGTTGCCATTGCACCAAAAGATCAACCTATCAATGCTTGATACAACTGCCAGAGTTAATGAATCCAAGGGAGGTATTTAAGCCATGTCAAAAACTCGAGCATTGTGCTCCACAACACAAGGAGACCAAGGGCGCACACCTTGCAATAATCCCCCCAATGCAAGCAAGGGGTTTGAACCTGTGACCCAAGATCTAATACCAATTTTTGCAAAGACGATTGTCATTGCACAAAAAGAATGACCTGTTAATGGTCAATACAATCGCTAGAGTTAATGAATCCACAAGAGGTGATTGGATTAAACTATGGTTGCTATTATGTGTAAAACTATCCTTGTAATTCTATCTTGGCTTGGACTTGGATCAATTCTTCAAATTTCCTTAGTTTACTCCTCAATGTCAATCCAGGGGCATAAGCTTGCAAATGGTGTTGCGGAAATCTACCTAAGGGCTAAAAATAATGAGCTAATGGGAATGGATGCATCTAAGAATTGAATAGAAACACACCTTTTAACTTAAAATTCAAATTAAAACACACTTTGCAAATGAATAAAATCCTATCTTTAATCCAACACACTTCTTATGTTCTCATTTAATACTATTAAAACCAATATCCTAGAATTGCACAATAAACCTTTAATTCTGAATTACGATTGATTTTATTGTCCTTGCTTCCTGGTAGAAACTAGGATAGGAATACTGCTAGAAATTGTGATAGGAATTATAGTAACATGAATTATAACAGAAAGTGTGATAGCGAAATGATGAGGTGTACTATCGAAATGATATTCTACCAATGATGAATTCCAATCTGCATGAACCAAATCTTGAATTCTAGAATGACTAACAAATACATGAATGAGTAAAGAAACCAATCACAATTTTGAATAATCAAATATGCGTATAGAAAATTGAATTCCACGAGAATGTAGATAATTAATCTTATATTCAGAAAGGAAATAAACTTGAAATCAAATCACACATTAAATTACCACACTAGAAACTGCAAATAGATCATCAATTAACGTGAGGAGTGAGCCCTACCTCCTTGGGTGATTTATGATAGAGGTACTAACGGTGCTCTTCTAATTTAGATCAAATATACGTGCATACAACAGATTTCAAATGATTTTTGAACAACAAGATAATATTATATTAACAACTATATATGAAGTATTTAAACTGATACATATTTATACTAGAGCAAGCATCGATAAGTTCACATGGTTTGTTTATGGCCTACGACCAACAAACCATTAATTTTGATAAGCAACAAAATATACGAGTCTAATAAAAACTAACATTTGGCCGCTGGCTAGAAATATAAAACAGTTTCTAACAAGCATTCGTTTCAAAATAAGTATGGACAAAAACATCTTGATCACTGTCGTCCACGTCCTCAACCATCTCTGCAGTTTTTTGATTACTTCCTACCAAGTCATCCATAAATTAGTTAGCATTTCAACCGATATTGGCACTTTCCTAATCATTTTATTTCCCTATTACATTCATCAAATACCTATACTTCCTGTGACAAATAATGATAGGATGGCATGAAATATGAAGGAAAAAGGAAAACAAAGGGTAAAATAACTGGAACACTTTTACCCTCATCATTCCCCCCTAGCTTAAGATCTTGCATGTCCCAATGCAAGGAGAGAAAAATTACAAACCAAGTTAACCTGGTTAGTTTTTGAATGGTACTTGTAATCTCACAGGACCATTGTTGTCGCAGTTCTTCCATTTGTACCTCATGGTCAATGATAAGCATATACTCATCCCTGGAGGCCGTTACCTATTCCAATTCTATTTTTAACTTATGAATCTCACTTTCTTGGAGCTAAGAGTTGGCACTGGCTTGGTGAAGTTGATCCTACAACTTTTTATTTTCTTTTTGTAATTGCTCAACTAAATTCTGCAACTCTATGATTTGTTTGAGGAGAATTTCATTCTCCTCAAACTCCTCTTTAGCTTCAACCTCCATCTCAACCCCTGTTTCCATCTTAGTGTCATCCTTTGTCTCTTCTTGGTCAAGGACTTGTTCTTCGATGCCCTGTTCCACATACTTTACTATCATCAGATTTTTTGCACCAAATTGTTCAACAAGGGAGAAGGGACTACCCTATTTATCTACATTAGTAATAATAGGGCTTGTGGATACCCCTTTTTCTTGCTCATCATCCAATTTTGTTTCCCCTAGGAAACTCAATTGTTCAGACCCTATTTGTACCATGGATGCGCTAATTCCTAATCCCTCAACAGTTTCATTAAACCGCTCCTCATTAAACTGATGAAATGGGGAGAGAGAGTCCTCATGCCCATTTTTCTCTCCTGTATCTAGCTCCCCTACCTCCACATTAATTCCAAAAAAATTCTCTTTGCCAATCTGATTCAAAATTTCATCAATTTCCTCATTAATTCCTTTGTCTTGATGCAGTGAGTCTCTTTCAGTGATGTCTTCTATTTCTACATTGGTTTCATCATTAAATGTAGTGGAGATGGATTTCGTGAGGGAGATTTAATATGGTATTGTTCACCTAAGGGTTCTTTCACTAGGGACTCACTATTAGAATGTTTAGAGTTGTGAGGAGGAGACCTAATTGCTTTTCACTTCTTTTCCTTTCTCTTTCTTCCTGGTGCAGATAGTTTTTCTTTTCGCCCTCCTATGCTCCCTACTTACCTTCCCTTGTTTCTTCAAAACTTCAGATAAAACCTCAACATCCAATTCTTGGTCAACATTTTTAGGGCTTCCCATATGACTGGCCACATTGGCCAAGTCATTTAGTTGACTGACAAGGCTAGTGGCAACCTTTTTACCTTTCTTATCATAGGTGGACTCAAGACTAGATTCTTTTGAACATCCCTTAGAAATTTTTTGTTTCATCCTAGCTATTTTACTAGATGACCTCGAAGCTTTAGAATACCTACCATTGGAAGTTTCAATTTCTTTAATGTTCAAAGGTTTCCTAGGTGACTTCCTGGTGGTTCGTTTCTTTGAAGAATTTTCACTAGGTTCATGACTTTCTTTAGGGCTTCCTTGAGGAGTGCCAAAGGTTTTCTCTTCCTCATCAGAATCTCCAAAGGAAGATTTATTTGAGGGGTCTTGAGAGGCATCAGAGCTAGTACCATCATGTAGGTTAAAAAATGTTTCCCAGTCACCCGGGGGAGAAATATTTTTGAGAGCATCAATGAATAACAACCGAATCAGACCATGATGAGCCAGTGAATTCATGTTTCCTTTTTGAACATATTTACTCATTATATGTAGGGAGGAATGCAAGAAATAAGGAACATTTATAGGTTGATTCCACCTTAAATGGGTTAACAGTGTAAAATGTTGAGCGTATACGTAAAAATACCTTCCTTCATAGGTAATATACTGAATAAAAAACTTGGAAACCTTGTTCCAAATGTTTGGTAATGAACCCAATTTAGTTCCTTGTCCCTGCACAATTTCCATAGACTCGCCCCTCTTTAGAAATGCACTTCATAGAGGTTTTAAATATGTTACTTTCTTCGTTCGGTTGGGGAAATAATTCTCTCCTATTGAGGGAAAATCCGTGACATTAGACACGACTACAACAGTAACAGGAAATTCCAGTCCTCGCACAAAAACCTTTTTCCCATCAAAGCTCAAAGAAAATTCTCGAGCAACCCTTTTATCAAAACCCCTTAATTTCTTGAAATACACATCCCACTTGGCCTCTTTGAATACTGCATAAACTTCCTTGTTTCCATGAGCCTCCAACTCCTTTGCTAAGGTGGGCTCATAATGAGGCTTCCTATCCTTCACCATGGGAAATCCTTGCTAGGAAGTGTGACAGTAGCTTACAAGTTTCAACAACGAACAGTTGTAACAGTAACAACAAAAACAAGCTTTCTCAGAAAGAAAACAAGTAGTTTTATCAAATTAGGAAAAAAAACACTTCAAAATTAGCAATCATGACAAATGGGGTTGGATTTATGGTGAAAGATGTGGGAAAGTACGGTGAAGCCAAGAAAAATTAAGTTGTTATTATGAAGGAGGGTGGCGAACGTCGAGGAAGTGACAAATGAGTTCAAATAGTAATAAAATAATCTAATAAGACAAGTTTACCCCCTAGCTTAATGATGGACCATCCACGAGGAATATCACAATTCGTCACAAGAAATAAGAGCATTTAAAAAAATGTAAAGAAAAATAAAACTTTTAAAAAGTACTTCTACCGATGCAAAGCGCCTCTCATGTCACGTTGTACAGAGCTGAGGTGGAAATCGTGAACCGCTGGAAGAAAAATCTGGGTCATCATGAAAAATCCAAGCAAAGAATCAGACACGTGAGAAATGACGCTCGGTCATCAATAGTGAAAAATGTTGATGGGACATAAGTGTCATACTACTGACAGGGCAGGCAACAAAGCATTGAAGTGACAACACAACTAGCAGCGATGAGAAATGTAAAGGACTTTGGACTAGAACAAAAAGGAAGTTCTTGCCCAAAGACTATAGTAACAATAGGAACTGGTGCCAATAAGAGTCAAATGGTCCGCCCCTGTAAAAGAATAGGAACCAATGTCAACCAAACTAGAAAAAGAAATGATCAAGGAAGGTTGAAATGATAATGGGGTAGGAATATTGTCATTCCTATCGCACCATAGAATAGGTAGCGATAGGAATATCAACCCCCTCACAGGTTCCTAGTATAAAAGTGATAGGAACCTATGTTTCTCTTTTTTTTAATTTTTCTCTCGTTGATAGACCGTCATTGACCTAGTTTTCACCCTATCATCGCCTAGAGGCACTATTGGTTTTCACCCCTAAGATTATTGAACAACTAATGCTCACCGGAAACCAGTTTTCAAATGTTAACTCACCAACAACGCCCAAAGGTTTTCATTGTTGGATCTTTTATTGCTTTCTTCTTCTTTTTTGTTTGATTTTTGATATCATTATTCAAAAGAAGTTAGAGGAACAAGAGTTAGTTCCTCCATCACAGTACAAGAAAATGTTTCCTTCAAAAGGGGTTGTTTGTAGAGCTTCAAACCATGCTCGTTAACAAGAAGAGTCGTGCGGTTAGAATCCATAGTACATAGTCGAACAACACTGTTATCATATACAGTTTTAATTTCATAGGGACCAAGCCAACAAGTGTGGAACTTCCCTTTAAAATCCTAGAATCGAGAGTCATAGAGTAGTGCCTAATCCCCAGGTTGGAATGTCCATGACCGAATGAAATGCTCATGCCACTGTGCTCTTTGCTTTTGTACCACTTCTACATGAAAAAGGGCCTCCTGATGCATTTCATTGAGAGAATGGAGTTGAGCAAGTGTCTCTTTCTATGCTTCATAGAGACTCATTCCAAGATAAAGGGTGGTGCAGAGAGCCTTTACTTTGAATTCAATTGGAAAGAAA
Source organism: Sequoia sempervirens (assembly GCA_007258455.2). NCBI lineage: Eukaryota > Viridiplantae > Streptophyta > Pinopsida > Cupressales > Cupressaceae > Sequoia > Sequoia sempervirens. The sequence continues at coordinate 426,674,037 of VDFB02058242.1, read as the reverse complement.
ACCTTATTGCCATAGACGAGCTCATACGATGTCAGTCCTGTAGTTATCTTCCAAGTTGTACGATAGGCCTAAACTACTTCAGAAAGCCTTTCTACCCAATCTTTCTTATGCAATGCTACCGTCTTTGTTAGAATATTCTCCAACTCATGGTTGGTCACTTCCACTTGCCCATTGGCCTGTGGATGATATGAAGAAGACTTTTGATGCTTATTCTCATATTCTCGCACCAATGTGGCAATCAAGTCGGAGGTGAACTGTGTTCCCTAGTCCATGAAAATTTCATGAGGCACACCATACCTGGTAAAAATATCTGAATACAAGAAGTTAGCAACCTTAGTATCTCTAGCATGCTTTAAGGCTACTACCTCTACCCATTTAGTGACATAATTTATACAAACCAAAATATATTATTTATTCTGAGAAGGAGGATTAATGGGCCCTACAAATTCTAACCCCCACTTTTCAAATGGTTCTATGGATAATTGAGGGTGTAGAGGCATTTCATCAGAGTGGGTAGGCATCCCATACATTGACATTTATCACAATGTTGAACATAACACTTACTGTCCTTATTGAGTGTGGGCCAATAATAGCCAACGGTTAAGATCTTTTGGGTGGTTCTATGGGCAGCAAAATGTCCTCCACAAGGTTTTGTGTGGCATGCACACAAAATTTCAAATACATCTTATTTGAGCACACATTGACACATGATATTATCAAGGCCTCGATGAGAGAGAATTCCATTAATCCACGTGTAATAACCACTGATTCCTACTAGCTTTCGATGTTCCCTTGGAGAGAAATGAGGTGGGAACCTGCAAGTAACCAAATAGTTTTCCATGTCAGCATACCATGGAATTTTTGTTGATATAGAAAAAATATGCTCATCTGGAAAGGTATCATCAACTAGAATTGGTTCATCTTCACGCTACAACCTGGAGAGAAAATCGGCCACTACATTCTCTTGCCCTAGTTTGTTAAGGATGGTAATATCGAACTCCTACAAAAGAAGTAACCACTGAGTTACTCGCCCTGTAACAATAGCTTTATTCATAAAAAATCTAATGGTAGAATGATTCGTATGTACAAATTTTTTATATCCAGTGATATAGTAGTGAAATTTATTTATTGCATAAACTACAACCAAGAATTCTTTTTCAGTGACAATATAGTTTACCTCAGCACTAGTAAAATTATTACTGATATAGTAAATAGAGTAAAAGAGAGTGTCTTCTTTTTGTCCAAGGATGACTCCCATAGAAGTATCTGATGCGTCGATATGTATATAGAATGGTAGCTCCCAATTGGTTCCTCGCATCACAGGTGTAGTTATCAACTTACCTTTAATTTCTTTGAAGGCTTGTTGACATTCGGGTGTCCACGAAAAATCTGCATCTTTCCCTAGCAACACAAAGAGGGGTGAGGCAATCTTGCTAAAATTTTGAATAAGCCTCCTATAATAACCAACATGTCCTAGGAAACTACACACATCCTTTAGACAAGTGGGTACATGCAAGTCTTGAATAATCTGTATCTTTTTCGAATCCACCTCAATTCCTTTTTGAGAAATATAGTGTCCTAGAACAATTCCTTCAGTCATTAAGATATGACATTTTGCATGACTTAAAGAAAGATTAGTATCAATGCATCGTTTAAGCACTTTTTCAAGATTTTCCTTAGCTTCATCATATGTGTTACCATAAACAGTAAAGTCATCCATATACACTTCTACACAGTCATGAATTAAATCAGCAAAAATACTTAGAACAACTTGTTGGAAAGTAGTGGGTGCATTACACAATCCAAAAGGAAAGACATTGTAGGAAAATTTTCCCCATGGGTAGGTAAAAGTGGTTTTGTCTTGGTTTTTTGGGGCAATACGAATTTGGTTATACCCACTGAACCCATCAAGAAAGGAAAAGAACTTCCTTGCTAAGGTGTCTAGGACTTGGTCAATGAAAGGAAGTGGGAAATGGTTTTTCTTAGTGGCCTTGGTAAGGGCCCTATAATCGACACATTTTCCATTTTTCATTCTTCTTAGGTACCCACAAGTGGGGACACTCATTGGCTATTTGATATAAGGTAGATGAATCCTACATTAAGCAACTTCTGAAGTTCTTCCTTAACTATTTCTCATAAGGTAGGGTTTAACCTTCTCTAGGGTTGTCGCATGGGTCTACTCCCTTCTTCAATATAGATATGGTATGTACAAATAGCGGGATGAATACCTCTCATGTCCTAATAATCCCAAGCAAAAGCTTCTTTGTGTGCACACAACATCTCAATCAATTCTTTTAATTGGGAAGCATTCAATCTAAGATTAATGTCAAGTGTTTTACCAAGAAAATTTTTAGCAACTCAGGACTATACAGGGGTATCCACAACAAGTAGTTGTGAGTTAGATGAAGATGGGTCATAGTTTCCAGCTATCCAAAATGGACTGTATATACAAGCATGTGGTAATAATTGATGCATATTAATAAAATATTGAATAGACTGTGAACTACCAACTAACAAAAAATTTCCAAATGGGCAATTATCACTTATGCTCGTAGGAAAAATCATTGTCTGAAGAACATCATCAACTAAATAACAATTTTGTAATAAATGATTAATAGTTTCTTCTGAAATATGGGTGCTGGCAAGAAGTTGAGTTCACTTTTTGGCCAAATAGTGGAATTATTTTCCCTGATTTTTAGAAATTTTCACATCTGACCTTAAAATTTGAAGCACTTAGAGATGGAATCTTAAAATAAGTCATTGATCATAAAATGTAGTACTTGGAGTCTAGTTTCCAAATATGTAATTTATTTTAACACCCAGATGATACAATTTAATTTTCAATAGGCGTTTCTAAAAACCACTATTTAAAAGTCACTTTCTTTTTACTATACCATGCATGTGTACGTCATCCATATTTTGACCTAAATAATCTTATTTTTCTAAATCCTTTTTGGAAAATCTTTTTAACTCACTTAAACACACTTTCCATATAGTTTTTATAATTTTCTATTGAAATTTTATTTTTTGGTTAATTTTTTATTGGCCATATTTGGTGTTTTGAAAAATCGTCGTGTACATCATGCATAAGATGACCTAAACTCATAATTTTTTATTCTTTTTATTTCAAATTGAAAAGAATTTTCTGAAGTACACTTTCGTAAAAAAATATTTTTCAAAAAATTATTTTAATAAAAAGTTATTAAAATTCTAAAAATCCCTGATAATTCAAGTTTATGGACTTGTTCCATCAGAAATTAATTGAAAAATAGAAAAAATAATCCAATTGGAAAAAAATTGACATAGTTAGAATCTACACAAATCTCATCTAAAATGGGTTTTAATTTCATAAAATAATTCTAAAATAACCCCCGTCAACCATATTGACAATTTTTTCTCTCGATATTGTCATGACCTTGTACTTGTAGGTCTAAGGCTAAGGGTTGGATTACCATGCCTTTTCTAAGCCTAAACCCAAATGAGAAACATGGATAGTGAATTTCAAACCTTTTAGAATAAGTACCCACTTTAAAATTGGTACCTATTCTAAAAAATGAATGACTATATATTTTAAAGCCAAAAAATGACACTTCCACTAGAAGTGGACTCAACTTCTTGCACTTACCCATATCTTCAAATTCCCTACTTTGATCTATTTCCAAAATAGGTAAAGACTCCTCTAAGTTGCTATTGATCCATAAAGGATCCTCCGTTTCCATCAATGGTTGAGTTGGAGGGTACAATGTCAACTGCTTCGTTTGCTCCCCATTTGAAATCATCATGTTTCCAAACCTGCAATTAATGAAAGCATTAGCAGCAGTTAACCAAGGTTTGCCTAAAATTAGGGGGTATCCCCTAGCTTAATATTTGGTTGCAAAATCATGAAATATGTTGGGTACTCCCAAGACTCAATAGAAATAGTGATATCTTCTATCAAACCTTCTAGTTTAATAAGGGAGCGATCAACCATTTGCAAGACCATTGGAGTAGGTTTGAGTCTTTGAAGGTCTAGCCTCTCCTTGGTCTCATTAGTCATTACATTTATAGCTGCTCCTAAATCCACAAGTGTATTTGGAATGGTTACATCACCAATACATACCTTAATCATTGGACTCCCTAGATCAACATATTTAGGAATGGAGATTTTTCCCAACATCAAGTCTGCAAGTTGTCCAATGACTTGGACTGACTTGGGGTCCTGCTTCTTTTGTTGCTTCCTCCCACAGAGTTCTTTGATCACCTTAGTGTACATTGGAACATCTCGAATAGCCTGCAATAAAGGAATTTTAATGTTAACATTTCATAATTCATTCATAAAATCAAAATTGGGTTGAGATGTTTTCTGCCATTTTGGTTGTTCTTCTTCTAGCTCAACTGGATGGTCCTCAACTTCCATAATGGCTGGCCCTTGAAGGTTCTTCCCCAACCTTAGGTGTACTTCGTCAATTTCTAATGCATTGACAAGATAAGTTGGGTATCCTGTCACTTCATTATTATAAACTGGTTGGGACACCTTATTGTTTGGATTGGGTGTTGGTTGTGTGGGAATTGGTGTGGATTTTGGTGTTTGGGTTGAACTAGAGGGTTGATTAGATGATGGGACATGTGGAAAAATTTATTGGAATTGCTGGTATGGGTTTATTGTTGGAGGTGGTGGATACAAAGGGAATGACTGATATTGTGGGTAAGGTGGTGGTGGTGCTTGCCATGCTTGCCATGATTGTGGAGTAGGAAAATATTGTTGTGACCACTGGGGGTAATATGGAGATTATTGCAAACCTCCATACCATCTAGGTTGGTTTGGGAAGGAATTTTGTTGAAAAGTATTTTGGGGTGCGACTTGGTAATTGGATGGGGGCATTGCTCTTGGTTGCTAAGGTCTTCTTTGGGCCATGAAATAAATGGGTTCATATGGATATTCTACTTTAGTCATCCCTACAGGAAGAGGTTTTAAAGTAGTGTCCCTACTTGCTTCCTCTAAAGAAGATATCTTTGTTCTGTTATATGGACACTCTTCACCACTATGCCTCTTTCGACAAACAAGACAAAAGACAGCTAAGGCTTTTTTAGCCTCCTCCTGTTTCCTTCGTGTATACAAAGTATCTATCTATTTTCCCATATGACTTAATAAATTGGTCTTAAGGTCTTCAAGTAAATTACCTATCTCACACTTTGTGATACCTATTGTGGCTCCTATAGGATACAACTTACTTGGATTGTTCCTTCCCGAGCACTGAGACCTTGAAAAATTCCTACAAATGTCACAAATATCATCAAATTCCATTTTAGAAATGTTCCCTTTACCTATTAAATTTAATTCTTCCATAGTATCATCTCTTATTCCTCTAAGAAATAACATTTTAACAGCATCAGGAGTTAGCCCCTATTGTCATGATCGTTGAAAACTGAATATGAAGCATTCAAGATAATATTTCAAGAACTTGTCTTCTTTTTGTGTCATACAAAAGATTTTGTCCCCAACTTCTTTTTAACAATACTCCCAGTACTTGGTTAAAAATAATTCCTTCATGACTTCCCATGTTCTGATATTCCAGAGGTTCAAGAACCAGCGCAGGGCTACATCTTTTAATGTGGCTGGGAAAATTTGAGCTTCTGGGTGTCACTCTGATAATCATAGTTGTGGCACAACACATCAAACTCAAATAAGATCATGTTAGGATCCTCAATAGAAAGACCACAAAAAAAGGTAAAGCAGAATGAGTGATGTTCTTCATAGGGGCATCTTGTTCGAGATGTGTGATTGGAAACTCAAAGTAATGGGATTATTGTTGGCCATTGCGCTATTATTATTTTTGTTGTTGATGTTGTTGTTGTTGTTGTTGGGATCAACCATGATGTCTAATTCCCAAGGAGTGAAACAAGTTGTAAATGGATTTCGGGTTTTTGAGAATGGACCAGCTTCAGACCGGTAAGAGTCCTGAAAGAATTTTTCAACCTTTCTCCACAATATTTTGAAAGACTCTGGACGGGTACCTACAAGTGTCTCAACAATGGTAGATTCAATAACACACTTCACGATATCGGGTTCGGGTAACTCTAATGGTTGCAATTTAGATTTCAAATTTTCTTGTTGCGAGCTGGCTCCCTTAATTAATAACTTTGATTTGTTTTCTAATTGTTCTAGTTGTGTATTACTCCCCTTATCCTTCTTAACAAATCTCCCTCTACTATGATTTGTGCACCTATATGACTTACAACAAAGCAAACTAAGGGTAGTTATCCAAACAAGGTCGATTGTCACGTGGACTTTCTCCTTATCGTAATGCTCCTATCTTAGTTCACTACGCTGACAGGCCTTTAACACCATTCCCTAGCAATGGTGCCAAAATGATTGGATTAAACTATGGTTGCTATTATGGGTAAAACTATCCTTGTAATTCTATTTTGGGTTGGACTCATATCAATTCATTGAATTTCCTCAGTTTACTCCTCAATGTCAATCTGAGGGCGTAAGCTTGCGAACAGGGTTGCAAAAATCTACCTAAGGACTAAAACTAATGAACTAAGGGGGAATGGATGCATCTAAGAATTGAATTGAAACAAACCTTTTAACTTAAAATTCAAATTAAAAAACACTTTGCAAATGAATAAAATCCTATCTTTAATCCAACACACTTCTTAAGTTCTCATTTAATACTATTAAAACCAATATCCAAGAATTGCACAATAAACCTTTAATTCTGAATTAAGACTAATTCTGTCATCCTTGCTTCCTGGCAGAAATTGGGACAGGAAGACTACTAGAAACTGCGATAGGAATTACAGTAACATGAATTATAACAAAAAGTGTGATAGCAAAATGATGAGGTGTACTATTGAAATGATATGCTACCAACGATGAATTCCAATCTGCATGAACCAAATCTTTAATTCTAGAATGACTAACAAATACATGAACAAATAAAGAAACCAATCACAATTTTGAATAATCAAATCTATGTACAAGAATTGAATTCCACGAGACTATAGATAATTAATCTTATACTCAGAAAGGAAATAAACTTGAAATCAAATCACACATTAAATTACCACACTGGAAACTGCAAACAGATCATCAATTGACGTGAGGAGTGGGCCCTACCTCCTTGGATGATTGATGATAGATGTACTAATGTGCTCTTCTAATTCAGCTCAAACATATGCGCATACAATAGATTTCAAATGGTTTTTGAACAACAAGACAATATTATATTAACAGCTATATATGAAGTCTTTAACTGATACATATTTATACTAGAGCAAGCACTGATAAGTTCACATGGTTTGTTTATGGCCTACGACCAACAAACCATTAAGTTTGATAAACAACAAAATATATGAGTTTGATAAAAACTAACATTTGGCCATTGGCCAAAAATATAAAACAGTTTTTAACAAGCATTCACTTCAAAATAAGTATAGACAAAAACAACTTGATGACTCTCATCCGCGTCCTCAATCATCTCTGCAATTTTCTGATTACTTCCTGCCAAACCAGCCATAAATTAGTTATCGTTTCAACCAATATTGGAAATTTCTTAATCATTTTATTTTCCTATTACACTCATCAAATACCTATACTTCATGTGACAAATAATGACAAGATGGCAGGAAATATGAAGGAAAAAGGAAAACAAAGGATAAAATAACTGGAACACTTTGACCCCCATCAAGAGGCAATTAAGCCATGTCATGAACCCAAGTGATGCACTACACAACACAAGGAGACCAAGGGCACACACCTTGCAATAAATGGGAAATATTATTGGGAAAGGCCTAAAATCCTCAAATAGTAAGAACTTAGTAGAGAGAATATCTAATAGTTTTATGGATTTTTGTATTTATATGAAAATTGCATGTATGGGAAATAGAATTAGGTTAAATTTTCTATGAGCTTAGTGAGATTTATTGATATTTTATATTTGATTCATAATGATGTATTTGGTCTTGTAAATGCACCATCTCTTAAAAAATCCTTGTATTATATTATCTTTCATGATAAATTATTTATGAAATAATAGGTATTTTTTCTAAGGAATACATCATAGGTCTTCTTGAAGTTCAAAGAGTTTGGTGGCATTGTATCTTCTTGGTTTGGAGATCATGGTTTGTACTCTTCCCTTTGGTAGCTTGGTGTTGAGTTCTTTGATTGTGTTGGGGCCATGGAGGATCTTCATTTAGAGGATGGTTATCATGTTGCCATGGAGAGCTTACTATCACAGTTCAGTGGGAGCTTGTGGTTATGATGTGGATTCACCATTTGATGGTGGGTGAAGTTCTACAGTGCTTGTTGGTGTCATGGATAGACTCTTGGATATTGTTTTTATGTAGTAAGGGTTCTTTGACATCTTGGGTTTCATTGACAAGAGATGGTTATCTTCATGCGGTATGGAGATGAAATCTTGGTTAGCCGTGGATAGATTTCTAGTCTTTCGTTAAGGTTTCGTGATTTTTCATTTGACATGTGATCCTTGTTTGATAGGATGGTTATGTTATTATGTCATGGTGTACTCTTGATTGTGCATTAGAGTTTTGGCATGATGCATGTACATGATATGTTCATTGGAGCATATGATCTTCTTTTGAGATGTGAGATAGGAAAAGGTGTTTTGTCCACCTTGCATAATGTTACTAATGTAATATATTTATTTATTATGTAGTGCACCTATGGAATCTAGGGATGCATGCATCACACGGGTCTAGCATTCTTAGGGCCACTTTATGTGTTGTATGTAACATTGTGATTAAATATTTTTAATGTGGGGTTACACATGGGAATACCATTTAATATTGGGAAAACATAGTACCAATATTAAATGAGGGGTTAATGGTTTTGTAATCTCATGGTATTAGTCACATGGTTTTATCTAATACCACTTGGTGGTTTTGTGTAAGCTTGTTTCTATAAAAGAAAACACATGGGTAGTTGTCTAAGGTTGGAAGGTTGGAAAATTGACTAGTTGGATGGTTGAGAGCATCTCTTGTTAGAATTTGTGAGGGTTGAAGCATGGCATGGGATGTGTGGTTACATGCTTGTTCATATGGAGTGCTTGTAGAGGGCTTGATGTTTCAAAGGTGTTCACAGAGAAATCTGAAGATGTATTGTAATCTTTAGCGCTGAATAATACATGAGTGATGGATACTTTTGGAGGTTGGGTTTTTCCCTCTTGAGGGTTTTCCTAGGGTATATCTTCTATCATCTTTGATGGTATGTTGTCTATTCTTTTGTATATGGATTCTGAATATTTGTTTGCATAGATTTCTCTATTTGGGTTATGTAGAAATTATCTTGGGTGGATGCATATTTCATTTCATTTAGTATCAGAGTCATGGTTGTGGTTTGTATAACCCTTATTGGAGTAGATTTGGTGTATAGTTGAATCTAGGGCTTGCATGGAAATAATGAAGACATTACAAGATGTGAGGGTTTTATGCAAGTATTTTTTGCAGATTTGATATTTTGGGGTTGCAGATTTGTGGTTTTTTTTGCAGATATGGGTTTATGAATCTTTGTTGGAAAAAAGGTTTTTTTATGGATGTTTATCATGAGGGTTTTGTAGGTGAATTATAGATGACCCCTTGGGACAAAGCATACCTCACCATTGGATCTAGGAGGCCTGAGAGATGAAGATTGACATAAAATTTGGCCTATTTTGGACACTATGAAAAAATAGAAAATATTTCCCCTCTTTTCCCTATCGTACGACCTTCCATTTGTTTTGCAACACCAAAAATAAATTTAAAAAAATATCTGTGGCTTAAAAAAATTAAATTAAAACCTTGTTTAAATTTAATTTAAAAAGAAAAAAATAATGCAAGGGGATCCACAGACCCCCCTATAACCTGCAGGTACCTCACCCTTGCCAGGCATACAATCGTGGCAGGGGATTGTCGACTCCATGGCAATCGACGATGCTATCATTAGTGGGGAAAATCCCTTGGATCGACATGACCCTCGGTCCCATGTGGGGGCTACAACCCCAACCCCATTGGGGCTTTAAACCTTTTAAGTCACCACAAAATATTTTTAAAAAAATCTACCTAGTGAAAATTAAACCCGATTTTAATTTCCTATCAGGTCCACCACCATTCAACTGGTGGGGCCACTGGCCAGCCATCACCATGCCACCGTGTGGCCACTCCTACTTGGTCTAATATTCAAATTATGTAACTTTTTTCCAAGGGGCATAACTTTTTCCTTGGGTGTCCATTTTTTGATTTCTTATACTCGTTGGAAAGGTGGTTCCATGCTCTATGTTGTGATATTAGTGGTTTTTCTATATTTTTCTATTTTGATAGTGATTTTATTGCTATAATTTGGATGTTCCCTTTGAGCTTGGAGATCCCATAACTTGTGCATACGAAGTCAAGTTTTGGACTTCTTATAATCGACGAAAATATTATTCAGAGCACTACACGGTGGATCAGGTTTGGAGATGTTTTAGAATAGTTTATTTATTGTTATTTCTATCTAAGCTATTTATGGGTTCTTTTGACTATGGTGATTTTGTGAGCTTATGGCTATTTGGATCTTGGTGATTTGATGTTAGAGTCATTGTATAATCACATGTACATCTCTGATTACTCTCATTTGACATGGTTATTAGTATAATATTGGATTTATATGTTGCACTATTGCATCTACGAGTTGTGTAGTGTTGTAGGTTGTCTATAATTACTAGTTGCATTTATGACTTGGATATGGGTCATCTATGTCCATATATGCTTCAATGTTGTTACATATTTAGATTTATGGCTAAGTTTAGTCACTTATTTTGTTGGTTTGGTTGTTATGTTGAGGAGGAGAGATGGTATTATGAGGTATAGTAATGATGTGAGACCTATGTATTTGACTATGTGATTCAGACATGTGTGACATAGTTGGATTGTGTTATTGGGATACTTGGTGGTGATCATGGTGTCATGGATGTTTCTTGTGCTTTATGGAATTTGGCATGACATGATTGTTTATGTAGGTGCATTTTTGGTGGTGTTGGATTGATTCTTGTTTGGTTTGTGGCGGTGTATCTTCTTGGTTTGAGGATCATGGTTATGGTTGATCTTAATTAAGGAGGTTTTTATCACGATGTCATGGATAGTTTGGTTACATGATTCAATGGGAGCTTGTGACAGTGACAGTTTGGAGGTGGTGTATCTTCTTGGTTTGGATATCATGGTTTGTACTCTTCCCTTTAGGAGCTCGATGTTGAGTTCTTTGATCGTGTTGATGCCATGGAGAATCTTTATTTAAAGGATGGTTATAATGTTTCCATGGAGAGCTTGGTATCATAGTTTAGTGGGAGCTTGTGGCTATGATGTTGATTCATCATTTGATGGCAGATGATCTTTTGTAGTGTTTTTTGGTGTCATGGATGGACTCTTAGATCTTGTTTCTATGTAGTGATGGTTCTTTGACATCTTGGGTTTCATTGTCAGGAGATGGTTATCTTCATTTGGTACGGAGATATTGACATCTTGGTTAGCCATGGATAGATTTCTAGTCTTTTGTTAAGGTGTCATGATTTTTCATTTGACATGTGATCCTTGTTTGATAGGATGGTTATGTTATTATTTCATGGTGTACTCTTGATTGCACATTAGAGTTTTAGAATGATATATGTACATGATATGTTCATTAGAGCACATGATCTTCTTTTGAGGAGATGTGAGATAGGAAAAGGTGTGTTGTCCACATTGCATAATTTTATTAATGTAATATATTTATTTATTTATTAAGTGATGCACCTAGGGGATCTAGGGATGTGTACATCACATGGGTCTAGCATTCTTGGGGTCACTTTATGTGTTGTATGTAACATTGTGATTAAATATTTAATGTGTGATTGTAAATGGGAATAATAATTAATATTGGAAAAACTTAGTATCAATATTAAATGTGGGGCTAATGGTTTTGTAAGCTCATGGTATTATTCACATGGTTTTATGTAATACCACTTGGTGGTTTTATGTGAGATTGTTTCTATAAAAGAAAACACATGGGTAGTTATCGAAGGTTGAAAGATTGGACAGATGGCTAGTTGGTTGGTTGGGAGCATCTCTTGTTAGCATTTATTAGGTTTGACTCATGGAATGGGATGTGTGGTTACATGCTTGTTCACATGGAGTGCTTGTAGAGGGCTTGATTTTTCAAAGGTGTTCATGGAGAAATTTGAAGATGTATTGTAATCTTTATTGTTGAGTAATACATGAGTGATGGATGATTTTGGAGGCTTTTTTTTTTCCTCTTAAGGGTTTTTCCAGGGTATATTTGTGTCATCTTTGATAGTATGTTTTCTATTTTTTTACATATGGATTTTGAATACTTGTTTACATAGATTTATCTATTTAGGTTATGTGGAAATTATCTTGGGTGGATGCATATTTCCTTTCAGTGTGTTCCTTTAATAGATGGAATGAATTTATTTGCTTTAGATTTTACAACATCCCTATCAAATATGGAAGACATGAGAAGAGTACCTTACCAAAGTGAAATTGGAAGTTTGATGTATGCTATGATCTACACTAGACTAGACAATTCCCAAGAATGGGAGTTCTTTCCATATATATGTCTAATCTTGGTAGAGTTCATTGGGATGTAGTTAAAAGAGTCTTTAGATATTTTCGAGGTACCTCAGATTATTCCTTGTGTTATCATGGTAATATGGTAGGAGATGGGAATTCCTTGATATTCATAGTTAGATGGATTCAAATTGGGCAGGTGATGTTAATAGTATATGATCCACCAGTTTTTGCATGTTTACTTTATTTTGTGGTGCAATCAGTTGGATGAGTAAGTGACAAGTTGTGGTTTATTTTTCCACTAATGAAGCTGAGTATATGGTAGCTACTCATGCTTGTAAATAATCCATTTGGATTAGGAGATTATGTTTAGATATTGGAAAAAAACAAGTTGTAGTGATAGTTTATTATGATAGTCAAAGTGCAATCTACCTAGCTAAGAACCTGATATTTCATGTCAATACCAAGAACATTGATGTACAATATCATTTTTTCAGAGATATGGTCGAGGATGATAGGGTGAAGTTGGTTAAGGTTGAGACTTTGATGAATGCTACAGACTCATTAATAAAGCATGTGAGCACAAATAATTTCAAATGGTGTTCAGAGTCTGTAGGCCTCATGACCCCTAGTGATTAAATTAAGGTGTTGATAATCCCTTTTCTTTTGCAAGGTGTTCAAAAAGTTAGAGAATGTTAGGAAAATGGTGTCTCGACCTTGAAAATACATGAGGTTACTATTTATAAGTTTACATTTGAGCACAAATTGGTTTGAAATTTTCCCCAAACCTACGGTTTGGCTAAATAAGCAAGCTCGTAAAGTTTCATTATGAGATCACATCTGGATTTGAAGATATTAAATTTTCCATTTTTAAAGTTTCAATGTTCAATTTGAAGGCCTTAGAGTGGTTTTTGGTCCCAAAAGTGGTCATAACTGGTGAATATAGTTATAGCTTGATAGAGCACTTCACGATCTATTTGACAGTTCAAATAGTTAGTCAAACAAACTCCCAAATCAAAAGTCGTGGCCTTTGGAAGTTGGATCTCTTGAAATGGGAGATGTAGAAACATGTTGGACACATAAATGAGTTGTAAGGAGAAGTTACATGTGTTGGTGTGTGTTTTGACACATCATAGGGAATATTTAGTTGGAGATGATAGTGGGCACCACTTTTTGGGTAGTTTTAGCCCATGATTTTGTAATACCATTAAATGGTTCATGTATTGAATCTCCTATATATTAGGTGCATGAGATGGAGGTTTTGTAAGATTCACATAGTTGTTGATTTACCTTTAGATCTCTAGTTGGTGATACTCATGTGAGAAATATTTTTTTGTAACTATATTGTAATCTTATTGATTTCTGGATAATATATTGATCAAATTTTGGCATGGGGTTTTTCTCCCAAAATGGTTTTCCCCATGTAAATCACTATGTTGTGGTATAAATGCTATTTATGTTTTTTTTTATAAAAAAATTGTAACTATTATAAATATTTGAAAAGTATTTGTATAACCCTCCTCTCAAGATTAGTGTAGTAAGTTGTTTCATTACCTTAGCTTCCTTACAAGATGCATAGTTTGAGAGATACTACCTTGTTTTCCCTTGTCACTCACTTGGGATAATTGAAAACATTGAATTGCATCATGTAACTCCTCCACATTATAGTTTGGAGTGTGGACCCCACTTCCAATAACATTATATGTGATGTATTTGTAAATTTTGAGGTAAATGATTATATGTTTTCCATGTTGTATAATATCTTATGTGACAATGGACAAATATGAATCTCTTACTACATTGCAAAGTCTATTTGTATCATGGTTTCAACTATAGTTCTGGTGCAGGAGCACCTACACACACATTTGTCAAAATTTGAGCATTTGACATTCAACAGTAGGTGAGTCTAGGTTGGAATGGGTGGTTTGAGTTTATTTGCATTTAATAAGGTCCAAAAGACCATATAATATGTACTTGAGGGTGTTTAGTGTCTTAGGAGGTCAATTAGGTGAAAATTTCAAAAGATGTAAAATGTTGTCAAGAGCAACATTGACAAAAAATGTAACATTTTGAGGGAATATGAAAGGTCTAGGTAGTTTAAAAGGTAGGTATGGGCATTGGGTAGTTGAAATTTGAATGGAAATGTATAAAAATCCTTTAGAGGCTCGAATTACAAGTTGATAATCATTACATTGAAGACTCCAAAGAAATACAACGTTGTTTTGTGCACATTTCTCAGTTTTCCTGAACTTTCTTCACTTTGTATAGGCCCGTATAGGCTCCAAATCATCAATATTCCATATAATTAAATAGTGGCATGTTTTAAGTTTCTTTTGAATCTATTTTGATGATCTAACACCAAATTTAGAGAGAGTTCTCCCTGAAATTCTGAAACTACCTTTGTAAAACAGGGAAGGGCCAGTTTGAGGTTGTAATAATGTTTTGAAGTCATTCCACTTGCTGTCAAACCTGTATCTCGGTGGAATGGATTCTCCAAGGATTGATTAATTGTTTTCTTTTGGTTTTTTGGGTTTATGGATACAAGTTACAAAATGGAGGGATGCCCTGGGGCTAGGCAGTGATAATTTCCTATGAAAATGGAGGCTTTGAGAATAGTTTCGATGATTTGTTGATGAGAGTGACCTTGTAAGGGTTTGGTAAGCTTGTGCAGACCTAATAGAAACTTCTTGATGCATTGGTGTTGTTTTATGTCTGGTAAAGTGGAGATACAATAAAACCCTAGGTTTTTACATGCAAATGGAAGGTTTGATGGGGCAGTAAACTAGAAGCCTTGTATCTGTGTGAAAATGGGGAAATTTGGTGTTTTGACACCTTATTGTTGACTGTTTGAAGAGATTTGATGAAAACTGTGTTTGAGAGGTACCTCCTTTGGAAAAATGGGCTAATTTAGTAGCCTTTGAGTAGGGTAGCCTATTGAAACTTGGTGATGGGCTAAAGAAGCCTTGTGTGATCTGTTGGGGCATTGTGTTTGGGACTGTGTGGATGCTTAATTGATGTTGTGTTGGCCTTTTGTGGCCTTCTCTAAAAGATAGGTCCATTTGATGATTTTTGAGACCTAGAAGCCTAAGGGTGTTGTCTATGGACAGTTTGAAAGAATTGTGTGTTGAAGATTATTACCTTGTTTGAATCTGACCAATTTGAGTTGTTTGATGTCTCTCTCCACCTTGTATTGCATAAATTTCCCACATTCATATGTGTGATACATAATAGGAATTAAGGGTGAAGTGATACCACATATCATGGCTTAGTTGTCAAAAGGTGTGATAGAATATTGAGACATTATTGGGTCACATGTGCTTCACTGAGCCACTTGTCAATCACCCACCAAATGCAACATTCCTATTTAACAAAATTTATATCTTATCTCCCTGGTGGGACCAAGTGTAGAAGCTAATTAATAATTTGACACCTGGCATATAATTTCCATCACCAAGGATATTCATATCACAATATTAAAAAGAATATACTATGAATGGTGTTGCAATTCATGTTAGTCATATATCTTATTTTCTTAATAATATTAATAGTTGGTACTCAAACATATTCAAAGAAGTTATCAACCACACCAACAATATTTTAGGTTCCCTACCTACATTCTATTGGCATTCTTCATGGTAGTCCAATATGGCCCATAACCATTTATGATATATGGAGGTCCTACAGCTACCTAATCAAATTTTCTCCCATTAGTAATTGATTTATTATGAAGGTGTGGATTGACATACAATGGTGGAAAGGAAAAATGGTCCATACTACCATTAATTTATTATTTAAAACTATAACTCATAATGGTCTTCACAACTTCCATCTTAGTGGATTTCATAGTATTTTCCTTAGCGTTTGGTGTGGAGGGTTAGCAATTGATCATGTGACATGTGTCACCCATCAATGGGAGACTATCTTTGTAATTTTTCCTATAAAGGGATGGATTTCTCAATTGTGAAGGATTGGAACATGAGGAAAAGGAAACTTTTTACTATATACCACTCATGTTTGAGAAAATACTAATGTCTTAGCACTATCCATTCATTCTAACCTGATACTTTTTTATTGTTTTATATGAATGAGTTTGATTGCATATTTGTCTCTTTTTTTGTATTGTTAGTTCTTGAAGAGAAGTAACCTTTGAGGGTGAAAATATTTTTCCAAAAAATTTACTATAGGACATTATGAGATAGTTAGTACACTTTCAAGGAGAGTTTGAAATTTTTCCATAAAACAATTAGGGTTTGTAGTATTTGAAGAGTGATTATTAAGTAGATTTTTGTAGTCAAATGACATTTGTAGGTTCAAGTTATTGTAAGGCAATAACCATCATTGTAAGGTAGTGAAACATATTTTAAACCATAAAAGATGTTGCTATCAATGCAAAGAGGTGGCAACACTTGGTGACTCTATATTCCCCCATGTAGGCATCAATTAGTTTGTAGGAAACCTCCCTACCCTCTCATTTATAAAGAATAAAAAATATTTGATGTGTAGTTTACTATTTATTTTATTTTATCATGTTCATGATTGAGCATTAAGGATCTACAAGGGGTGTATATGAATGTGCAATATTTTAAGAATCCTTGCCATGTATGCATATTTTTTTTATCTAATTTATGATGTGATGAAACTTATACCCTATTTGTAATTCGATGTACATAAATAGGGATACCCCTATGTCTTGTAGAGCCTAAAGTATATGAAAGATCTTATAATGTCTCAATTTTTTGGCCCATCCTCTCAACCATTTTGAGCAGAGATTCTCAACCTTTTAGGAATTGCTAAAAGTAGTTTGGATAATCAATAGTATCTATGAATCCTTTCAAACTCCTTTTACAAAGGAAGTACTAGAGAGTGTTGCCAATAGAGAAATGTAATCATTCAGAAATAGATTTTCATGGTACCATCAAGTGAAGATACTAGAACAAGATCATCCTAAGACCATAATTATGATTGAATAAGATCCTATTTACATATGGTAATGCCATTTGGCCTAAAGAATTCCCCTATAGTCTTTAGAAAGATTATGGAAAATACATTCAAGGAATTAATCCATTAATTCATTGAAGTTTATTTATATTATTGGACAATTTATGGGATATTGAAATATTATGTCCAAACACTAAGAATGGTGTTTGAAATATTTCAGTCTTAGGATTGCACTAGATTTGAAAAAAGGTATATTTTTCATATCCAATTTGAAACTTTACTTGAATACATTATCCACAAGGAAGGAATGTTGGTTGACCCTCTCCAATGGCTATAATTTTAAACTTACCCCCTTTGAAGAATGTAACAAAAAAACATTTCTAGGATATAGTAAATCCCACCATAAGTTCAACGAGAAGTATGCAAATATCTCTAGAAGTATTGAAGAAATTCTAGAAAAGAAGAAAAAGAAATTAAAATTGACAAATAACTATAAAAAATCATTTGATATATGAAAGAAAAAATATAAAAAGCTCTAATTTTAATATTTTCAAATTGAACACAACCTTTTCATGTCCACATAGATGCATCTAATACCACAATATGTGGGGTACTAGCACAACCATGAGGAAGAAAGAACCACCCAATTTCCTTTGCAAGTAGAAAGGTTACAATAGTGTTGCTTGTGATTTTAAGAACTTGAAAAATATTAAATTTCCCAATAAATGGGTGTTTTCTACTTATAACTATAGTGGAGGATTCATTAATACACTAGAAAAGGGAAATGAAATATGAGAATGTGTTTGTTCCACTTACCATTGGAGGAGAAATTTGGGATTTTTATAGATAAAAATGCATTGTGTTATTCAAAGCCTTGAAGTTGCATCTGAATACTTCAAATCATGATCTAATAAGATATCTATTAGAAGTGATCAGTCTATGTAGTTGAAGAACATATCAAGATGGGTAAAAATGAGGAAGTCTAGCTTGGAGAAAATTCCATATGTGCATGGTACCAATGCACGGTTAATGGTGGTAGGGGAGAATAGCCAAAATTGAGCAACAAAGAAGAAGTCCACAAAGTTTCAAAGTAAGGAAGGATTTTTCTTTCATTACAAGCATGATCAAAGAATAAACATAATTGAATAGCATTACCAGTTCGACATCAAGCCCCGAATCGACTATAGGGCAGGAAGGAGTTATTGGTTGCCATTGATAAGTTCATCACTATCAGAGATAATTGTATTAGTGTATTTATCATCAGAATGATTCAATTCTGACAAGGATACCAGTTTTCTTTAGCGATTTTGTGTAGCCTTTGTGGAAAATGCTTGGAAAAAGGCTCCATTCTTGAATTTAGACTAATGACAAAGTAGGGTGGCTTTTCTATCAAGAATGTCTAAAAATGTGCTTGAGACTTTTTTGACAACTTAAGTGGTAATGATGTAGTAAAAGGGGGCTTGATCTGTTCTTGAAGTTTTTGGAAGGTTAGAGTGACAAAAAGGGTGCACCCAAGATTTTTTTACTAGTGTTAAGAGGCCAAGACTGTCAAAAATCCTAGACTGGGTTGTGCAAACAACTACAAAATTGTTGTTTTGTTTCCCAGACAACTGGGATCAAATCAAAATGTGGAAGCACAAACAATGCAAGAAGGAGACATGGAAATTTATTTTCTATTCAATAAGCTAGAATTTCCATTACAAAAGGGTACACTTAAAAACTCAGAAAATAAAATCTAAATTATAGATTACAAACTGTTAGTAGCTATCTGGAAGCTACACCCAAATTGTCAAGAGCTGCACAGAGCTCTACCTAGAGCAATCACTGCGCAGACACATAAAAACAAAATATAGTTGTTGTTGTTCAAGCGCTTCTCTGAATCACATAGAGAACTCACAAAAAACATTCCTCTTCCCAGACTGTTGTTGCACACACTGACTAACTACATTCATTCATTCATTCCTTTGTCTATTCAAAAATCCCTCTCAAAATTTGAAATCACCTACCACACTTAATTCTTTTGTAGACTGAGCTACACGTTAGGAGCAAGTTGGGAAAGCAATCCCCAAAAACAATCTTCTAGCTATACTGGAAACAAATGCCCCTGACAAGTAAGTAACAATGATAGGAGGCTCAGGGGAAATTAATTTCTCCAACACTCCCCCTTTGTCTTGAGCTGATGAAAAGAAGATCAATATTGATCCAAATCAACAACACCCAAACTGTTCCTTAGGCACTCAAAGTTGTCCTTGCTCAAAGGCTTGGTGAATATGTCTACTAGTTGCTGCTCAAACCTGCAAATTCCATTCTAATTTCACCATTTTCAACCAATTCTCTAATAAAGTGATACCTGATTTCAATGTGCTTGCTTCTTCCATGAAACATAGGATTTCTCGTCAAAGCTATTGATGAAACATTATCACAAAAGATTATTGTTCCATCCTCTTGTTCTTCTCTCAAATTTTCCAAGATTCTTCTCAGCCAAATAGCTTGACATGTTGTTGCATTTTCTGCTATATACTCAAACTCGGTTGTTGATAGGGAAACTAGGAGTTGCTTCTTGGAATCCCATGAGATAGCTCTTGAACCCAAATGAAACACATAGCTTGATGTACTCTTCCTATCATCCAAACTTCCTGCCTAATCACTATCTGTGTATCCAACCAGCCCAAAACCATTTGTTGTTGTGTACAAAATGCCATATCCTTTGGTGTCATTCACATACCTCAGGATTCTTTTACCTGCTTTCCAATGGGTGTCCCTTGGAGTCTCCATAAATTTGGAAATAAGACTCACTCCATGCATTATATTAGGCCTAGTTGTAGTCAAATACATCAAACTTCCAACCAAACTCTTAAACATGGTTAGATCCACATTGTTGCTGCAATCTTCCTTGCTCAACTTTAGACCTACGGTTGTTGGAGTTGGGGCAGGCTTGCTTTAAAGCATCCTAAATCTCTTCAAAATTTCATTTGCAAATTTTTCTTGAGAGATAAATATACCATCATGCATTTGTTTTACTTCTATGCCTAGAAATTATATCAAGAGACCTAAATCTGTCATTTCAAACTCTCTTTTCATGGCCTATTTAAAATCAACAATGAGGAAATCATCATCCCCACTAAAAACTAAATCATCTACATAAAAGACAATAATAAAAATCTTACCATTTTCCACCTTGATGTAAAGAGTGGGCTCACCATCACTTTTTCTAAATCCATTGCTCAACAAATATGAGTCAATCCTATTGTACCATGCCCATGGAGCTTGCTTCAACCCATAGAGGGCCTTCTTCAGCCTATACACCTTGTGTTCTTGACTCGGAACTTCATATCCAAGTGGCTGCTCCACATAAACTTCCTCTTTCAACAATACATTTAGGAAGGTGGACTTCACGCCCATTTGAAACACCTTCCATTTGTGTTGGGCTGCAATTTCTATGGCTGCCCGCATAGTCTCCATCCTTGCAAAAGGGGCATATGTCTCATCATAGTCTCTCCCAAACTTTTGTTTGTACCCCTTAACCACCAATCGTGCCTTGTGCCACTCTATTCTTCCTTCAGCATTGCATTTGGTCTTGTAGACCCATTTCACCCCAATAACTTGCTTGTTGGGAGGAAAATCAGTTAGCTCCCATGTGTTGTTCCTCTCTATTGCATCTATCTCCTCATCCATGGCCTCACACCATATCTCCACTTTCATAACATCCTCAAAATAAATTGGATCACTATGAGAAAATAATGCAAAATTCATGCTCTCATCAAATTCTTTATCATACCTTTCACTTTAGTAGATCTCCCTTAGACTCTTGGTCTTCTTTGGCATTAGGGAAGCGAGAGTGGGTTCTAAAATTTCACTACTCTTGTTGCTCAGTTGAACAAATTGGGTCTGGAGCTCTCGAGAGCCAATCCTTTGGCTGTCTGTGGCTGCTTTCCTTTCTGTTTTCTCATGTTAGGAGCTGTCAGGAGCTATTGGGAGCTCTCTGCGGCCAGTTCTCTGGCTATCTGTGACTATCTTCATAACTATCTACCTGCGTCAAGAGCTGTCAGGAGCTGTCGGGAGCTGACTGTCTCTGCTAGTGAAGGATCTTGTTGATCTTCATACTCATCTTCTTCATCATCAAGGGGCAATCCAACTAAGTTACCCAAAGAGGTGTCCACTGAGCCATCCCAAGACTCATTTTCAATGAACTCCACATCCCTACTAATCACTATATTCTTGGTGACTGGGTTATATAGCCTGTAGGCTTTGGACTCCTCACTGTAGCCCGTGAAAATACACTTCTCACCCTTTTCATCCAATTTCTGTCTCTTTTCTTTGGGCACGTGAGCATATTCCACACACCCAAACACTCTTAAGTGCTCAACAGTCCACTTGCATTTTTTCCATGCCTCTTGTGGGGTTTTTTCACGGACTGCCTTTTGTTGGAATTCTATTTATCAGATATACAACTATTGCTACAACCTCTCCCCAATATTCATTTGGGAGTCCCTTTGATTTTAGCATGCTCCTTTCCATCTCCACGATGGTCATATTCTTTCTCTCAGCCACTCCATTTTGCTGCAAAGTATAACTGGCTATTAGCTCCTTCTTCATGCCATTTTGCTTGCAAAAATTCACAAACTGATTGGAGGTATACTCTCCTCCTTGAACTGGCCTTAGGACCTTGATCATGTGTCCACTCTCCTTTTCAACCTAGGCCTTAAACAATAAAAAATTATCAAATACTTCAAACATATGTTGCAAAAAATAAACCCACATCTTACAGATGTAATCATCAATGACGGTCATAAAATATTGGCTTTTACCAATAGATATGGTTTTCATGGGGCCTACCAAATCCATGTGCACCAGCTCCAATGGTTCTCTTGCCCTTGTAGATTTTCTTGATTGAAAGGGTTGGATATGTTGCTTGCCAAAAATGCAAGCCTCACACTTAACATTAGACTCTACTATTCATGGAAAACCATCAACCATTTTGTTCTTGGAAAAAATACTTAAACTAACATAGTCTAAGTGTCCATACCTGAGATGCCATAGCTTGGAGGGGTCTTGAATGGTGCTCCTAAGAGCTACCTATTGTACTGCTGTACATTTTTCATTCATGAGAGGTGCAGCTTCAGACTGAGATGAGAAACACATCTCAATCTTCAAAGGAAACATCCGGTTCTTTGTCATTTGAACAACTAAAAACACTTTCCTCCTCTCATTCTTGTCATAAATAATGCATTGACCCTTCTCCATTTGCACTTTATATCCATTTTGGATAAGCTATCCAACACTCATGAAGTTATGCTTTAACCCATGAGCAAAAAATACATTCTGAATCTCCTTCTTTTCACCTTGCTTGGTGCGGATCATGATAGATCCTTTGTCCACAACTGGAACTAATCCATTGTTCCCAATTCTTATCTCTAACTTTACATTCTTATCAATGAAAGAAAACAAACTTTCATTACCACTCATGTGGTTGCTGCAACCACTATCCAAATACCAGACTTCGGGGCTGCCTTCTTCACCAATGTTGCACATGATGAAGGTTGTGGACTAATTTCCTTTAGCCACATTCGCTTCAGCCACATTTTCATTTTGTTTTGATTGATTGTTGTGATTTTTCCAACACTCACTTGCATAATGACCAAATTTATGATAGTAGTAGCATTAAACATTTTTTTTTTCATTCTTCTGATTCAAACTGTTGTTCTTCTTGCCTTGTCGAGAGCTAGTCTGAGAGCTTCTCACTCCCTCTTGGTTGCTTGCTCGTCTGGAGCTTTCTCCTCCAACATTTCCTTGTCCAGAGTTGCCATGACCTCTACCTCTCGAGCTCCTTCCACAATTTTTTCTTCTCCCCCTTCCTCTTGAATTTGACTGAGCTTTAAAAGGTTGCTCTTGGGAAGAAGTAGCAAACCTATTTAGGCGCTACTCATGGGTTTTTAGAAAACCCATCAGCTCATCAACGGACAATGTTGAGAGGTATTTTTCCTCTTCAATGGAAATCACAACTACATCAAACTTGGTGGACAAAATTTTGAGGATTTTCTCCACAATCCTTTGATCTTCTATGACTTCTCCATTCACCCTCAGCTGGTTTATCAAACTAGATACTCTTGTGTGGAAGTTTGAAATGGACTCGTCGTCCCTCATCAAGAGAGTCTCGAAATATCTTCGAAGCATCTAGAGCTTCACCAATCTGACCTTATTAGTCCCTTTGTAGTTGGTTTGGAGGATTTACCAAGCTTCCTTTGCATAATTAGTTGCTGCTATTTTGGGAAAAATGGCCTCTGTCAAGGCTAATTCTATTAAACTCAATGCCTTAGCATCCTTCCTCCTTGTTTCCTTCATCTGATTCTTCTGGTTGTTTGTGAGAGTTGCAAACTGTGTTGGGTTAGTAACATCCATGAACCCATTTGTCAAAAACTCCCACAAATTATTGGCAACCATAATAGTCTTCATTTTCTTAGCCCAAACGTCGTAGTTCTATCCATTAAAGGATAGTGGTTGCTACCAACTCTTCCCCTCATCTCCAACCATGTCTCCGACACAAAAAATTTAATACCTAGAAAAACAAATTCCCTAACTCACAAAGAAATGGGGCCTATGGCTTTGATGCCATGTCAAAAATCCTAGACTAGGCTGTGCAAACAACTATAGAACTGTTGTTTTGTTTCCTAGACAATTGGGATCAAATCAAAATGTGGAAGCACAAACAATGCAAGAAGGAGACATGGAAATTTATTTTCTATTCAATAAGTTGGAATTGACATTACAAAAGGGTAAAATTAAAAACTCAGAAAATAAAATCTAAACTATAGATTACAAATTGTTAGCAGCTATCTAGAAGTTGCACCCAAACTGTCAGGAGCTGCACAAAGCTCTACCTAGAGCAATCATTGCTCAAAAAAATACAAACAAAATACAGTTGTTGTTGTTCAGGAGCTTATCTGAATCACACAGAGAACTCACAAAAAAACATTCCTCTTCTCAGACTGTTGTTGCACACATTGACTAAGTGCATTCATTCATTCATTCCTTTGTCTATTCAAAATTCCCTCTCAAAATTTGAAATCACCTACCACACTTAATTCTTTTGCAAACTGAGTTGCACGTCAGGAGCAAGTTGGGAAAGCAATCCCCAAAAATAATCTTCCAGCCGTGCTGGCAACAAATTCCCCTGACAGGTAAGCAGCAACGGGAGGAGGCTCAGGAGCAATTAATTTCTCCAACAAAGACATTTATGATGAATGCTTGATTTGGTTTGTGGTGGAAAACTAAGACCTACCATAGAGTTAAGGTGTTGAAATGTATGATTCAACAATAGTATTAGAAAATATTATGAAGTGTCCATGATCAAAAAGGTTTCTAGCTCCAGTCACTTATATTAGAAACACTTCAAATGATAAATTATGGTAGGTTATGCACCCTCACCATATCCCTGTATTCAAACATATACCACTAGTTGTGAGATGTTAGGATAAGAAATTTTGTAGGCATTTTACATCATACAAGAGGAATATTAGGAAGATGGTGCAGCCATGCTTAAGTCTAATTTTTATGCTTGCCTTCACCTTTTACAACAATTTCATCAAGTTCTAAGACAAGAATCAATTAGCTTTGTCAAGTTTAAGTTTGAGAAGCTATGGTTCTAGAAGAAGTTTAAGTTTTCAAATACCTATGGATCGATTTGAAGAAATATTCTTTCGAGATCCTTATGGATTTTGTTCTAAATCTGTCTTGGTTGGTCCATACAAATATTATCAAGATACCACTACAAGTTCATTTGACTTGAGTTGGATTCCTGGCCTTACTTCTTTATCGAGAGAGGTGTAAGAATTCTTGAGGACAAGTTATGTTCTACAAACTTAAACTTTTTTCTTTTCTTCATGGACTGAAAAGGAAAGTTATCTATTGTGACTCTAAGACTTCCAATACTAATAGCTATGAGTATTGCTGATAGAGACAACTCAGAGGATCCAAGAAGCATCCTGAATGAGAGTGGATCTATTAACAGTTTACTATAGAGAAATAGAGTTGTTGCAGTGGTGAGAGATGGAACAAACTATATAAAATCATCCATATTAGAGCGCTTAAAACAAGTGCACAAACTTGGCATAGAGCTAAAGGATTTGTCTAATTTGGAATGCTTGAAAAATAAATATCTTGTGATTTGTTCAAGTAATGAAAATCGTAGAGTTGCATCAATAATTTCTTATGGTGAATATCAACAATATGTAGTTGAAAAATGGTGTCATAGGTTTAGGGACCCTACATTGGGACTTCCATATTAATGGACAAGGAGAAAATGAGAAAAGAAAAATAATGAGGGTATAATCTCCTCAAAGCTTTGCAGGTTGTCCAATACTTATCAATGAAAGAAAGGACCTCGTGCCAAAGTTTTGAACTACTCCACCAACAGTGGCACTTCTTGAACTAAAGTATCCTCCCTACAAGTTTGATACATTATAATCACACATGAGACAACAAACTTTATAATTCCATTGGGGAAAATATCATTGAGCTTATGCTGATACCTTTAATAATCTAATCATGGGTACAGAGTTGGAAAATTGTATTCCAGAGGAGATTATCAAGAAAATATATAGCAAAGGAGATCCTCATCCAGCTAGTGTGTTTCTGAATGCTAGTTTACATAATGATTTTCTTCCTAGAACTGAAGTGGCTATGGTCTCTGGAAAACTTTTAGACATACGCACATGATTCTTGGGTTTGAGCGCAAAAAACAATTCTATGGTTAGGAGTCGTCGGGCAATGCTTTTTCTTTCAAGTAGAACTTGGCTAGGTTATATTCATTAAGAACACTTTCTTTTAACTCCTTTTTTTTATGAGACTCTAGAATATGTAGCTTCTTTTTCTTTTGATCAGTATGTTGTAGGCGTGCTAAGGGAAAGGGGCCCATAGTGGATAGGGGTCCAATGGTGGGTATAGAAGTAGGCTTGAGTGGGCCCGATAGTGGGTAGGCTTAATATCCAATAAAATTACAATTAATATCCAATTGCAAAACACTTTTATCCATACAGTACACAAATTGACAAATCATGTGATGCCACATTAGCGCACCAATAATACATGATTTAGTGACCCACTATTGGTCTCACCTTTTTTTTGGGTCGTTTTGGATACCTTGACAAAAAGCATGTTGATGTGGCATCATATTTGATGATGTGGCCTTGAAACCAATTTTTATAAGTAGGGGACTTGCCAAATAAGTTGTACAAATTTGGGAGTGATTTGAAATTTTCACAAAGGACTTTGAGAAGTGTGAAGTTAGGGTGGCCCACTATAGGCCCCTCTCCCTTAGCAGTTGTCAGGATGCATTGAGAGTTTTCACGATTGAAAGAGGAACATGAAGCCGCCAAAAAGGAATGCCTCGAACCTGTTGTATGGGGGGAAAGTAGGAAACATAAAATGGAGGAGAATTTGAATTTTTTTTCAATAATAAAAAAGATAATTTCAAGAAATAGTTATGAAGGGTGAAGAAGAGAAGTTTTAAAAAAGAGTTTGATTTGTAAAAATGGGATTTTTTCCTTGCGGGGAAGGGGAGAGCTTTGTATGGGAAAATTACTGGAGTATTTGACTTCTAGTTTATGTTTTAATATTCAAGGAGAATTGTTCTCATGTTAGTCATTTTTCTTGAATCTAATTATTCTTATGTTCAATTAGTTATTTATTTATTTTCTCTTTACTTTCTCTTCTTGCTTTACTAGATGGAAAGTCTAAGCACTTTTGTGATTTTCTTTCTCTTCAATAATTTATGTTGTGTTCTTATACTTACAATCAAATTTCTTTATATTTTTTATGTTTTCCTTTTACTTTATGGTTAAAAGTACTCAAAAATCTGAAAATGCATCATAAGAGGGAGCTACCCCTCTCAAATGCAAAGTCTCATAATGATTTCTCCATTTGTTGATGCATATTGTCGCTACCCATTGAATGAGTCTAAAAATCTTCACAACGACAAAACCTATTTACTAACAAATAGTTAAAATAAATTATTCTATAATATATAGAAAATCCCTAACCATGGTGTTTTCTCTACATAAATTCATACATTATCTTTTAAAAACACCATTTTTTCTACATTGATCATGAACTAATAAAATAACTAATTAATAGACCAATGATACATTGTTGCATATGTTAATGACTAATTTTGTTCCAAGAATTTGAATTCAAGATCATGGTTAAACTAGGGAAATCCAAGCAATGAATATAATATGTATCTAGGATTTAAAATGGGCAAGAGTGAGATTTAATTAAAGATGAATTTCTAGGTGCCCATCTATTCAAAATAATTATAGTTTTAAATAAATTATAAGATATTATTGAATAGTTATGTTTCTTAGGATTACAACGAGGTAAGAGGAGTTACCACAAAAAGTTCTCCCATAACCTATCATTAGTGGGGAGTTGTATATTTTAGGAAAAGATGAAATGTTATGAAGAATAGAAATGGAACATGAAAGAGAGAAAATCCTAAAAGAATCTCATCAAGGCATTTTTGGAGGATATAATTATGGTGGTAGAACTAGAAGGAAGGTTTTATTAGCTAGAATTTGGTAACCTACTTTATTTAAAGATACTAAAATATATATTCATAAACATGATTTTTTTTAAGAATTAGCAAGATAACTAGAAGGAATGAAATGTCAAGGCCCAATACAACCAATACTAGGCATGGAACCATTTGAGAAATGATCTATTGATTTCATAAGAAAAAGCAATCCTCTTGCCTAGAATACCTATTCATATTTTATTGTTACTAGTATTGAATGACTAAATCAGTGAACAAAGTGATAATTAACAAAGGATTCTACCACACAAACAACATCATAATTTATTTATGATAACACCATTATAGGGTTTGTATGCCCACCAAACATTACATGTGACCAAGTGAAACATTTTTTCAATAAAAAAAATAAGAATCTTTTGGAAACATTCATGATCATTCATAGAAAGAGTACACCATATCATCTCCAAGAAAATGGAGCAGGTGGCTCATTTTATAATATCATGGGGAAGACATTGAAAAATGTTTATACTGAAGAAATATCAAAATAGGGTCAAAAGATACAATTCACACTCTAGGATTACAATACAACCCACAAAAGGTTAATAAAGTATTAAATGCAACATTCTTGATAGAATACATAATTACCAGTACAAGGGTGAAAATTACTACAAGGTGTAAAAAAGAAGACTATCTAAAAGAAATATTAATATAACTAAAAAAATGACTAAAAAATAGTTTGTTGTAGCATATAACTAAAATCAAGAGAAAAAAGGTATGGCATGATTGCAAATTCAGGACTAAAAAATTACATAGTAAATTAAGAAACTAGGGAAGCTGAAGATATGACAATTAGGACCCTACCACATATATCACATACAATCAATTGATGTACTAAAAATAAATAATTTGACAAATGAACTTCTAGAGGGATTTATAAATGGAGTTATACTAATGTTACTATGGAGCAAATCAACTAAAAAATAAACACATTGCATATTATGTATTATAGTACAATAGAATTAGTACTTAGCATTTTGAATAAGTCACTGTGTACAAAGGAAAATAAGTGGTCAAAGAGTCAAATGAAAATGACATATAATGCATGACATCATCATCAAGGGCTAGAAAAATTATAAAACTACATAAAGGGGGATGAAAAAACATGAAGAAAATAGAAAGACCATAAGTCATTACATGGGAGTATAGCAACAATGTTGTCATTGGAATATTGAAATAATAGAGAAAATGCTTGAAGTAATGACAAGCACATCCTTACCCTACCTAATAAAACATAAAGACATCAAAAGGATAGTATACAAGCTCTTTCCATGGAAGGCCATGGAGAATGAACCAAAAGGGTGTTGGTGTAAACAGATGTTTTACCTATCTAGTCATTAGTAGGTCCTATCTACATGTTAAGTTTACTTAGGTCCTAGGAAGGAATATTTCTAGAAGGTGTTAGTTGTCATTAGATCTTATCTCATCTTTTAAATTTTAATATTTGTGTCCTAGGTAGTTATGATAAGTTGTCTCATGTCATAGGATTAAGACACTTGTCATAATTCTCTTTAATCTTGTCTCACCTTGGCTATATAACCAAGTGGTCTCATATGTAAATCATTGATTGAAAGACATAATTGATAGAACAATTGCTATCATTTGCATCCTTTGATAGAATAGCATTATTCTTCCATTGCTGATCTCTCTTGTGCTTTCATGAAGTTCCTAGATCTTGGGTGGCTATAATCTTCAGCTAAATCTTGCATGGTGTAAATTATTCTATACCAACTTTTACATTGTATCAGAGCTTGTGGGATTTCTTCTTGTTAGTCTTTATTGAAATAGCTAGGTTGCAAATCTTGGTGGATCTTGAAAAGTTGATTATGCTCTTCTCTTGCATCAAATGATGATCTATAGAATTAGAAAAGCTTGAAAGAAATAACAGATTTGAGGGTTTCATCTTTGTGGATTTGTATTCCAGGTTCAAATCAAAGCTTTTTGGTACAAATTTGAGCTCACCATTGAGTTCAAGAGGTTTGAGAAAGTCAGTTTTTCCTTTTGTTTCATTCAAATCAAATATATGAGGTTAGATCTATGAGGGTTTGAAGCTGAAGTGTAGTTGCCAGATCCAAGAGGTAGCTACAATTTTGGAGCACTTTGGGTCAAATCCGACCCTACCATTGTGTCCAAGAGGCCCAAAAGCTCGAAGATTGACTATCAAATCGCAAAAATATGAGCACTTTGCCTCAACGCTCAGGAAAAAATTTCCCCCATTCATTCGTACAGTCACCATAATTATAGAGTATAGCCATTTCACAATTGGATCGTATGGCATCATAGAAAAATTGTAGGCAAAAAAATAAAGGTCGCAAGTGAAAATTTTATTTAAAAATTATGTATTTTTAATAAACTTTTTTTAGAATTTAAAATAAAAAAAATTATATATAAAAGGGTCTGCAGTCATAGACCTTTGTAGATTGCGACTGTAGTACCCTTGTGGTATTGCAGTGTTTATGATGCCGCATGCTTGCATGTGACAGGCCAGTCATGGCCCACATAACCCCCATCCCCAATCAGCAAATAAACCCAGCAAGTGGCTGGTGAATATTCGACGTGTTCCAGAAGATTTCGTCAGAAAATCATGAATATTCTTGTTGTACAAAAGATTTTATTTAGAATCCTCATTGCCTATGACATAGAATATTCCATCACATAGTCAAGAGATTCCATTGTAGATTCCCTCAAATTGTTAGCATATAAATATTCATAGCATATTTTGAATGGAGAATATTTTGGCGAGAATACTTTTTTGATCAGCAATAGATCATCAAATTTTACCTTGTCATCTACTAATGTCAACACTACATCACCAGTGATGTCAGCATTGTCATCAGTGACATCAACAATCTTTTGAAAATTCCCCCCTCTCCAATGTAATTTTCATTTTGGAAAGAAAATTTGAAACGACCATAACTTAGTCATTCAACCTCCTTTTCTCAAGCAATTTTTGTGATTTGGGGTAGAATTTCAGTCTTCACATTGGTGAAATTGGATTTTTATTTTGGTGCTTGGTTTTTCTAGAAATTTTAGATTCTCACAAATGTTGTTGAACCATTCTTGTTTTGGGAACTTCTAAGGATCCATTCTTGCTCCTACATTAACATTTTTGGATGAACAGTTTTTGAAAGTGCATAGTTTTTTGTGCACTTTAAATTGATATGATCAAATCGATCCCATTCTATGTAAAAAATTTACTTTGATCTTGTGGCCAAATTTGGCATATGTATGAACTAAGATCAAGTCCACTTTGTTTTTTTTGGAAAGTGGTGTTGCAAGTATGTGTAGATTGGTGGTGTCATTGATGTCAACAAGTTTGTGTTGGAATTGTTGTCAAATGTGTAATGGTTAAGAAACATTATTGAAGGGGAGATTGTTGTTGAATATGAGTCGTTGTATGTGATGAAGATTGTTACAAGAGTTTGTGACAGTTGGTGTTGTCTATGCTTTGATTTTTTGCATTATGTTGTCATCAGTTAAGCTACTGGTGTTAACCTCTGTTGTTACTTTGATAAGCTTTTGTTTATGGTTGTGGTAGTGCTAAAGATGTTGTGGATGTGTCTTTGGTGCTTGGTTTCCAAGTTTTTTTGAGAAAAATTGATAAAAAGAGAAAACAAATCATTGCATTGTTGCTTTGGGTTATAGAGAGGTGTTCTAGTTTTGCTCCACATTTCTTCTAGGTTGAAGATCTACCTATGCGATTTGGATATGTTGGTGATAAGTGTTCAAAGATGTTATATTCAAGAGATGGTGTGTTGGATCGTCATACAATAGAAGTCATGTTAACTAGTGTGTGACTATGCACTATAGAGGTTTCTGGGAGAAATGTTTTTGCTCTGCATTTCTCTAGACTTATGCTTCAGGCCTTGTGATTCTAAAGTTGTGTTTATGGTGTTGGTAGTTTAACTCATTCAAGAGGATTTGAGGTTTGGTGCTTCAGAAGATAAGTTTTCAAGTAACAGTGTTTGTACTAGGTTTGTACATTCTTCATGTGGAAATTGTTGCGAAGGATTTTAATGTATTTCAAGATGTTTAAGGAATATTCTAGATCGTGTTCAAGTGTGGTGTGTGGTTTGCAAGTCGTCTTGATTTTGACGAAGTGTGTACTTAATTAATTAATGGTGTTTGTATGGGTAATGACCGACTTGGTGTTTACACTACATGTGAAGGATAAATATTGTTTTTGGTAGCATGTGTTTAAGTGATGTTGTTGATTTAGGTCCCAATTAAGTGTTGATGTGGTCCTCATTCACTTCTATCCACCATAGAAGTGTTTTGGCGCTGACCTAAGTTGAATTTGCACATTTTAGGTGCATTGTCGACCTTGGAAAGGGTTTAAAGGTTGAAGATGGTATAAGTATGAGTTGAATTGTTAAAGGAAGATAGGATAGATGCAAGATAGATGAATGTGTGAAGTGTGTGATGTGAACGATGCGAAATTAAGCAGAGCGGTGTGAATTGTCAAGTGTTGGATTACTAGATGTAGTGAGTCACTGAGTAGAAGGTGTATGCAATCATTCATTCAAACTGTGAAGGTGTTGGATCTATTGGGGTGGATTTTTTGTTGCATTGAGATCATGTTCTCTGTGTAACATATCTTCTCTATCTTCTTTTTCATTCTAGCAGTGAGCCTTGGTTGTGAGCTTTTTTGGATAGTGTGTCCTATTATGGCAGTGAGCCCTTGTAACCAATTTTGCAATTACTTATATTGTGAGCTAATCCTCATCATGGATTTTCCATCCTTGGGTTTTCCACGTAAATCTAATATTCTCTTGTGCATGGTGTTGAGTTGTTTAAGTTTCTATTATCTACTTTTCATGTTAAAACTTCATAACAGATTAAGGGTTTAATGAATGCTTGTGGATTTGAATGTTAATGAGGGTTTTGATGTTTTGATAAGATACAACTTATTCACCCCCCCCTTAGTTGTCTTTTTCATTCAACAATTGGTGTCAGAGCAAGGTTCTTTGGAGAAAAGCTTAACAACTTGAGGTAGATATGGGATGGCGAACGAGAAGGAGATCCCTATGTTTGATGGTATAGATTATGCATTCTAGAAAGTGAAGATGGAAGGCTATATGGTTTACCTTGGATATGATGTCTCGAAATCAGTGAAGACTAATTACACTATACCTGCAAATGGACCGAGTACATGTGATGAGATCAAGGCTTATGAAACAAATGGTAAAGAAAGGTTTGTTCTTTTGAGTAGTCTTGCAAATTTTGAATTAGTGAAAGTTATGGATCTGAAAACTGCTAAAGAAATTTGGGATAAGCTAGAAAGTATTTATGAAGGAGATGATAAGGTTAAACAAGCTAAGATGAAAAATATAAAGACACAATTTGAGAACCTGCGAATGTCTGAAGAAGAAAATATCACAAGCTACATGAAGAGATTTGATGAAATTGTTAGTGCAATCAAAGGTCTTGGAGGAAAGGTCAAAGAACCTAAAGTGGTAAAGAAAATTATCAAAACTCTTTCTAAATCTTACAATCATAAAGTTTCTACTATTGAGGAAATTGCAAATTTTAATACTTACACTAGAGATCAGTTGTATGGTACACTAACTGCATTTGAAATGAGAGAGTTTGGTACTAACAATGGTGCAAAGATTGAGACTGCTTTTAAGGCTAGAAAATCATAGAAGATTGAAGATTCAGATTAGGATGATTTTGATGATGTGGAAGCTAACTTTGTAAGAAGGATGAAATAGGGCATCGATAAGTACAAAGGTAAATTACCTTTTTAAATGTTTCATTTGTGGACAATAGGTCACTATGCTTCAAGATATCCAAACAGAAGTGTGAACAATAAGAATAAGGAAAACAAAGGTAAGATGATCAAGAAAAGCTATTATGTTAGAGAAGATGTTGGTATTTATGATGATGAATATGATTATGGAGACTATGATGATAATGAATGTTTTTTCTTGGCTTTAAAAGATGAATATGTTTCTGCTAACCCTGAAAGATGTATGAAGGAAAGTGCTCCGAAGACAAAGGAGGCAAATATTAAGGCTGAAGGTACTTTGGTATCTGATTTTCATGTTAGACAAGATAAAAACTATTGGATTATTTACAGTGGCTGCTCAAATCATATGACTAGAGACAAGAGTAAGTTTTTTAAACTTGAAAAATATGATGGAGGACTTGTTAAATTTGGAGATGATTTAGGTGCTAAGATTTGTGGAATAGGTTCAATCAATTTTGATGGAAAGCATAATACTAATGATGTTTACCATGTCAAGGGTTTAAGGCATAACCTTTTGAGTGTTGGAGAAATGTGTAGCAAAGGATATGATCTTATGTTTCAGGATGATGGATGTGAGATCAGAAAAGGGTCTGAAACTGTGATTGTTGCTGGAAAGAGGACATATGGAAATGTTTATCAGCTCAAGGGTGCTAATGGAAATTGTTTTATGACTCAAATTAATGAAAGTTGGTTATGGAACAGGAGGATGTTTCACATTAATTTTGATAATTTGGTTAGAATCAGTTTAGTACAAGCAGTGAGAGATTTTCCAAGGATTACAAAGCCTATCAATGTTGTCTACAAGGAGTGTTAGATTGGAAAGCAAACAAGAAGAAGTTTCAAGGGTAAAGAACAATCTTCTATTGGATTGTTAGAATTAGTGCATACATACCTTTGTGGTCCTACAAGAGTGAGAAGTCTTCAAGGTGACAGGTATTTCAGGCTTTTGATTGATGATTATTCTAGAATGACATGGGTTACTTTTCTTAGAGAAAAATTTGAAGCGCTAGATAGATTCAAAGCATTTATAGTTATGGTTGAGAATGAAATGGATTTGAAGATCAAATGTTTGAGGTCTGAAAGAGATGGATAGTTCACCTCCAATGAATTTAACATGTTTTGTGAGAATCATGGCATAAAGAGGAATTTGTCTGCCCCTAGAAATCCTAAAAAAAAAATAGTGGTTGAAAGGAAAAATAGGATTGTTGCTGCAAGGGCTATTATGAAAGAATATAACCTATCAGAAGTCTACTCGAGAGAATAAATTCATATTGTTGTTTACATACTTAACATAGTTCAAGCAAAAGAAAATAGCACAAAGACTCCCTATGAGTTATGGTATGGAAGGATCCCTATTGTCAAGTACTTTAGAGTGTTTGGAAACAAATGCTATATCGAGAGAGATGAATAAAAATTAGGAAAGTTTGATGCAAGGTATGATGAAGGTATCTTCCTTAGATATTCTACTAAAATCAAAGCTTACAGATGTTACAACAAAATGTTGAGAAAGATTGTTGAGAGTGCAAGTGTCAAAGTGGATGAAGATCTACAGAATTCAGTGGTGATAGATGGATATGAATCAGATGAACCTACTTACAAAGAAGAAGAAGGAAAAGCTAAGGATCAGGAAGCACATGATGAAGAGGAAGAAGCTCCAAAAAAGACCCCTAGAACCCCTTCTGAAGAACAAATCATTGCAGATAAAAGCAAAGGTGTGTTGACAAGGAAAATTGTTGAAGAAGAGGTAAATTTATGTCTACTTTCTAAAGTTGAACCTAAAATAGTGATTGAGGCATGTAAGGATGAGAATTGGATGAAAGAAATAAAAGAAGAACTTATGCAGATTGAGAAGAATTAGACTTGAGAACTTGTCCCAAGACCAACAAACAAGAAAATTATTGGATCTAAGTGAATGTTCAGAAAAAAAAATTGAATGAGAATGGAGAAGTGGTAAGAAATAAGGAAAGGCTTGTGTGTAAGGGCTATGAACAAGTTGAAAAAACAGACTTTGAGGAGACATTTGCTTTGATGGCTAGAATGGAAGAAATTGAGATTTTTTTGAGTTTGTAATACATAAGGATTTTAAAGTTTATCAGATGGATGTGAAGTCTGCTTTATTGAATGGAGAGTTGGAAGAAGTATACATGGAACAATTGAAAGGATTTTAGTTAACAAATAAACCTAATAAGGTTTGTATATTGAAGAAGGCATTGTATAGATTGAAGCAAGCTCCTAGAGCTTGGTATGCAAGGTTGGATAAGTATTTGATACAAGGATTCAATAAAGGCACTACAAATAGTAATCTTTACCTTAAGGTTGAAAAAGATCAAATCTTGATTGTAGTTGTGTATGTTGATGACATAATTTTTAGAGGCAATGAAGCTATGTGTAAGATGTTTACAAAAGATATACAAAAAGAGTTTAAAATGTCTATATTTGGGGAGATGAATTTCTTCCTTGGGCTAGAAATCAATCAAATAAATAAAGGCATATTAATTTCACAGTCAAAGTATATCAAAGAGATATTGAAGAAGTTTGGAATGGAAGACTCAAAACCGGTATGTACCCCTATGGTTATTGGTTGCAAGTTGAGCAAGAATGATGAATCCCCTAGGATTTATCAAAGAAAGTATAGATCTATGATTGGTGGATTGCTATATCTAACTGATACTAGACCAGATATCATGCATGCAATTTTTCTTGTGGCTAGATTTCAAGAAGATCCTAGAGAGTCACATGTTGCAACAGTAATGAGGATATTCAGATACCTTAAGGGCACTTCGGATCATGGCTTGTGGTATCCAAAGGATACTATTTTTCACATTGAGTTCTTACATAGATGCAAATTGGGTTGGCTATGTGGATGATAGGAAAAGTACAAGTGGTGGTGCATTCTTTCTTGGATGCAGATTGGTGTCATGGATAAGTAAGAAACAAGATTCAATTTCTTTATCTATTGTAGAGGCTAAGTATATTGCAGCAACATCTTACTGCACAAAAATGTTGTGGATGAGGCAAACATTGAAGGATATCAGAGTGGTGTATGATGAGCCTATTTCTATCTTTTGTGACAATACAAGTGCAATAAGAATTTCAAATAATCCAGTGATGCATTCAAGGAAAAAACATATTTCAATCAGATATCACTTTTTAAGAGAGAAGGTTGTGGAGAATGAAGTGAAGCTTGAATATGTGCCTACAAAGGATCAGATTGTTAAAATATTCACTAAGGCTCTTCCTAAAAATACTTTTGAGTATCTTTGAGAGAAGTTGGGGGTTATTGCCCCTCCTTCTTTGAATTAGATGCATAAGGAGATGCATCAATCTAGTGGATCTCATGATCTATCCTTTATTTTGGAAAGATGTTGGTAGCTACCTTTCAAGGGATCAGGTTGTGGTATTGCAGATTGTTGTAGATTGGTCTGTGCTTCTAAGGGGGGGTATTCAAAGCAATAATGGAAAGGAGTTGCAGAGAAGTTGTACAATGTCAAAGGGGGAGAATAATGCAAAGCATTTTTTCCTCTGCCATTGATGTCAAAGGGGGAGAGAGTATCATGTGAAAAAGAGAAAGTCATCAAAGGGAGAGAGAATCCTATGAAGAAAGTAAGTTGAAGAGAGAATCACATAAGGGGGAGAGTGAGTGTGGGAAAGAGAAAAGGAAATAGGTGTGTTCAGAGTTGTTGTGTCTTTGATGTTTTTTCACATCATGTGTTGCCATCAATGACAAAGAGGGAGATTGTTGCAAGTATGTGCAGATTGGCGTTGTCATTGATTTCATCAAGCTTGTGTTGACACTGGTGTCAACTTTGTAATGGTTAAGAGAGATTATTGAAGGGGATATAGTTGTTGAATATGAGTAGTTGTATGTGATGGAGATTGTTGCAAGAGTTTGTGATAGTTGGTGTTGTTCATGCTTTGATTTTTTGCATTATGTTGTCACCAATTAAGTGATTGGTGTTAACCTCTGTTGTTACTTTGATAAGCTTATGTCTATGGTTGTGATAGTGTTGATGTTGTGGATGTGTCTTTGGTGCTTGGTTTCCAAGTGCTTTTGAGAAAGTTTGTAAAAAGATAAAATAGAGCATTGCAATGTTGCATTGTGTTACAGAGAGGTGTTTTGGTTTTGCTCTGCATTTCTTCTAGGTTGAAGATATTCCTATTTGATTTGGATATGTTGGTGAGTGTCCTTCAAAGATGTTATATTCAAGAGATGGTGTGCTATATCATTGTATAGTAGAAGTTGTATTCACCAGTGTGTGACTATGCATTGTAGAGGTATCTGGGAGAAATATTTTTACTTCACGTTTCTCTCCAATTATGCTTCAAGTATTGTGATTATGAATGTGTGTTTATGGTGTTGGTAGTTTACCTTAGTTAAGACGATTTGAGGTTTGGTGCTTCAGAAGATAATTTTTTAAGTAACAGTGTTTGGCAGAGTTGTTTGAGTGTATTGGGTTTGTACATTCTTTAAGTGAAAGGTATTGCGAAGAATTTTAATGGATTTTAGGATGTTTGAGGAATATTATAGACCATGTTCAAGTGTGGTGTGTGGTTCAAAAGTCGTCTTGCATTTGATGAAGTGTGTACTTAATTGATAATGGTGTTTACACATGTAACGACCGACCTGGTATTTACACGACATGTGAAGGATAAATATTGTTTGTGGCAGTGTGTGTTTAAGTGTTGTTGATTTGGGTCCCAATTAAGTGTTGATGTGGTCCGCATTCACTTCTATCCGCCACAAAAGTGTTTTGGCACTGACCTAAGTTGAATTTACACATTTTAGGTGCATTGTCGACCTTGGAAAGGGTTTCACTTGGTTGAGGAATGTATAAGTATGAGTTGAATTGTTGAAGGAAGTTAAGATAGATGCAAGATAGATGAATTTGTGAAGTGTGTGATGTGAATGATGTGAAATTAAGCAGAGCAGTGAGAACTTTCAAGTGTTGGATTATCGGATGTAGTGAGCCGAAGGTGTCTGCAATCATTCATTCATATTGTGAAGGTGTTGGAGCTATTGTGGTGGATTTTCTATTGCATTGAGATCATGTTCTCTGTGTAACATTTCTTCTTTATCTTATTTTTTATTTTGGTAGCAAGCCTTGACTGTGAGCCTTTTTGGATAGTGTATCCTATTCTGGTAGTGAACCCTTATAACTGATTTTTCAATTACTTATATTGTGAGCTAATCCTCACCATGGTTTTTCCCTCCTTGGGTTTTCCATGTAAATCCAGTGTTCTCTTGTGCATGGTGTTGAGTTTAATTTTTTGTTATCTTCTTTTCATGTTAAAACTTCATAAGAGATTAAGGGTTTAATGAATGCTTGTGGATATGAATGTTAATGAGTGTTTTGATGTTTTGATAAGATACAACTGATTCACCCCCCACTCACAGTTGTCTTGTTCATTCAACAAGTGGCACTTCTAAACCCCAATCCTAGAACTACACAAACATAGCAAACAAACACAATATTAGATCCATATGCAAGTTAGAACTAAGATTCCCCATGAAATTCATCTACAATGCTCAAAATAGGAAGGAAAATGAAGAACAAAACAAGAAAAACAAGGTAATCCTATTTAAACATGCAAACTCTCAATCCCATGGGGGAATTGGTGCCAATTTGATGTGGAAATTGGCCCTTTCCCAACTCCTTTGCAAGCTTGATGATCTTGATGAAGATTGATCCACTTGGTGATGAAGAACAATGTGATTCCTTGATAAAATCTGCAATATCCTAGCTATGATGATGACAAATGATATGAAATGGATAAAATTAGCTCTCAATGTGAAGAGAGTAACTTTTCTCTAAGTTGTGGATCCAAAATGAGAAGGAAAACCTTCTATTTATAGAAAGACAAGATGGAGGAATGAGAAAAATGAAGCAATGTGGGATCATTCAACATCAAATGGGAAAGTGTCATTTGTCAAGATGTGAATGGAGGATGCTTGAGCACATTTTGATGAATGTGCACAATAAATGATATTAGGTGGAATTTGAAAATCATGAAATGACTTGTTGGAGGGAGAAAGGAATGAATTAAATGCCACTTGGCTCAATGCACAAGGACATGAAAGAGGGTTAAATGCTTTGTTGGAAGGACAAACCCACTTGGAGAGATTTTCAAACTTGGAGGAATATTCCCCTAAATATGCCATGTTGAAAGAAAATAGAGATTTAATAAATCATTTAAATGTATTTTCATGTGCAAGTGGCAAAATCTAGAGGATTTAGATGATTAGGATTAAATTAATCAGGATTTGATTAATTTAATAGGAGATTAGGTGATTTGACAATTTGATTTATATTTTTGGATTGATTTAAATCAAAGTTGAGAGGAATATGATTTAGATCTAATTAAATAAAGGTTTTGATTTATTTAATTAAAGAAGGAGATGATGTTAGATTAAATTAAATACAAATTGATTTAATTTAATAGAATGACTTCAGAGATTAATTAAATGGATTTTTTAATTAAATAGAGACTAGAGGGTTAATTAAATAACATTGATTTATTTAATTAACAAGAGAGAATGACTTAATCAGATAAATAATGATTTATTTAATTAAGGGACGAAGGGTGATGATTAGCTAAGAGGATGATTTAGGTCGAAATGGTGTTAGTAATCAGGATCAAGTGTGTCGGTATATTTTCCATGTCTACATTTTGCCCCTCTTTGAAGCAAAGTACTTGCTGCATTAGTTCAAAGAATAAACTATCTTGATCAAAATTCAAAAAAAAATTGATTTTCAAAATTGCCCCACTGCTGCCCCGACGAGAAGAAACATGCCGATATACTGCCCCCTCGAGAGATCAGACGAAAATTTTGATTTTTTGGGTGATCTCGCAAAAAAAGAGGACAAGGTGCCCGACGGGTCTAGAAAGGCTCTAGAACGCCAAAAACGTGCAAAAATGTGACAAAATGATGCAGAACAGCCCTCGGTTGGGAAAAAACTAGATTAGGTGTTCAAAACCCTAGTTGGATGGCTAAATGGGGTAAAAAAATCCTACTTTTCAAGCTTAAATAGGCCTTGGGGGGCCACTTCCAATTCATTTGCACGAATAGCCCTTTGAGAATCTGTGATTTGAGCTCTGACCCCTTCGAGAGATGGTGCAATAACCACTTCTGCGACACATCTCGGATCGAGTACGAGTGCACCAGTGGTTGCCTGGCATTGGACCACTGGTGATTCAACTTGACCTGACTTCATTTTTTAATTTTTTGTGCACATTTATTAGCTTAGGAAGTTATGGTTTTACCAGCGGCCCAATATAGCGCCGCTTGAAACTTTCTTTCGGCGTCGCGCGAGCTCAAACTACGCCGCAGTCACGAATAGCGACACTGTGTCGCAGTTTGGAGTTAGGGTTCAAACTCCAAATTGGACCGCATGTGAGAACTACGCCGCGATGGGCCACTTTGAAAATTATGGTTTAGCATTAAATTGATTCGCACTTCAAACTGTGCCGCAATAGTGGAGTTTGAGAGTTTAGGGCTCCTAGCGGCGCAGTTTGGAACTTTTAAGCTGTGTCGCACCCACAAACATTGACACATATGTTGTTTCAGGCACACCGAGGAAAATCAGGATCACGATTTTTTATGAAAGTTAAAGCGATGACTTTCCTGATGCAGAGGCAGAGATTCTTCATTCATGCGAGCATAGATCCTCCATACTCGACAGATTGGTTGGCATTAACGAGAGACTATAGGAGCACTTGGGGGCAATTGGCCTCTAGTACATTGCATATGCACCACCAGTGAGGACTCATTTGGGTATGA
This sequence comes from Sequoia sempervirens, assembly GCA_007258455.2. NCBI lineage: Eukaryota > Viridiplantae > Streptophyta > Pinopsida > Cupressales > Cupressaceae > Sequoia > Sequoia sempervirens. Next base: position 426,632,460 of record VDFB02058242.1, on the reverse strand, counting down.
TGACAACACTCACAGAGTGATGGCACAATGAGACATTCTCCTTCCACTTTCCGACAGGCAAGGTCACAGTCACACTAGACACTAGAGGACATGTGGCGATACTTAGACTGCCCATCCATGGAGAGTGTGTTATCTATGATGTGGATTCCGGGAGGGATGCATGCTATGATGTGATGGGCCTTGATGATATTGTCTTTTCAGAGGGCCAGATCAAGCTAGAGCACTATAGGCTCAATGTGTCTCCTATTCGGTTAGTCATAGCAGCCATCATTTTGGGTCTTGTTGCACTAGATCGGCAAGGCCTATACTTCAGTCCTAGATGGGGGATTGCTTGGGAGCAGATGGTCTGATGATGGGTATGCTTTGCGTGGGGGCCAGTACTGCTGGCCTCATTGTATCGAGATTTACATGAGTTCACATACGGCAAGGGCAGAGCCATCGGGGCTGGCATTAGACTTCTCCATATCTGGGCATGGGAACACAACACTATGCTCTGTCCGAGAGTTGTAGTTGTTGATATGGAGCCAGACGATCCAATTGTCTAGAGGTACAGGGGAGGTGTTTCATTTACACACACGGGACAACACGAGATTCCTCATTGGAGGAGAGTTCTGGATGATATGCGAGTATTCACATGGTGGCCATATCTTGGATGGCTCGCATGGTACGATGACACCCAGTAGCTATTTTTCGCTCAACAGGACTAGTTGATGCAAGGCCGTGAGCACACTATGATTGAGCGATACCTGCTTGGCCAAGTACATAGACAGTTCGGGGAGCCTCAGGATAGACCCGATGACTAGTATGTCATGATATTTGCACACACTATGAGGGAGTCTTTGTGGGGCCGATACATTCCAGCGCAGGAGGCCATTGATTCTTTTAGACAGCTGGTGGCCAAGCCGTGGCCATATGATCAGGGTTAGGCCGATGCAGGGACTATTTAGGCCTACAGAGATTGGTTTAGGCCACCTCTTCGATTGATAGTGTTAGGGACACCATCGACACAGCGCAGAGCTAGAGGTAGAGGGGCAGGACAAGGTCGGGGCCAGGGAGGCCAAGGGGACAGAGACAGAGACGGGGGCCGGGGTGGAGGCAGGCCAGACTAGTAGCCAGTTCAAGACAAAGGGCCATAGGATCATCCACGATAGGATGCCCCGAGGCAGGATCAGGACCAGGCCAGACAGGACAAACAGGTGGATCAGCCGCCTCAGAGGGATCAAGGACCCCCACTGCCACCTCCACCTGATCAGAGAGATTCCCACATTTAGCAGTTGCAGGCTCAGGTTGCTTCTTTGACAACAGAGAGAGACTAGCTACGACTAGAGAGAGATCAAGTTGTCCAACAGAGACATGCCGCAGAGCTTAGGGAAGCGCAAGAGATAGGCCATAGACAATAGCTCGAGAGCATGTCTGCCTCCTCCTCCCAAAGTTCAATTTCATTACATGCATACAGGGAGGCAGTTCGAGAGGCTGATTATTACAAGGTCCACTATCATCAGGTCATGCCCCGAGCATCCCGGGTCCCAGACTTTTCTCAGCAGACAAGTTACAGACCCCCCGAGGATCACAAAGAGAGACAGCCTAGCGAGGGCGAGGGCAGTCAGCAGGGTTAGCCTATTTTTTGATCGGAGAAGTGATTCTTTTGCGCCCTACGGGCTCATTTTTGATAGCCTAGTGGGCCATTGTACTTTATGTATTTGATACACACTTGATCCAGATTTGTACCATGATAGTATATTAGTTTGATGATATATATGAGATGAGATGACTTGACCCACTATGATGTGATATGTCCTATTCTATTTTATGTATTATGGATGGATTTTACTTTCTATATGTGATGGTTTATATGTGATGCAATGATTATATCTTATGTGATGTGATGTGATTCTATATGATGCTATGTGATGGTGATGCTTTTATGGATGCATTTTTTTCAGTATCCTCTCTATGTAGTCTTTTGATGATGATGTATACAAATGTTACAATATGTGAATGCTTAGACTAACAGATCTATATTATGCATTTAAATGGATGATGATAAAATGTATGAGATGCAATCTTTCCATTTTTATTATCTTTCTCATGTATGATATGATGATGTATTTATGGATGTTATGATGATGCACATGATATGCTGCGATGATGCATTTAATGATGTCTATGAAATGATGTATTTAATGATGATGTAATGATGTGTTTAATGATGGTGTTTATGTTATTATCCTCATGTTACGATAATGCAAATGGATGATATATATGCATATGATGTGATGGATGTTATTAATGCCTATGTATATGATGTACATGATATGCCTATATGATAATGCAATTGATGTCTTGACGAGGTATATGATATGGGAAAGTCTCTTTTATGCTTATGTAATGAATGCACATGTATGGTTTATTATGCAATGATGGAAGTACAGTGTATGTGACATTATCAATGCTTTACATATGATATGCTATGCATTATGCTAATGGTTTATGGATGCAGAATGGATGTAATGGCGATAATGATTTATGTTTAACTATCATGGTACCATGTTAGCGCGAAAAGAAGACAGAATAAAGCAAGAGACTCCAACAAGTCAAGAGATGATGATGGTGATGATGATAATGATTCGCTTATCAAGGAGTTGGGATTTTAAAAGGGCCATTTACCTTATGTTTGATAACACACATAAATGTGATGCATCAAGGTATAAAGAACCAGGATGGCGTTGCACCTAGTGTGATGGACTTTGACTTGGCAATCAGATAGGAGTATCCTTGTTCACACCTGGCATATGAAACCTCGTTCAAAATGTAGTTCAAATATTCCAAACATCCCGAACCAAAACATAGAAAGGAAAGCCTTTTTATGTGGTCAACAAGATATCTAAAACACCTTCCCTACACCTAAACAAAGCATGCATGACCAAGGTTATATTACAAGAATATCCAACAAGCACAACAGATAAAAGGATAATGATCGTTGCCCCATTTCTTTCTCTCTAAGTCCCCTTGTTTGGGACATCATCGAGAGGTCATCAAAATGAAAGTAGCAAGATAAGTCAAAAGAAAAATAAAGTAAACAAACAAGCTAATGTTCTTCGTACCACTAGCCAAGACTACACTACGGTGATGCCTGATGTTGATGTCCTTTGTAGGAAGGATGCATCCTAGGACATGATGATATCAGATGATTGATTTGGGACTGATTGGATGATAGGCTATTGACACAAAGAGTTGACTAACTTGTTTACCTACTGACCTAGACTTGAGACTTTGACGATTGAGTTTTCACTTTTGACCTGCTAGACTTGTTTCCAACTGTTTCACCAAAGGTTGAGGATGAAGATGATTTATTATGAGTGTATATTTATTGCGGGTGAAAGTGAGATGAGATAGATGGATTTTTTCAAATATTTGAAAGTTTTTGATGTTTTTGAAATGTTTTGAGGCTATTTTTTGGTGTTTTCAAGGTTTTACAAATGTTTTGACTTTTAAATTTTCAAATGTTTTGGGTTTTTCTGAGATTTTGACCAAGAGACTAACCTAAAGACCTATCCTAGGGGCCTCGGGGGCTAATCTGTTGATTAGCCCTACCTATGTTATACACGCAGAGACCACGTAATTCGACTGACACAGAATCGATTATTGATGAGATATGAACAAATGGATTGCCAGTTTATTATGATGAACTCCTAAAGGACTGACCTAAGTGTCTCAGAGGAAGATCAAAGATCAACCTTGCCTACGTTCAAACCTCAGAGATGATGTAGTTCGACAAGACAACTCTATTTTTGACTTTTTGACTGATTTTCTGACTTATTTTTGTGGATTTTGATATGTTTTGAATGTTTTTGGATTTTCTAATTTTTTGGATTTTTTTGAATTTTTGGATTTTCTGATGTTTTTGGATTTTTTTGTTTTAGGGACGACTTTAAAAATATACATGAATCCGATCCAAAGAGAACATGCCCCCAGCGTGGTGCAATAGACTACTCTGATAAAGGCAGGACAAACTGACCTTGAGAATGGGCCGAGTAGTACTAAGAGGGATCATGACACAAATACAGGACCAAGCTATGATGCGAATGTAGATGGGTAATGGATGCGTAATGGATGGATGATGAATCGTGAAGATCCTGGTGGATGGAAAGTGCTTATTTACACAAGGCGCCTGTTTTCCAGGTTTTCACCAAGGTACTTGCCCAAAGCGCCACCGTAGTGGTTTTCACTAGAGGACGATTTTTCTCTTTACTATTTTTAATCCTTTTTTTGATTTTTTTTTGAATTTTTTGATATTTTTGTTGTCACCAAGATGCCTGTTTGCTAGGTTTTCATCGGGGTGACCATTTTTTTAGGACATTTTCTGATTTTTTTGTATTTTTGGTTTTATACCCTTGAAAGATTTAGGCATAAATTTTTTTGAGATGAGAGTTGTTCATGGGCTCCTGGAAAGGCTCATCTTCCAGTGTTGATAACTGATATGCCCTTGACTTGTAACTTGTTGTGATGACAAGAGGTCCCAACTAGTTTGGTTCAAATTTTCCTTTGCCACCTAGATTCAAAACGTTCTTCTGGTTCTCCTTTAGCACAAGTTCTCCAACCTGGAAGGTCCTGCTCCTGATCTTTTTTGTCATAGTTCCGCTTGAGTTAGTTTTGATACACCTGTAAGTGGTTCAAGGCATCCATACGCCGCTCATCCAGTAATTCCAGCTCATTCAACCGGGATACCAGTATTCTTCATCTGTGATAAGATTCTGTAGTGATATTCTTGGTGACAAGAGCTCAATCTCGATGGGTAATATGGCTTCTGATCTGTAGACCAGGGAAAAGGGGGTGGCACCTGTTGGTGTGCGGATGCTGGTTCGATAAGGCCAAAGGGCGGGATTTAGTTGGAGATGCCAATCATGACCAACTTCATTGACCATTTTCTTGAGGATTTTCAAGATGGTTTTGTTTGTAGCCTCAGCTTGGCTGTTTCCTTGGGGATAATATGGGTGGAAAAGCAATGTTGGATTTTGAATTTGTAGCATAGGTCATGGACATCCTAATTTTTTAATTGTGTCCCATTATCTGAGATAATGGCTTGTGGGACACCGTAGCGGCATATTAGGTAATTCAGGATGAACTTTAATATCTGCTTTCCAGTAATGTAAGTCATTGGTATGGCTTCCACCCACTTTGTGAAGTACTCAGTGGAAATAATGATAAACTTGTGGCCACTGGATGAGGTGGGGGTGATTTTTCCAACGAGATTGAGCCCCCACTGCAAAAAGGGCCAAGGTGTGACAATAGGATGGAGCTCTTGAGCTAGTGCATGGATGAGGTCCCCATGTTGCTGACATTGTAGACACCTTTTGACATAGTCATGTGATTCTCTTTCCATAGTAGGCCAATAATACCCTGTCCTCAGCAATTTATTGGCCAAGGTCATACCGCTCGAGTGTGAACCACATATGTCATTATGCACCTCGATTAAGGCGATCAATGCCTCCTTAGCATTTAAGCAACGTAATAGGGTTCCCTCAATGCTTCTACGGTAAAGGGTATCTCCTTGGATGACAAAACGAGATGCTCTCTTGATAAAGGTTTTCTTAAGATTTGAGGTTATGTCGGCAGGGAGGACTCCTATTCTCAGATAAGTGTAAATATCGTGGTACCAAGGATCACCAAGACCAACAATTTCGCCCAAAAATTCAAACTCTGGTACCTCGAATGCGAGTGTGAGAAGCTACTCTACAAGGAATTTTTTCTTGGGGATGTTGCGTGGGATCTCTACGAGTGATCTGATGGTAGCCATTGCATCTATCGCTCTATTGCTTGCTCTGGGTAGTTGCTCAAATGAGATATTAATAAAGAACCCCTTAAGACTTTCCACCAATTTCTTGTATGGAGTTAGCTTGTCATCCTTTGTTTGATATTCATCATTTACTTGATTGATCACAAGCTAGAAATTCTCGTAGACTTTAAGTGTCATTATCTACCATTGCACTGCTATTCTTAGCCCTATGACAAGAGCTTCATACTCTGCTATGTTATTTGTGCAAGGGAACGATAGTTTGTAAGATTTTGGAATACAGTCCCCTTGCGGGGTGATAAAGAAGATCCCTACTCCTAATCCATGTTGCGTGTAGGATCCATCAAAGTATAGCTTCTAATGATCCGCTACACTTACATTAAAGATTGATTCATCGGGGAATTCTGAGATAAGGGGATTCTCTGAGTAGATGGGTGCCTCTGCCAGTTGATCTACAATAGCTTTCCCCTTGATAGCCTTTCGTTCCACATATTCTATGTCATGTTTTGTGAGGATCATAACCCACTCTGTTGCATGCCCTGTAAGCGTTGCTTTGGAAAGCAAGTATTTGAGGGGGTCTATCTTTGCAATAAGCTTTATCTAATGGGCTAGCATGTAATGCCTGAACTTTTCTGCTGCAGATAAAATTGCTAGACATGCTTTCTCAATGGAGGTGTAGTTCAGTTCATGGCCCACCATGGTTCTACTGATATAATAGATAGCTCTATCTTTTCCATTTTCGTTGTGTTGTGCTAGGAGAGTGTCGAGAGCTGTCGTTGTTGCTGATATGTATAAGATCAAAGGCTTGCCTGGAATCAACAGCATGAGGACCGGTGGTGTGAGTAAATATTCTTTGATATTGTTAAAGGATTGATCACACTTTTCATCCCACTTGTACGCTACCCCCTTGTGGAGTAGATGAGAGTAGGGGACAACCTTGTCTGCTAATTGAGCTATGAGCTGGCGGATGGACTAGAGCCTTCCTTGCAAGCCTCTCAATTTTTTCAATGTTTTAGGTGCTTCCATCTCGAGGATTTCCTTTACCTTAGCGGGATCTATTTCAATCCCCCTCATAGACACGATGTATTGCAATAGCTTACCTGATTGTACACCAAAGACGCACTTCTTTGGATTAAGGTGAACCTTGTATTCCTCGAGTTTGTCAAAGATGGCACTGAATGTTGCTATGTGGTCCTGCCTCTTCCTAGATTTTTCCAATATGTTGTCGACATAATCATCCACAGTCTTATGGATCATGTCATGAAAGATTAAGGTCATGGCCCTCTGATATGCTGCTCCAGCGTTCTTTAAGCCAAACGACATCATATTCTAGCAATCTGTCCCCCATGGACATGTGATAGCCATTTTGTGTTGGTTGTCTTTTGCTATCATGATTTGGTTATACCCAGAGAATCCATCCATTAATGAAAGCATCTCATGTCCAGTGTTCATGTCTACTATCATGTTAATGTTGGGAAGCAGGAAGTCATCCTTGGGACATGCCTTGTTTAGGTCTCTAAAATCTGTGCAGATTCGAATGCCCCCAGTGGGCTTTGAGACAAGTACCAAATTTGATACCCACTCTGGATAGTCGATCGGCCATATGAATCCTACATTTAGGAGCTTTTGTAGTTCCATCTTGACTAACAAGGCAATTTGAGGATGCATTTTTCTGAGCTTTTTTCTAACGGGCTTTGCTTCAGGGTAAACTGCTAGATGGTGGACTACAACCTTTGGATCAAGCCCAGGCATATCAACATAGGTCCATGCAAAATTGACCTTTCTCTCCCTTAAGAAAGCAGCTAGGACCTCCTATTCTTCTGATATCAATGATTCAGCATAAAATGTGATATGCAGAGTTTCCTTTGTTCCCAAGTTGATTGGGTTACACTTCTCAGCTGTAACCGCTGACTTCTCTTGATGAATTGCACTGAGAAGAAGATTGAATCCTTCATCCTTGGGCACCTCAGAGAGGTTCTCACCATTGGATGCGTCCTTTATTTTTACTATTTTTGGGTCAGAGAGTGCCACAGTGTGGTTTTCACTAAAAGACCTTGAGATTATTCTCAAATTTTTGCTTTTACGACTAAAGGATTCAATTGTTTCCTCGTAATAGGCTTGTGTGTCCAGAATGATATCAAACCCACCTTGTGATCTCCATGTGGTACCGTTTCCCGCAATCCCATGAATTATGAGAGCACCTCATCATTTTCGAAAGTGTCCAGAATTGCAGGTCCTCGTTGGTTGTAATCAATGAGCTGAGGGTAGACTAGGTTGATTTCATGGGTTTGATGGTCATTGGTCTCAAAAGACAAGGTGCTAATCATGAGCAAGGAGGTATCTTTGAAAAGCATGGGCAATTCGGTTCTGGGATCTTCCTCACTACACACATCTATGGATATAGGTACTTGACGAGTGAGTGTTGATTGTCGAGGAGGATTTTTTACCTTCTTAACCGAGATACTTCTACCAAGTATGGTCACCCTCGGAGGGGTACATCCAAGGCCAATTTTTTTCATTCGTGTCTCAAGAATGAGAGGTGCCAAAAGTCTGTTGTCATTTTTCCCAAGTTTCCTATTTCTGTCATAGCCCATGGTGAGCATCATTTGTAGGCCTTTACTGCTATCATCCATAGGTAGGTCAACAATTGGTCTGTTGTCTTGGTACATGAGGTTTGATGGGTCCCCTTCTATTACTTCCCGACCTAGGTCTCCCCAACTCTTGAAGTTGGAGGAGCCTATTGTGAAGGTTTGGGATGATGCTTTGGCTACTTGTGGTTGTTCGCGAGATCTAGGAGATTGTGGAAACTCCCCTAGCACTTTTCTTCATTTTGTAATTCCCACATCCATCATCTTGGACAATGACCTTGATTTGGGAGATATCAGGAATGGAGGGTGTCTCTGTCTCAGAAGTGGAGGCTAATGTAGCTGGGTCTACATACGAAGTGGTGGGACCTTCATCGTTCTTGGGGACCTGGGGGATTTTGTAATATTTTGCTTCTAGGCTTTTGTAGTATGCAAAGGGTTTGAGATCACCATGAATTGTGACCTCTTGGTTTTGGTATGGGAACTTAACACATTGATGGAATGTGGAAGTGACTACTTGCATACCATGAATCCACAGACGCCCCAAGAGAATGTTGTAAGGCAGATCAAGGTTTAGGACCTGGAAGGTGGTTTCCATAATGGCGGGCCCTACTTGGATAGGGACTTGGATAGTGCCTAGAGACACTCTTTCCTAATCATCATAAGCTCTGATTATGATGTCCGTCCCCTTTTCAATGACATCCTCCAAGAATCCCAGATTCTTTATTAATTTGAGGGAACAAATGTTAAGCCCTGCACCCCCATCCACCAAGACCCTTTTGACTTTTTTTTGTGAACCAGGACTTCAAGGTGGAGAAAATGGTTGTGAGATGGTTGGGAGGGGAAGTCATGATCAGAGAATGTTAGGAGACTTGGAGTGTTGATATTTCCGACCATAGCTTGGAACTGGTCAGCATCTAGATCCGCGGAGACGGTGGATGAGGCCAATGCTTCCTCTAGGATTTTCTTGTGGGCGGGTGATATCTTCAATAACTCCATGATGGAGATCTGAGTGGGAGTTCTTTTTAGCTGTTCGAGAACATTGTAGCCATGTGGGATGGATCTTGAATTGGAGGTGGATGCCCTAGGTGGTTGTGATGGTCCAATGATGGTGACTTTGTCGCCGCGTGTGGTGACTCCACAATCAACATTGGCTCCCTTAATGTTAATGACGGGGACATATTCCTCAAGTGTTGCAACAACATGTTCATACACATGGTTCACATTCTTGTATTTTCCTTTGCCCTTATCATTGTTCCCTTTGTTATGGCCAGGCATCGGATTCGTCTATATCTTTAGGTCTTGGTTTCCTGCGGGTTGTTCTACATTTATGATCTTCTCATCAATGAGGTCCTAGATTAGATTTTTCAACCTCATGCAACTCTTAGTGGTGTGCCCCTTGATTTTGTGAAAGTCACGAAGGTGGTTTTCGTTGTACCAGGGTGGTTTCACTTGGGGTTCCTGGTAGTTCTCATAGGTGGGGATCTTGATGAGATTTTCGCTTATCAATTTCTTCATGACTGCCTCGAGTGGTTCCCCGAGGGCAGTGTACTTCTGCTTGGGGGGATTTTTGTTTTGCGGGGGTGGTCCCCCTTGATTATTTAGGTTGTTGACTTGATTTTTGGTTGGTTGTTATTGTGATACCGCGTTGGTTTGCGAGTTGTTTTGATCGTTGTTTTGCAGTTGCTGGTAGATTTGGGTGTCTTTTTTTGGAGCACTGATTACGACCTTAGCATCCACTACACCATCATTTGTGACATTTTTGTTTCTCGTCCACATGCGAGGTTTCTCATTATAGCTAGTGGATGGGCGATTGTCTCGTTGTTCTGGATATGTAGGTGTTCCCCCTTGTGTGACAAGGGCTCGTTCGATGTTAAGCACTTTGGTGATTAATTGGTCATAAGTGGTGATACCTTGCACCCTAAGATGGAATGCCAAGGTTCCCTTGAGATTAGAAATGATGGTGCAAACTTGTTGTTCTTTAGGCATGGCCCATTTGCTCCTATTGGCCTTGGATCGCCATTGTTGTAGGAAGGAAGTGAATGAATCTCCCTTAGCTTGTTTAAGAGTTGATAGTTCCTCTAGACTAACATCCATACCGATATTGAAGGCGTCATTTTTTATGAATGTGTCTACTATCTCCTGGAACTTTTTGATGCCTAGAGGAAGGCGAGAGAACCACTCCATGGCTTGGCCAGCGAAACTCTGAGGAAATAGCCGCATCAAATATGTATTGTCATATGTGACCTCCATGCAATGTACTTGGAATCCCTTGATGTGATCTTCAAGGTTTCCCGTCCCACGGTATTTGTCAAATTTAGGGATTTCAAATCCCTTGGGGAATGGTACCAATGCAAGGCTCCTATCAAACGGGTAGGGACACAAGTTGCTAGGTGTCTTGGTGGTTTTCCCTGATTGAAGATCAAGCACTTGTTGTGAGAGGAACTTGATTTGTGTTGTCACATTGTTTTGCGGATCAGGGGGTGGAGTGAAGGTGTTTTGGAGTGGTCAAAATGCTTGAGTGATAGGTGGAGTGTTGGGTGTGTTTGTGGAAGTTTGTTGCAAGCTTTGCTGATATGCCTGCATTTGTTGTTGTGCCAACAACGCTTGTTGTTGGTCTTACTATTGTTGGGATAGTAATGTTGCTTCTTGTTGTGCTTGATATTGCTATAGGGCCTGCTGATACGCTTGTTGTTGGGTTGCTTGCAGTTGCGCTTGATATTGAGCATGTGCTTGCGCTTGTTGAGCTTGGTATTGGGCTTGAGCTTGTGCTTGTGCCTGAACCTGAGCTTGTGCTTGTTGGGCAGCTTGTGTGGCTTGTGCAGCTTGCATGGCTTGAGCAGCTTGAGCTGCTTGTGCTACTTGCACAACTTGGGCAACTTCAGCGGCTTGCTGTTGTTGTAATAGGGCTTGGGCTTGAGCAACCCATTGTTCTTGTTGTGTTGTTGTTGTAATAGGGCTTGGGCTTGAGCACCAAAATGTGAACCCCAATCCTAGACCTACACAAACATAGAAAACGAACACAATATTAGATCCATATGCAAGTTAGAACTAAGATTCCCCATGAAATTCATCTACAATTCTCAAAATAGGAAGGAAAATGGAGAACAAAACAAGAAAAGTAAGGTAATCCTATTTAAACATGCAAACTCTCAATCCCATGGGGGAATTGGTGCCAATTTGATGTGGAAATTGGCCCTTTCCCAACTCCTTTGCAAGCTTGATGATCTTGATGAAGATTGATCCACTTGGTGATGAAGATTGATCCACTTGGTGATGAAGAACAATGTGACTCATTGATAAAATCTGCAATATCCTAGCTATGATGATGACAAATGATATGAAATGGATAAAATTAGCTCTCAATGTGAAGAGAGTAACTTTGCTCTAAGTTGTGGATCCAAAATGAGAAGGAAAACCTTCTATTTATAGAAAGACAAGATGGAGGAATGAGCAAAATGAAGCAATGTGGGATCATTCAACATCCAATAGGCAAGTGCCATTTGTCAAGATGTGAATGGAGGAAGCTTGAGCACATTTTGATGAATGTGCACAATAAATGATATTAGGTGGAATTTGAAAATCATGAAATGACTTGTTGGAGGGAGAAAGGAATGAATTAAATGCCACTTGACTCAATGCACAAGGACATGAAAGAGGATTAAATGCTTTGTTGGAAGGACAAACCCACTTGGAGAGATTTTCAAACTTGGAGGAATATTCCCCTAAATATGCCATGTTGAAAGAAAATAGAGATTTAATAAATCATTTAAATGTATTCTCATGTGCAAGTGGCAAAATCTAGAGGATTTAGATGTTTAGGATTAAATTAATTAGGATTTGATTAATTTAATAGGAGATTAGGTGATTTGACAATTTGATTTATATTTTTGGATTGATTTAAATCAAAGTTGAGAGGAATATGATTTAGATCTAATTAAATAAAGGTTTTGATTTATTTAATTAAAGAGGGAGATGATGTTAGATTAAATTAAATACAGATTGATTTAATTTAATAGAATGACTTCAGAGATTAATTAAATGGATTTTTTAATTAAATAAAGACTAGAGGGTTAATTAAATAACATTGATTTATTTAATTAACAAAAGAGAATGACTTAATTAGATAAATAATGATTTATTTAATTAAGGGACGAAGGGTGATGATTAGCTAAGGGGATGATTTAGGTCGAAACAGTGTTAGTAATCAGGATCAGGTGTGTCGGTATATTTTCCATGTCTACAACACTTCTAATCGCACTAAATATAAAGTGCTACAAATCATATATTATTGGGGGTGTCTTGATTGAGTAATTTTGGGGGATAATATTGTAGTGGTTGATTGCTTTATTTTGCTTGGTTTATGTTCTTGCAATGGATAAATGTCAAATTAAACTCCTAACTCCATATAATTATGCTACATGTAGAAAATCAGTATGGAATTATCTCATGATGAAAGGTCTAATAGGCTATCTGAAGGAAACCATTCCTCAACTTACTAATGCTAAAGAATTGGAAAAATGGGAGCTTGATTGTGAGAAAAAACTTGGATGCATATGCTCATTAGTCTCATTTGATTTACAATTTCATGTTGAATCATGTAAAACATCTAAAGAGGCTTGGGAGGCTTTTGAGAAATTGTATGGTAAAACTGATAAGATTGGGGGATATCAAATTGATAATGATTTGATGAATCTTGATTTTAAAATTTTTGACCACATCCAAGACTACATATCCAAATTTAAGCAACTAAAAACACAATTGAAAGATTGCAATATTGATAAGGAGGATTTACAATTGATTCTGAATGTGTTATCCAAGATTGGTCTTGAGTATTCAGTGTTTGTTTATGGCTTTCATACCCATCGACTTTGTATGGGAGCATCATATGTTGATCCTATGTTTTATGACTTTGCAAATCTCCTAATCCAAGAGGAAGCTAAGCTAACTAATATGGGTCTAATCAAGTCTTCCAAGTCACAAGCATTGTTTGCTAGTGAGTCTAAGGTACAAAAAGAATCAAGGAATCTAGATAAGAAGCAAAAGAAGAAAAAGAACAAGCCACATAAATAATATTAATCCTCTCCCTCTAAAGGGGAATCGTCTAAGAAGGAGAAGCCTACATGTGCATATTGCAAGAAATAGGGCATGATGAGTGTCAATGTTATTCAAAACATATTGATGAGTTGAAGAACATTTTTAAGAAGCATCAAATCAATGAGTCTCCATCATCAAAGGGTTCATCTTCTTCTCCTTCATCAAAGTTTGATATACATAAGGGAAAATCACTTGTTACATTTGTAGAATTTGAGTTAGAGAGGTGGATACTTGATTCAAGAGCATCACATCACATGAATTCATCAGAAATTATGTTCTCTTCATTTGAGACTTGTTCATCACCACACATCTAGATGGCTAACAACACAGATATGTGTGTTTGTGGGGAGGGATCCAATGACATGGATGATGGAGCATTTAATGATGTTCTTTGTGTGCCTTCATTGCCAACCAATATCCTTTCTATCTATCAGATCACACATGGTGGAGCAAGCAAAAGTGTTGAGTTTACACCATATTCTATCATAATTTGGGATTCGCAGAGTAGAGATATGGTTGAATTTGGGGAGGTTGATCACCAATCTTGGGTCTACACCTTCTCACTTTTTGCTCTTAATGATTCAACAAATTTTCACATTGAGGCATCTTGTGTGGACACTTTTGAGGAGATTCAGTATGGTCATTTGAATCTTGGTATTATTTCATCTATGGAGGATCTAGTGATATGTGTTGATATTCCATCTCATTCATCTATTGTTGTACCTTAGGATGCTTGTGTTGTCACAGTTTTAGATCCTTGTGATTTAGTGCAGTAGACAATTCATCGTCTTCTAGAGATGGCTACTTGGGATGAGTACTTGACAGACATTACCGGTTTGTTTTGTGAGTCCCCCATTTCATATTTGGGAGACATCATTGATTCCATTCATCTTCTCTTTGATGGAGATGATCCTTCTTTAGTTGTTGCAAGGGGACACTCTAACCCTCTATTTCATTCTCTACATGATCATTCTTTGCAGTTTGACATGAGTGTGGAGTATTTTGGACAACATTTGGAGGATGATTCTTTTTCTTTAAACGAGGTATCCTTGTCTTTGGATTGTGTTCAACATTAGTTTCTAGGAGATTTTGGATTGTCATCTTTGGCAATGTGTTCTAGAAAGCCTATTTAGAGTGTGATATTTTTCAGCATCAACATGGAGACACTTGAGCATTCTTCAAAGATATCATGCATCATCTTTCTTCTCACATCTTCCTTTCAAGAATGGGAAGACATCCTACATACCATCTTTTCCTTTTTTCTTCCTAAGGGGAGGAATGTTGTTTAATGCTATTGGATCATCTTCAACATTCAATGTTGAGCTTCTACCATCATTGCAAGAGACTCAGCATTGAGGGGGGCTTCATGGTCTCTCTTTTGTAACTTCCCTCTTATGGGGCATGCTTTTCCTCGCATGGGTTTTTGTCCTTCTTATTCTTCATTGAGAGTATTTTGTTTTCACCTCTCTTTTAGGGAGGAATTTTGTTCCATTGGGTTTTCTCCTTTTCTCTATTTGTGAGAGATTACATTTGTATTTGTACATGGGTACCTAACATGGCCTCCTAGTCGAGACCCATCTTTGTGTCATTTGCATGATAATCTACTCCCTAAGTTACACTGAAGGGGGTGTTGGTGTAAATAGGTGTTTTACCAATCTAGTCATTAGTAGGTCCTATTTACATGTTAAGTTTACTTAGGTCCTAGGAAGGAATCTTTCTATAAGGTGTTAGTTGTCATTAGATCTTATCTTATCTTTTGACTTTTAATACTTGTGTCCTAGGTAGTTATGATAAGTTGTCTCATGTCATAGGATTAAGACACTTTTCATAATTTTGTTTAATCCTATGTCTCACCTTGGCTATATAACCAGGTGGTCTCATATGTAAATCATATATTGAAAGACATAATTGATAGAACAATTGCTATCATTTGCATCCTTTGATAGAACAACATTATTCTTTCATAGATGATCTCTCTTGTGCTTTCATGAAGTTCCTAGATCTTGGGTGGCTATAATCTTCAGCCAAATCTTGCATGGTGTAGAGTATTCTATGCCAACTCTTACAAAGGGTCCTTCTCAAACATTCTCACTAGATTCATCCTTGTAGAGGACATTTGGAAGTACATTCATTTTAAACTTATGGAAGTGGACCATAACAATTTTGCAAATGAAAGTGAAACTCTAAGGAATCTAGTAGCAAGTGAATTCTTACCACCCAATGTAAGCATAGAAGATTAAAACTTAACATTTGGAATTTTTTCCTTTTAAAAATGAACACAAGTGGATGTGGTTGGTGTTGATTTGAATGCATGGAGAGTTTATGTACTCAGATAAGATTTTCATCATCATCAAAGAAGCAATCGAGTGAGTGTTAGGACTATGTGAAAAAGGGGAGAAACAAAAAAAGGTGGACAATAAATTTTTCCCTACATTCACGAGAGCAATGTTCAATGGGTACTTCCTCACCATCAACAAAATTAGAGATCCCTGAGTAAGGTATGCAAAAAAATGCATCACATATAATGTTTTCCATATCATAAGAGAGGATTATACTCTTGTAACTTGTATCTACACCACATAGGAAATGGTAACCAGTGGGAAGGAATACAATCTCTACAAAACCCTATGAGAACAACTCATGAACAACTTGGAAAAGATGAAAAAATTCACCATGAATTGAAGTATGACTTACTGATTATTGTCTTAGCCTTATATTTTCTAAATGAATTACCTAGGATAAAAAATGTGCATGGAGTTTGGATAACTCCTTTGTAAATCAAATAAAGGAGAACATAAATGGGTTTCTAGACAAATCCACCTACAAATATGGATATGAATCACTTTTTAATAAATTCCAAACAAGGATGTGGGAGAGAAAATGATTGAGACATGATATTGCACAAAATTTGGAAAATGAGGTTGTCTTCATAATGGATAAAGATTACATCCATCTAGAAGCTATGGAGCCACACTTTCTTAGTACCAACACTTCCATATAAAGCAACTAACTAGCTATTAGAAATCACAACTCAACTCTCCCTCTCCCACCCTAAGAATCAATTGCAATGTGTGTGAATATTTCACATCAAGGTATGTATAAGAGATAATGTTGGAATTAAGTAAATATGGGGAGATAATATTGAAAAAAATATATAGGATTTTGTAAGAATATTAATTTATACATAAATATTCGTTTAAAGATAAAGAAATTCTAGAAGTAGAATAAAGATTAAAAAGAAAAGGGTGAAATTTTTATAGTTACACAAATCATGTGCAAAATCGTTTAGAAGGATAATTGAAATAAAGTAGTAATTTCTCTTAAAGAATAATTAAATAATAATAATAAAGATTGATTTTCACTTTGAGAATAATAAATGTTAAATTAATAATTGAAATATCCCATTAAATAGTTTTGAACACTTGAGTAAATATCTTTTAGGAAACTCAAAGGTGAGTTAAAGTTTTATTAGATTTATTGTTTTTGAACTTCTTTTGGAGAAGTGGTAAAATTAGAGAAAGAGTATGAGATTTTACAACTTAATAAGATTAAAATAATTGGAGATTGTAGTGAAAATTACTAACTATTATACCAACCATTATCACTCAAAGATTAGAGAAGGATTTTGAAGAGCAATCAAGGTTAGAAATTAAAGATTTTGCAACACATGTTTGACAAATTTTTAGAACAACATTCAAAAGTAGGATCTAGTTCTATTGATTTGCTTGTAGGAAACATGTAATTAATATATAATTGAACTTACTTGTTTAATATTATGAAATCTAGTGAGATTTGAGAAAAGCAAAAACTCAAAAATTATATGATGAAAACCATTAAAGTAAACCTATAGGATTCATGGGGGAAATTAGTTGAAGTTTAGGTATGAGAGTTTGGAACCTTTTCATGGCAATTTTGAATACTTAAAATTATAAATCAAACATAATCATGAAACCCTAAAGTTGGTGAAAGTAAGAGAAAGAAACTCTATACCTTAATATGAGGATTCAAGATTATGGTTAGAGGAATATAATTAATTGGTATTAGAGTTGAATCTACATGTTGGAATTATATTCACAAATGATGTGTATGTCGATTTGTACCTTCTTGTGAAATCAATTTTGGAAATGCACTTTAAAAAAAAGGTGTACTAGTTTTAATGTTTGCATCAATTGAAGTACTAAAACTTGATGTCATAATTGAATGATTATTGTCAAGTCTTTCTTAACGCTAATAGGACATTTGAGTATGATATAACTTTGTGATCTCATTGAGAATTATGTATGGTTTGTGTATTTTTTTATTTTCTATTTTTTAGAAGTGTACTACAATTTATAGCTTGATCAAGGAGTAGTAGAGAATTTATAGGACAAATTTGAGCAATTAAGTTTGGAAATATTGTACATAGCATCAACACCCCAGTTGGATACTAATGTCTAGATGAGGCATGACACAAGGGATCATGATATGTGTTAGTGTCATGGGGAAGATTACAAGTGCCCAAGTTTAGAACTAGTGTCCTCTAGACCAAATATGAACACCAAATTTTGGACTAATGTCTTTATTTTAGTGTTTGAAGATATGTTTTGATATTCCTATGATTTTTGAAAATACTATTATATATCTGTATAGGAGCAAATTTGCACCCCTTATGCAAATTCCCCTTTTACACTTCCTCACCATAGAAAACCAAATCTGAAGGCAAAAATCCACATCAGCCCATTGCCTTCATTCCACTTGGCATCTCTTTTGTGTGTCGACAGAAGAATAACTGTTGGGGACGCCCGCGTGGCGCGCAGACGTCTGCGCAGTGTGCTTACGTCCCTGACGGATTCCTACGTTTGAAGTTGGTAGAGGCATTACACTTCCCATTGGGGTCGATTTGTAATGCCCCTCTTCGACCAAACGACCATCAACCAACCCAAATATGGTCATTTTTCTCATCCCTCCTTCAAAAACACTCTTCCTTCATGTATTTCATCTTCTACACAATCTCTCTAAGCATTCAATTCAGCTCTCTACACAATCTTTCTAGCATTCTCTTAGCATCCATCAGTCTCAAGCAACACTTTGGCACTCCATAGCAGCAACAACAACACTCCATCAACTCCTTAGAGCAAGTGTGGAACAACACCATTGCAACATGGGCTTGAGTCCTCTCATTTTCTCCTCCATTAGCTAGTGAGCTCTTGGTGGAGGTGGTAAGCATTTTCACTCCTCTCCTCTACAATTTGGTTGAGTAGCATAATACTATTTTGTAGTGTTATTGTGTTCTTTACTTTCATTCTTCCTTTATCATACTTTTCTCCATAGTTGCTATATTGGTTGTCTGTGGAGGCAGAAACACCAAAACAGGGGTCTAACTAAGGCAAACCCCTATACAACTCCCCAACAATTTTCCTCCTTGTGTGCAGGTGGATGTGCTTTTTGGAGCTAGCTAGCGAACAAGCCCTTTTGTGAGATCATCTGTCACCCTAGCTTTAATATACTTGCTTTATCATATTCGATTGTATATCTCTTATTTTATAGTGTTGTTTTGTTCCCTTAGAAACCACTGGCTAGGCTGTCAGCTCATTTTCTGGCAGTTCCCACTGTACTTTCGGTCCTCTGGTCGTATGGACGCCAACGCACCTGAGTGATGCCATCACACTACATTGTTGTCCCGAAACTACGCTTTCGTCCTCGAGCAAAGAGCTACTTGAGGTACATCGTTGAACCCGAAAACCGACTCACCTAGCCCCATTCTGAGTCTCGGGTTTGCAGAGTGATTGAGGGACCTTATAGTCCTCATCATTCTCGTCCCTCATTTCAAAACACCCCTTTAGAGTGAGGTAAGTTAGGGAAGCCTTCCGCTCTTGGCTCTTCGTGACTTGGGGCCTTAAACGTGGTTGACCACCCTCTCTTACAATATCATAAAACAATAAGTATGTCCCTTAGGAGTATCTTTTCAAAAAACTAGTGGATTAGAAGTTGAGATGTTTATCTAACTTTCCATCAAGACAAATTGTGAATATGGTTAATTGTTTGATAATAACTAATGATTTTGTTTCTTAGGTGAGTGTGTGAGTCTAATTGTAGGATAATGATCACTATGCTATAGCTATGTTTGAGTATGTTTAAAATTTCTATTGAAACTTGGAAGGTCATGTTCCCATAATGTTTAGTCATGAGATAGTTCATCTCTCTAGATACACTACATCACATGAGGATTTAGAGGATAGAGTATGGAGGATGTAGGCATGTCTTTGTACATTATTGTGTACATCTACCAGTATCTCCTAGAAGAGTCTCTAAATGATGAAGTCTTGAAACCCATTCATTATGCAATGTATTCTATTGATCAAACTTGTGGGTAGGGTGTTCTTCATAAGGTAAATATAAGTTATATATGCATTATGTTATTGTATCAAGTGGTACAAGGAGGGACATCCTAGTGATAATTGAGTGTTTGTATGTCTTAAATGAATATCTAGTTGGTGTTGTCTATTGTTTGTTAAATGACATCTTATAAGGGAAATGAATTCTAAGGTGTGTCATGTTGAATTGGAAGTGGATTGTGTATTTGATCCAAGTAATTCCAAGGAATGTGTATCTTGTATTTATGTGTCTTATATTCATGTTTTCTTGATTTCATATTTATATTATATTCACGTTTATGCATGTTATTGTGTACTCTTGATTGGTGTGTATTCTTGTTTGTCTTGCATACTTGTTTGATTTGTATTCTTGTATTGATGTTTAGCATGTATGTATGTTAGAGTTGTCTTATGTGGACGGTACTAGGTATTTTGCTTGTGAAGTATAGAATCATATGGTATGTGATGCATGATTATCTACCTTGAGTATATTGGAATAATTAAGATATATGGCATTGAAGAGTGAATGTTCACATAGTATTGGATGTGTGTGCCATTTGTTCAATAGATGCTATATAGTCTTAAAGGGTTGTTTGTGATTGATTTGGATGTATCATGATATGCATTTTGTAATACATAATGCTTGTTTTTTTTGGGATAAAAGGTGATATAACACCTGTAATATATTAATATATGCAAAATTACATATACAAGGAAGGTTTGATAATGAGTAGATGTACAAAGGCATTTCAGAAAGGAGCAAAAGTAACTTTAAAAAACTAAAAATAAAACGTAATTAAACATATGGATTATAGACTATTTATTTGACCACTTAAGAAAAAGTTGGTGATTGGTGAGGTTTGGGCTTCCTTTGATGATGGTTTCATATTCACTCCTTTCCTCTTCTCTTCCCCTCCCTTCACCACAATAAGGGTTCAAGATGAAGTGGAAAATATTTGTACAACAAATATTTGAACATATACTAGATTATTGATATTTATAAATCATGGATTATAATAACAATATTGTAAATTATTTATTGAATTATCAAAAAGTTATGAGATTATACTTACAATGGAATTTTATTTAGATTATAATTTGATGATTTTCATTACACTTGAATTGAGTTTACTATTAATAAACATATGAGTTAATCTTGTGAAAGTATGATTTTAGAATTCCATCGTGAAGATTGTTACAATAACAAACTAAAACTTAATGATTTCATTAATGACATTAAATGTCTCTCGAAATACCCCCAACTCTATTCAATAGAAATCCAAAAGATACATTTTTCATATTTTATATTAAACAATTTGCATGTTCACATAAACCAAAATAAAGCAAGTACTAACCTCCAAAGAAGCTATTAAGACTTAACAATAAGTAATGGCACATAGAAGAAAGAGAAAATTAGTTATTTACTTCTTGGGTAACATGTAACAGTCTGCTGTATTTACTGAAACTGAGGAAGTTTTGCTAGAATTGAGGCCTTCAAGTCAATGAGGCCTATAAGTCAATGAGGCCTAACCGGTCCCATAATTAAGTAAAACTGAGAAAGAGTTGCAACAAATTCAGGCCTATTGGCCGGAGAGGCCTAAAGATCCCATAATTAAATTAAGTATTTAAATGTATAAAATTTCAAACTATGTTAAATTATTTGACATTTGGGCCTGAAAATCAACCAAAATATTAGATTACAATGGGTTAAGTTTCATGTCAATTACTTGACTCAGGCTAAAGCCATGTTTGTAAATGAAGACCGCTCCCCTCTTAGTTATGTACTTGCACAATTAATAGTAAGGATATGTTTCAGGTCAGTTCCTTTGGGAAAGAACAGACAAAACCTTGCAAGAGCACCCCCAAAAATGACCATCTGTATCGCTGTAATCATGTTTTGGCTTTTCATGGATTTCCACCTTTCAGAAGTTGGGCAGGTTTGAAGATCTTCTTCCTTATGATAGGGAAAGTAATGAAACTCTGACCTAATTTGTGAAGTAGGTCTCTGTAATAAGAACAAAATCTTTTTAAATCTCTGTATATTTCATACGAGTAACAATCTCCCTGTCATGCACAAGTCGATTGGGAAGAAGACATACTTCAAGAAAATCAAGCTTTCCAGGACTGTAAACATTTGTAACTATATGCGAGAGGACAGAACTACTTGACCTGTTGAACATCCACTCCAACATTTTCAAGCCATGAAACTACTTCTTGAATGGTTGGCCGTTTAAACGGGTTTTGATTTGTACACATGCAAGCAACATCAAGTACCTGCAACATTTGATCCTCAAAACCCTTGTCTCGCAGTAAAGGATCAAAGACCTCCTCTTGCTTCCCTTCAGACCTCATTTCCTGCACCCATGCTACCAAGTCTGTGCTTATCTTAGCCTTACACACTTCCACTGGCCTCCTTTTAGTGAGCAGTTCCAAAATAACAACTCCAAAACTATACATATCGCCTCTGAGAGTAGCTACCCATGCTTGTCCATACTCAGGAGGAATGTATCCCAAAGTGCCCACTAATTCTGTAGTCACATGTGTGTCATAAGGCAAAATCAACCTTGAAAGACCGAAGTCTGCAACATAAGCTTCAAATTGATCATCTAACAGAATGTTACTGGACTTAATATCTCTATGTACAATGTGTGGTTCACAAATTCTATGCATGTAGGCCAATCCCCTGCTTGCTCCTTGAGCTATCTTGAGTCGAGTAGGCCAATCCAGCACTGAGCCTCCATCTTGCTTTTCATGCAACCAATAATCCAAACTCCCATTTTCCATGTAGGAGTAAATAAGCAACCTGTAGTTTCCATATCTGCAATATCCTTGCAAGGATACAAGATTCTTATGTTGGGCTCTTGACAAGGCTTCTACTTCTGCCTTGAATTCACGCTCCATCTGACCACAATCTCCCGTCAGTCTCTTGATTGCTACTTTGGTGCCATCTGCAAGGGTGGCTTTATATACTAAACCGAACCCTCCACATCCAATGATGTTGGCCTGATCAAAATTGTTTGTAGCTTTCAGGAGATCAGCAACAGTTAGGTTGGTGATGTCTTGATTGTGAAACATTATCACCAGGGAAGATCCTAAAACATCAGACATCCTTTGAGATATATCACAATCTCTTTCACCTTCATCTGTCTGGGTTTCAATCTGTCTTCTTGATAGACTCCATAGCAATGCAGTCAGTAAAAGAGCAATACCAACTCCAACACTTACAGCTATGCCCAAGATAGTGCTTCTGCTCAGTCTCTTGTCTCGGTCTAAAGTAGTTGCTCCATAAACTGGTTTCCCAGCAGTACTACCACAGGGATTCAGGGGCAGACCGCAGAGACCAAGGTTGCCTTCAAAACTAGATTTTGGAAAAGTAGTGAACTGGCGTCCTGAAGGAATGATGCCTTCCAAATGATTGTTGGCCACGTTGAATCTTGCCAAAAACGTGAGTTCCTGAAGACTTGTGGGTATTCTTCCAGTCAGACTATTTTCTGAGAGGTCTAAGGCTTCCAGGTTTGTCATACTCGAGAGCTGATCCGGAATGGTCCCTGTCAAATTGTTACTCCTCAGTTCGAAAATATGAAGCAGTCTTAAGTTCCCAAACTCTGGCCATATAGTTCCACTCAACTTGTTGTTGCTCAAGTACAAGGAGGGAGGAAAGTTGGACAAGTCATTGTACTGTAGTCCTGATGCATTTTGATTGTGCTTAACAAAGAGCGGAAAATCAAAGGAAGACTGATCAAGATTACTGGTATTTTGCGTAGCTATGAGACTCCGCAAATTTGTAAGTTCTTTAGGAATCACTCCTGAGAGGGAGTTGTTTGCAATGTCCAGGTAAAAGAGATACTGGAAGTTGCCAATCCACGGAGGAATGTTTCCATTGAGTTTATTCCACGAGAGGTCTAACACCTGTAAATTTGAACAATCCTGCAACCAAGTGGGAATCTGTCCTGAAAGAGCACAATTTCCGAGTGCAAGAGTCTGAAGCTGTTTGAAGCCTTTCACATCTTGTGGAATGGACTCTCCAAGGAAGTTTTTGGTCAGAATCAAAGTGCTGAGGTTCTTCAAGTCCTGAAAGACCTGTAGGGCTCTTGTAATATTTGTCAAGGTGTTGTTTGAGATAGAAAAAATGTGGAGAGAAACAAGAGATGCCATGCTATTTGGGATTTGACCTTGGAGCTGGTTTTTAGCCAGGCTTAATGACTTCATCTTTGTGCAGCTTGATAAGGTAGGTGGAACCTGACCGGATAACTGGTTGCTAGACAAATCAAGAGAAATCAATTCAGGGAAGCTAGCGAAATTTAGAGTGATCTCTCCCTGCAAAGAATTGTTTCTCAGGTTCAAGACTTGCAATTTCTTACAGCTAGATAAAGAACGTGGCAGCAAACCCACAAAATGGTTACTGTAGAGGATAAGCTGCTCCAGATTCTCAAGCCTTCCAAACTCCTGAGGAAGTTCTCCTGTGAAGTTGTTGCAATAAAGGGACAAAACAGTAAGATTTGTTAGGTACCCAACATCACCAATTAAGCTTCCCGTAAACCTGTTGAATGGCGCAGAAAGCTTTTGCAGAGATATCATGGTATATAAATCATCCGGAAGAAGTCCAATGAGGTTATTGAAACCCAAATGCAATTCCTCAATTGCTTTACACTCACCAAGCCCCTTATCAAGGTGTCCCTCAAACCCATTAAGCGAGAAATCAAGGATTCTGATTGAATTTGAATTATTGCAGATTTCAATTGGAATGGGGCCGCTAAAAGAATTATTGCTGACATTGAGGGCAATCAGATATGGAGCAGGGCCAAAATCGGGAAGCTTGCTTGCAAAGAAATTGCTAGAAACATTGAAAGATTGGATTAAGCCTAGCCCTTTTGGAGCTGGCAATGGGCCTGAGAGATTGTTGAAACTCAGATCCAGCACTTCAAGAGTTTGCAGAGAGAATAGCTCATCCGGAATAACACCGCCCAACATATTATATGAAAAATTAAGCTCCTTGAGCTGGTCAAGAGAACCCAATGAACTTGTGAGGGACCCCTTGAGTCCTCTCCCTGGCAACCATAATCTCGTCACTCTGTCATCTTTACACCCCACGCCCTCCCAAGCAGAGCAATTAATGTTTGTGTTCCAATTCAATTCAGGCGATACCACTATGTGGTTGCTTAAGTTCATCAAGGCTTCCATGTCCCTTTGCAAGCCACTCTTGATATTGCCTTTTTGTTGATAGGAAAGGGACAACGAAGCGCACCACCATACAAGCCAAAGAAGCGCCCTAGGATTGGAAGCTCTAAGTTTCCAATTGTGGGACACAGGTAGCAACATTTTTTATGCTAAAATTTACACAGATGAATTGCAGACTGCAACAAGATTGACAGACATCTCTACACAACGTTTTGATGAGCTTCCAAATGGGCAACCATCCTTACAATGACTTTAACTAGCATACAATCGGAATTGAGTAATAATTGAATGAAGATAGAGCAAAAATATGGCATACCAGTATATACCCACTCCCTGAATTCGTCAGAGCTCCCCAACATTAACTGTGCAAGCACAAAGGATCCCTGGAAGAGCGGGAGCATTTATTTCTGTGGGATTGCAGGATAATGATGATGATGATGCAGAATCTGGTCTCATGGCCCTGATTCCCAACTCACTTTCAAAAGTTTCAACGTGCAAAAGCATCTGCTGCTATCATTGCCTCAACTTTCCCAAAATCAATCACATCCAATTATAAGCCGGGAGACCATAACCGCGCACCACAACAGCTCACACAAATTTTAATCTTGTATCCATCACAGCACACTATGCCCTCCCACCAATCCAACTGCATTAACAAGCCTCCAGATGGAATACCCAATCTTAATGCTCTGACAGGGTCTTTGTAGGATTGTGCTAATGATGGTAGTGCAGGATTAAATTATTAGTTTTTATATATAAGCGCTCTGATTAGGAAGGGCACTAATATAATCGTTGGTCAGAGGGCACCATCGAAGTTATTAAAAGAGATTGTGTTGACCTCAAGGCCAAAACATCATAATCCGCAATCACCCACCTTCTGCCTCACTCCCAAATCTGCCATCCCCACCAAACATAAATCCTTATATGGCAGACACACAAGATAAAAGAGAGAGGACGGACGGTCCCCCCACTTCCTCGCGCACGCCCACCAGGATCTGGGCCGTCGGAATATCGGCGACCCCACGATAAGCCCCCGGTCCCGCACATGACCTCCCACCTTGGGGAGCGGTCCTAACTTTTCGTATAGCCATAGCTCTGCGACCTGGTTTGGGTACTCTGCCCCCCCTGCCGCCCCTCAGCTGCCCAAGTCAACCCTGCCGCAAGTTACATCTTGTACTTATACTGTGCTCGATAAGCCCTCCATCGATGGATCGCCTGAGCAGCGCCAACTACCAGACTGTGATGTGGCGTCAGCGATGTCTCCCACCTACCCTATTGACGTGGCAGGACCCCTTCCCCTGCCTTTTCTCGGGGGGGCTTCACATACCGATTGTCAACTTAATAGCGAGTTTTCTCTGTAAACATTGTATATTGTGCGGGACCCATGACGGGCATGATTTTTCAGATTGTTCTCATTTGTTTTTGGGGATAATGGCGTGGCGTAATGGGCATGTATTATGCCACTAGGTTGATGCAGTTGCACCATAACAACGACTACGCAATCCATTCTTTCCTGCTCTGCTTCTCTGGAATCGTATACAATGTACCATGCTTGGTAAAAATGCACGCAACTAAGCTGTGTTAGTTGACTTTTCTTCCGAAATATAAGGCTACGGATTGGGCCCCCTGGTTTAACTCCATCATCCATTTTCATCTTCACGTTCATGCTCGTGCCACGGCTCGCTCTTTTTAACGGTGACCTCTCCGTTTCCAAACAAGGACAAAAAGAACGGTGTACAATTTGTTACTCTCAATGGATGTGAGAAGTCCTCATCTTGTAAGGAGAGTCAATCTGCTTTGGATTTGGTTCTTTTGCTGGTTTGAAAATTGATTGGATTTAATGTGAATTTGTTGACCTAATTATCTATGTAATCAAATCTGAAAATACAAATTATTCGCATAGATGAAACTGAAAATTGACGAAATAAAAGCAGACCTGAGAAGGACAGATGTATGTGCACTTTTCACAAAAATTTGGAGCTAAATTGGAGGGTCAAGGGTGGTGGCACCCTTGACTGAGAAGTAGGATTCAATATTTGTAAATTTTGGGGTTGTAGCACACAGGTATGCACTATCCTTTCCCACTCTGCAACTTGTCATCTTTAGGTTTGAACTTGCAAAATCACAACAAAGAGGGGAAAAGGGTGGTTATATAAGAGTTTGCCTAGGTCAAACCCCCATTTTGGTATTTCTACCTCCACGAATAGCCAATTTGTTGATGGATAAAGTGTATGTTCTGAACTTTAAGTGTGTCTAAGGTTATAATAAGCTAAAATGCAAAGTAAATAAGAAAAATGATACTCAAATGTGTTAGAGGAGTCCTAATGACACAATCAAGATCAACCCAAGAGAGAGTCAAATACCCTAGGGAAAATCAAGATACTTAAATACCTTAGGGCAACAAGGAGACCAAAGTCTGAAAATGAGAACACGCTAAAAACAAGTAAAGTGATTGAAGGGAGCCAAAAGCTATATCCAACCCTATATTCCAACTAGTTCTTACATTGGCATCAAACTTTAAGCATTGTGCTAACTTGATCAAATTTGAAAATTGCTTTGTAATTCTATAAAATTGGATATGTATTTTGGCAAAACTTTGTTGTAACTATGATTGATTGTCCTTTTTGAAATAATAATTCATGTTTATGTAGTGAAACATAGGAATAAATTAAAGTGTATGCCAACTCATTTAAATTTAATTTTTGGGATTAATTTACTGTCAAATCTCGAAGTAGGTTTCAGGATTTCTAAATTTTTGAGTTGTGGCACACAAGTCTGCACTATCCTTTCCCACTCTGCAACTTGTCTTCATATTTGAATCTTCAAAATCACAACAAAGAGCGGGAAAAGGTTGGCTATATAGGAGTTTTCCTAGGTCAAACCCCCATTTTGGTATTTCTACCTTTGCAAATAGCCAATATGTTGATGGATAAAGTGTGTGCTCTAAACCTTAAGTGGTGCCCTTGACTAAGAAGTAGGATTTAGGATCTATAAATTTATGAGTTGCAACATACAGGTTTGCACTATCCTTTTTCACTCTACAAAGTGTCAAGTCTTTAGATCTAAACTTGCAAAATCATAACAAAGAGGGGGAAAAGGGTGGATTTATAGGAGTTTGCCTAGGTCAAACCCTCATTTTGGTATTTCTACCTCCATGAACATCCAATTTGTTGATGGATAAAGCGTGTTTTTTAAACATTAAATGTGTCTAAGGTTGTAATGAGCTATAATACAAAGTAAATAATAAAAAATCCTACTCAAATGTGTTAGAGAATGAGTCCTACATGACACAATCAAGATCAACCTAAGAGGGTCAAATACCTTAGGGAAAATCAAGCTACTTAAATACCATACTTAGGGAGACAAGGAGATCAATTTCTAAAGATGAGAACATGTCGAAAACAAGTCATTAGGTGCTTGAAGGGAGACAAAAGTTATCTCTAACCCTAGATTACAACTAGTTGCATTGGCATCAAACTCCAATCATTGTGCTAACTTGATCAAATCTGAAAATTGTTTTGTAATTCTGTAAAATTAGATATATATTTTGGTAGGGCTTTGCTATAATTATGATTGATTGTCTTCTTGAAATAATAATTCATGTTTATATAGTGAAACATGGGAATAAATTAAAGTGTAGGCCAACTCATTTAAATTTAACTTTTGGTATTAATTTACTACCAAATCTCGAATTTGAATTCACATATCATAAATAAGAGAGTGACAAAAATAAGAGATCAAAATTGTCAAGAAAAACACTTGGTCTAGAGTGGTGGTACCCTAGTTTAGCTATTTTGTACACATTTAAATTTGATTCTTGAGTTTTGGGTCTTCTTACTTAGTCCACTCATTCAAAAAATGAGCATTTGTTGAGGTTAAAATGGTGAAATGTGATCGAGAAGGCATTTTTAGGGTAGCACTAACACGTTCTCTTGGGTTGAAGGGAAGGTGAAGGCTAGGGAGTGTTTCTAAATTGTAATAATGAAGTGGACACCAAAGCTAGCCTCAAATAAGGCATGAAATTGTACTTTCACCTTTAGGGAGCACAATTTATGACATTACATTTAGCCCCCACTTTAGCGTCCATGTGACACTACGTGCATGACAAGCTAAAGTACAAAAAGGTAAATCATAACATATGAAAAAGGATACCCAAAAGTTCAGTTTTCTAATATACTTTCCCTAAAGACATGAACTGCTCTCAGTTATTAATGAGTTTGCTAAATCTTTTTGGTTCACTAGTCGTTTGATAGCGCAGCCATGGCTAGTGAAAAGACTAAGATATGCACAAATGTTGAAATGGAAATTGTAGAGGAGTATGTGGAAGTAGTGATGATAGATGTACAAATTGAAGATGTTGAAATAGATTATCTGGACTTAGAAGAGGATACATACGTCTTCATATCAAATGCACAAGTAGAAGAAGACAACATGTTAATGGGGTACCTAGATGAGAATACAGACTTGGTGATGATAGACGTAGAGGTAAAAGAAGATCTTGATTATGGTGTTGTGTTCTATGCAACTATCAATGTATGCAACCATAAAGCCTTCTTTTTGTATCTCTCTGCATCCTTAAAAGTTGTATTTTGACCATGATTTTCTACAATAATAAGTTTGATTGGTATTGCAGATCCTAATTGGACCTATAATAATAAGAGTATTCGACATGGGTTCTCTTTATCAAAAAAAAAACATGTAGTGATATAAGATTTCCAAGGAGTCATTGAGGGCCCGGTGTTTGATTATGATATAGGTCAGAAATATTTTGAGGATTATGATAAATAATTCCTACCGTCTGACTGCTAGAATCGAAGAGAAACCCTAACAACATCAACCCTAATAACACCTGTAAGTTAACACAATAAAACAGATCATTGGCTTGTTTCAAAAAAAAGTAACTGTAATCACTACTTCAATTATTTATCAAAACTATTGAGGATTTTAAATCATTTTCCAAGTGATAGAACAAGCCCCTAGTGTAGTAACCTATAACACATGGCATTAGGAATCACATCTCAACAAAACCAACTTTGTGAGAAATTTGAAATCAGCCTACACATAATAAATGTGTTAGTCCAAAACTTCTAAGGAGAATGAAATTTGAGGGTAGATGTATGTCCCCCCTATTTAAGCTTGCTTTATGGATGTAGAAATAGGGTGGTGATCTCCCCACGTTGAATTGATTAAGGTTTTTGATGAAAATTCCTTTTTTAGGGTCATGCAAACATAACGCTAAGGACCAAAGAGAATTTGATGAAAATGAGGGTGGAACCAAGATTTCAACACAATAAATGACACAAATCAATGTTTGTAATCCCAAGTTATGATGATTCAAGAATGAGACAAGCTTGGAAGTGACATGTTACCAATTTTGTCACTGTAAGAACTAACTTGTTTAGCTTTGTTATTCATTTTGACTTTTGTAGTTTAAGAGCATCTTGAGCTAGCCCAAGCATACCTAAAAGCGAAAATGTCACAATGATGACTATATCACACATTGAGACTAGAGGACCTAAAAGACCACATCACACAAGGGGTGTCAACACGAGAGTTGAGTTGTGTTTTCACTTTCCACATAGTTAGGAGCTCAATTTTCATTGCTTTTGGTGATTTTATTAAAAATGGGGCACCCTTGACCAAACTGGGCGCCCTAGACCCATGAGGGCACCATCGTCCAACATTGGCACCGTATACATATATGGGCACCCTAGCCCAACTATGACACCCTTGACCAAACACATTATCTTAGAACTTGTAATTCTTACTTTAAATTGATTTGTCATTTGATGATTGAAGTAATGCAATAATATTTTGGTGATTGACAGGTACCACCACACATGCAAGAGCATCTGAGTTTTTTCTTATACAAACTTTTATGCAACCACAACACATTACTTTTAATAGTAGATCAAAGACACCTAAGAGATATCAATTTAATTCGGGTCTACATTATTCCCACCATGAGGTATCATGATGGGAAGTTGATGACACTCATAAAGCGATGGGACACAAATACTTCTACCTTTCATCTTCCAATAAGAGAGATGATTGTGACGTTTGATGATGTGTATTGCATTCTACGGTTACCCATGTGGGGTAGGATCATAAGCCATGAGGAGGGGAGGACATCATACGATATCCTAGCTAACCAACTATACTATATCAACTTATCTATGCCAAATTATGGCAAGGGTCGAATATAGTTATGATGGCTTTTGTATGGAGATGTCGTTATTCCTGTTATTTGTCATATATTGATCACAACCATCACACTGGAAATTGTGCTAGATGGACAAGGCACACAACTACATGGGGGCATTGTACACACTATATAAGCAATGGAGAAGCAGCATACCATGTTCACTTTGGGGCGAAGCATGCTAGATCACCTTTACTATGATGTTAGTAGATATGTACACTATGAGATATAGAGTTTGATGACATGCACTCTTCTCCAAGTATGGATGTTCAAGCACATCACTTGCATGCAACCCATGAGATATCTGATAGAGGTAGCATGGTCATATCCTTGAGCCTATTCTTAACCATTGAAGAGACCATGATAGTATGAAGATATTTGATATTGGCATATTACATTTGATTGATTGGATGTTCTAGACATGATATGGAGGCCATATAGTGAAAAATAGGCTTGGACAAGTTTGTCACAACATGATAGGATATAGTGGGACCAATTTTTCATCAATCAATATGAGTATATTGTTATATCATTCTACTATGGCTGAGTGACTAGACAGTTTGATTGCCCTTAAGGATTTCTCATCCTTCAACTGACCTATCTTAGATTGAATCATCGTAGCACCATACCCTAGGACATAGCTCGCTTGACCATCATGGACGTTCCTTGGACTGATTTTGATGATGAGGAGTGAGATGCACATCTTGTGTCTAATACAGATGAACATTGGAGCAAGCATCTCATATACTAGGTGATGGAGCACCACATGTCTAGATCATGTGTTTAATGCAGATCATCCTACCAACAATCTGAGCCATGTCCACAACATCACAAGGATTATGAGGAGTAAAATGAAAATGATGGTGCATTTAGAGATTATGATGAGGATCGTCTAAAAATGGCATCATGAGGAGATCTAGAGGAGTGGGAGGAGGCCAATGATACCCTTGAGGAGAGACCTAGGTCTTGTCCTCATGTATCACACACACTACTACACCAGAAATATTGAGTGTATATGAGCACTAGGAGATGAGTGGATTAGCTGAGACCATGCCCCCAATAAACCTAGACACAATTATAGTTATCTCATGCGTGGATCCCTACTAAAAAGTTGGTGATCTAAGCAATACATGATATGATTTTAATTTTATAGTATACTAGATGATGCACTTAATTTTGCTTTAGATTTTATGTGATGATGTATCTGACTTGATATTATGTTTTCCTCTTTGCAATTGGCACTTGAGATTGGCTCAACTTTATGGGTCAAGTGGTAGCAGAGATGGTTTCTGACATGTAGCTACATCAACCCATGTGGGCCAATTATAGGCCACAACAAACTATAGGGTGTCATGTGGAGATTTTTGAGCCCATTGCACGAAAAATATCTACATATGAGGAGCTTAGAGTAGAGAGAGATCGATCTCCTATTGATGATCATGCTCAAATGATCTTATGGGAAGATCTAGAGAGAGAGTGAGCCAAGATACATTGACTTCAACAACATTATATAGAGGCACAAGAGGCCAATACAAATCTTAGATTCAAGCTCAAGGTTGTGCAGGCATAGAGTAGCTCTAGGAGTTATTCACAATCTATTCTTTCACTAAGCACCACTGTGAGGCCTTGAAGGGGCTAATAGTCATAGGCCCACAGGGCAATGACATGATTTATATATGATACACCATATTTTGTTAGTGTGATGATATGAGGATGTACATGGACATATGATATATGAGCATTTTTTATTTTTTATGTAAATGTTTTTGTATGACATGTGATCTAATTTTAAAATATGTACTACATTTTTTGAATTAAATGCTAATGTGAATTAACATGTATGGAAAATTAGATACACTTGTTATTTAACTAAACAATCTAATCAAAATTATTTAATAAATGCAACAATGATCTAATCGATACATTGATTGATAGATGTGATCTAATTAAATAACCTAGTAAAATTGTTTAATTAAATACCACATTTTATCTAGTGCACACATGCAACTCTAATCTAATTGAACAATTAATTGTTAAATGATCTAATTAACATGATACAAAAATGATTGAATATCACGCTAACAAGTAATTATCATTATAAGAAAAAGTTACTCTAAAATTAAAGACACCAATGTTTGTCATGAATGAAGCAATGCAACATCAAATAGAAAATAAACTCATCTATCAAACCTACATGCTTTACATACTAGCATACCATTTAGAAACTAAAATGACTCTAAGCATAAAATCTATGCAAATTCATAGCATTAATAGGTTCCTTAAGAGGTGTACCATCCATCGTAGAAAGATTATATACACTTGATCTGTAGACCTTAGTGATGATGTAGGGTCCTAACTAGTTCAAGCTAAACTCCCCCTTTTCTCCAGCCCGACATTCACATTGCATTGATTTTCATAGAGTACCATATCACCAACCTTGAATGGATGATGGATAACACTTACATTATATTTTCATTGAAGACTCTTGTAATAAGCATGTAGATGTTCAAGAGCATGTATATGTTGTTCATTGAGTATCTCAAATTGTTGAAGCTATTCTCTATAAGAATTATCATCTAGAATTACATTGAGAGAAATTCACAACAAAGGGATGTCTAACTCCAAAGACATAACCACATTGATGTCATACACAAGATTGTATGGAGTAGTACCCGTAGCCATACAAATTCTTGTGCAATAAGCCCATAATATGTAAGAGAGTTGAGTATGTCAATCTTTATCATGTTTGTTAACAATTTTCTATAAGACTTGTTCAATTTTTTTATTATAAAATTTTGCTTGACCATTTTATCATGGATGATATGGTGTAGAAAAATGATGTTGTATGCAATTTTTTTTAGGAATTTCTTCACTACTTTGTTCTTAAATGATGCACGATTATCTAAAAATAAAGTGGAAGGACTATTAAATTGTTCCATAATGTTGTCAAGTATAAAATGACAAATGACTTCAACTGTTATGGATCAAAGTGGAACTTCTTCAACCCATTTCGTGAAATAATTTTTAGATGTGAATAAAAGTATGTCCTTGAGAAGGAAGAGAGACTTTACTAATAAGGTCTAAGACCCACATGGAAAATGGCCAAATATACACTTGAGCATGAAGTTCTTGGGTAGGAGAATGAATCAAATTATTATGTTATTGACATTTAGGACATTTTTTTACAACTTGGCAAAAGAGTCTTGTTTCATGTTTTTTCTAATAATAATCGATGCAAAGTAATTTTTGAAACAAAGATTGATCACTGAAATGACCTCCACAAGCACCGAAATGGGATTCTTCAAGGGCAACATGGATCTATGATCTATTAAGGAAATGGAGAAGAAGACCATTATATTCCCTTTGATAAATCACATTAGCTAGATGTAAGGAAGCTAAGGTAGTGGAACAACTTCCTGCACTAATCTTTAGAGGAGAATAATGCAAACTTTTACAAATCCTTAATAGTTACAAAAACTTAAATAGAAATAAAAACAAATATCATGCATACAACACAATGATTTACGTGGGGAAAACCCTTTTGGGAGAAAAACCCCACACTCCAAAAGCCGCCCAATATATTATTTAGAAATCACAAAGATTACAATATACTTGTAAAGCAAGATTCTCACAGGAGTATCACCACTCGAAGATCCAGAAGCAACTATAATAACCCATTCAAAAATTATTACTTAATTAGTATTATTGTAAATGACACATGAATATTCTCCAAATTAAAAAAGACATAATTAGTGGCTAAAGTCAATCGTAGCTACACATATCCATTTAAAATGAGTCAAAGATTCATATATTCACTTCAAAAGTTAAATTACAATATCAGGTTTGACTTGCTCCTAAGGCCACAAAGTCATTGCATTGTACACTTTACATCAAGTATAAGAATGAATTACATCAGTTACATCTTAGACTGTAATAGTCTTGTGAACAACAAAGGTTCCTCTTTGATGCTCACCTCCATTGGTGGACGAGAACATGGTTGAAGTGCTTTACCTCCCAACCATGAAGCTTATGCTTCCCTGGAATTCTTTTGACTTGAATAATGCCCTACCCTACACAGAAAGTTTAGCAAGAGAACAATTTGCAATGTGGAATCTGGTGTGTGCCCATACATCAACATGAAATTCTATCTACAAGTTATAAAATAAAATGCACGATCTATGCTAGGAATGATAGAGAGTGAAATCACAAAGTTCATTCATACATACATAATGAACTACATTGCTTGTCCAAGCATAATAAATGTGTTGCAGCAATAGCAAACAATAGGTTATGGTAAAGCAAACCTATACTCTTTGAACTCCATTTTGGCACCCATCCCAGAAGGTAACTTTCTACTATACATCTCATAATAGCTATCTACCCTCTAGTAGCATCTATTCGTAGGTGCTCTAGTCAACTAAGGTATCACTGTTTTGTTCAAGTATTTAAAATATTCTTTCACAAATGTTTTCAAAAGAAGAAACATAATACTAAATTGTACACTAAACAAAAATCAGATTTATGATTCACAAAGTAATTCAACAATCAGTCATATCATTCTTATGACTATTTTCTACTTATCATCTTAAGCATTTTACC
The DNA here is from genome assembly GCA_007258455.2 of Sequoia sempervirens. Classification (NCBI taxonomy): domain Eukaryota; kingdom Viridiplantae; phylum Streptophyta; class Pinopsida; order Cupressales; family Cupressaceae; genus Sequoia; species Sequoia sempervirens. The sequence continues at coordinate 426,596,652 of VDFB02058242.1, read as the reverse complement.
TTTTAAAAATGTACTAAAAACAAAAGAAGGTATGTCACAAGTATGTGTATGTACATAGATGAAGCCTATGTGCATACACATATATGTGCCTACTAATGTTAAAGTTTGTGCATACATTATGAAATAATCATTAATTTAGATTGCAATCTTAAAATAGTATTCCATTTGACGTTTCTTGTCAAAAATAAATAATCCGAACAAAGTCTATGCTAACAGTTTCACACATACTGTTATCACATCCTCACAACTATGATACTCTAGCATTGCTTTCTACATAAGAACATTCATTGTTTAAACAGAATGAGTATTATTTCCTACTAAACAGTCATAAAACAAGCTATTTACTTATGAACATTCATTGTTTAAGCAAAAAAAGTACTGTTTCCTACTAAACAGTTGTAAATCTAGTTGTTTGCATATGTATATTCGTTGTTTGAACAAAACAAGTATTTTTTCCTACTAAATAGTTATAAAGCAAGTTGTTCACATATGTGCATTCATTGTTTGAATAGAACAAGTACTATTTCCTACTAAACAATTATAAAACAAGTTATTTTTCATACTAAATAGTTTATTGAGCAAGGTTGTTTCCATCTATAATGATAACTTTTTAACAAAACAGAGTTGTTTGCAAAAGATTAACCTTTGTTTACATCAACACAATATGGTTTCATACTAAACAAATTACATTTATATACAAATAATGTCATTTACTCAGTTTGTTGATCTCAAGTTGTTTACATGCTAAATGATCACTTTACAAATAAATGTTCACCATTTAATACAAAATGGGTTTTCCATTATGAATTGAAAATAAACAAATCAAATAGCCCAATTTCAATCATAAGGACAAAATGTCCATTATCTAGATCCTGAATACTTACATTACTAGAATTACGATAAGCAACTTTAATAATATAAAGAAACCAAGTTCGACATGTTTGTCGATGAATTTCTTGAGAAAATATTTCAGTTAAGAATGGAGAAAGTTTTAGGTTCAACAATAATTTTACCTATTCAAGCTACAAAAAACAACCAAGGTTGCTCTAGATTCAATCCATTTCTAAGGTCGGGTGCTTCCTTTCTTAACCTCTAAGTTATATTTGAAATTTCCCTTATGGGAATTCTGGCTTATCCCTTAATGCATGCAACACTATACATCATGTAAAGTAAAATTTGATTCTTATTCAAATAAATTAGCCTATCAATCATGAGGATCGATCCTTACAAGGATACAATGAAACCCAACTCATACATTCCATTGGTTCTTCAGTCGAGGGCATCCTCTTTATACAAATACGATTTCCACATTTCTCAATATTGAACCATTTTTCCCTTACCATTATTGGCCTAATCGATAATGGAAGGTGACATGTTTAAAGTAAGACACATTCGATACATATCAAAGGTAACAAAAAGGATAACATACTTTGACAGGTTCGGAATGCGAACCTCTACAGAATCAAACACCAAAAGGTATGCATTCGATCAGGATAAGATTTCTAATAGCCACGATATGGCTTACATGATTGAGTGAACTTACATACAATTGCTTCTTTAGGGTTTGATGCCTCAGTCTAGCACAGAAGGCTAGCCAAATGGCTCCATTCTAAGTGCTAAGTAAAAGTAGGTTGTAGGCCATGCGATTCCCTAGAGGGTGGTCGCTAAGACAATACCTTCAACTCAAGTTGAGACACATAGACAGAGACTTGTATGTTACTATGCTATCAGTTTTCTATCAAAGTAGTGACAAACACTAGCTAAACATGAAAAGGAAAGATAGTGAAATCAATATTATTTCAAGAAATCAAATTACCTCAATGGTCGAGCTTTTTGGGCAAGATTTCCTTAGATTTTTCCCACCACTACATTCTCTTCTCTGCCTTTTTGCTTCTTGTCAATTTTCTTCCAAATCAATCCTTGTTTTTCTTCCACCACTCCCATTCAAAAATGGTAACCATAATTTCTTGCATGCAATTGGATGCTATCATTATGGCTTTTTCCTGCCATAGTCATTGGCCTCTAATTTTGAACATTGTCTTAATGATTCGGCATGTCACATTCATCATGGACTTGCCTTGTAATTTTGCATTGATTTCCAGTCTGATTCATAATATATCGGTTATCAATTTGAATTCTATATGAATTTGAATATGTATATATATATGTGCATTTAAAGGATTTCATTCACATTTACCTTGTATGTTACTGTGATATCAGTTTTCCATCAAAGTAGTGACAAACACTAGCTAAACATGAAAAGGTAAGATAGTGAAATCAATATTATTTCAAGAATCACACCATTGCGTTCTCTTCTTTGCCTTTTTGCTTCTTGTTGATTTTCTTCCAAATCAATCCTTGCTTTTCTTCCACCACTCCCATTAAAAAATGGTAACCACACTTTCTTGCATGCGGTTGGGTGTTATCATTATGGCTTGTTCCTACCATAGTTGTTGGCCTCTAATTTTGAACATTGTCTTAATGATTCGGCATGCCACATTCATCATGGGATTGCCTTGTAATTTTTCATTGATTTTCAGTTCGATTCATAATATATCAGTTATCAATTTGAATTCTATATGAATTTGAATATGGATACATATATATATATATATATAGTTATATATCTATATACATTTAAAGGATTTCATTCACATTTACCTTGTATTCAAATAAGGTATTTACATATATTTATATATATGTATATGTATGTATTCATATTTATTTTACATACATATAATATATATATATATATATATATATATATATGAATTCATCTATAAGTCGTTTGTTTGGAATGGCTTATAAGTTTCACACACTTTCATTTAAAACAAAGAACTTGAATTTTCATTTCAAGCACACACACACACACACACATATATATATATATTTATACTAACAAGGGAGTTTTCTTTACAATACTCACTCTCGTTTTCTTCAAACACAAAGTTTAAGTAGAAAATTTAATCTACTAGCCATTCATTTTCAAACACTGAAACAATTCAAGCCAAGAAATTATGTTCTTTTATATAAGAAAATTAGTTCAAATGCAAGTCATCATGCCATTTGTGGTGTGTGCACCTAGATTCCAACTGGCTTACCATTCAATCTGGCTAAACAATCCTACTTCATCTATGTTCTCATCCTTCAACCTGTCACCCTGCAACTGCACACACTTGCACTTGTAAATTGATCAATAACATTCAATTCTTGGTAACATATAAAATAATTTCCAAAAGTTTATAAAGTCAACATCAGTCAACTTCTTTCATTCAATTTTTGAATATTCCAAATTATCCATTTAATATTTAATTGAATTTCTTTCATAATTTAATTTACCATATTATGATAAATAAGCAATAAAATTGGGCTATGACAGCAACACAACCGCTATCAAACTCTTAGAATACATCACAATACACGATCGTAGTACAATGCCCTCATAATATAGGGTTGCCTTCTAGGGAAAGTGAAGCTAATAAAATATTGATCGTTAGATATGAGACATAATGATGAATGGTCCAAATTTACAATAATAAAATATAAATAAAATTTTCCTTTTGGGGGTGCTGCCCCTGAGGCCCCACCAAGGCATGTTGGCCCTAGACCCCAGCCAGGGGGATGATCCCCCCCACGCCCCCCCTGTTGTCGTCGGTTGAACAGTACCTTATGTATCAACAATACCTTATGTAATTGCAAGGTTGAGATACATTTTCTCAACAAATCTCCCACTTGTTGAACACCTTGCAAAGACAACGAAAGGGTGTCATCATCATCTCTTAATTGGTAGGGCTCGAAAGGCCCATAGTCTCTTACCACCATCTGAACTTATCTATGCTCACATGCTTAGTTAAAGAATCAAAAACATTCATCAAAGTCTCTACCTTAACCAACTTCACCTTGCCATCTTTGACCATATCTCTAACAAAATGATATTGTACATCAATGTACTTGGTCCTAGTATGAAATGTTGGGTTCTTGGCTAGAAATATCACAATCTGACTGTCGCAATAAATTGTCACTACACCTTATTTTATTCCAATATCTAAACACAATCTCTTAAGCCAAATGGCTTCTTTGCAAGCATGAGTAGTTACCATATACTCTACTTCAGCAGTGGACAAAGCAAACACAACCTATTGCTTACTTATCCAACTAATTGTACCACCAAATAAAGTAAACACATAAGCATTGGTGGATCTTCTGCTATCAACATCACCTTCCCATTCTGAATCCACATAGCCATGACTATCAAGGGAAATCTTGTCTTCAATCATATTACTGTGATAACATAAGGAATAATCTGAGGTACCATGCAAATATCTAAAGAATATTTTAACTGCATCCCAATGAACTCTACCAGGATTAGACATATATCTAGAAAGAACTCCCACTACTTGGGCAATGTCTGGTCTAATACAAACCATAGCATACATCAAACTTCCAACTACACTCTAATAAGGCACTCTGCTCATGTCTTCCATCTTTGATGGGGATGTTGGACAATCTGAACTAGATAACTTTGTTCTAGCTGAAATAGGAACACACGATGGTCTACAATCCTGTATATCAAACCTCTATAAAATTGAATTGACATACTTACTTTGGCCAAGCCATAGCTTTTTGTTCACTCTATCTCTTCTAATTTTCATCCCAAGAATGTTTTTAGCTGCACCAAGATCTTTCATTTTAAACTTGGTAGCAAGTTGAGATTTTAGTTATGGAAACAGGAACACACGATGGTCTACAATCCTGCATATCAAACCTCTGTAAAATTGAATTGACATACTTACTTTGGCCAAGCCATAGCTTTGTGTTCACTCTATCTCTTCTAATTTCCATCCCAAGAATGTGTTTAGCTACACCAAGATCTTTCATTTCAAACTTAGTAGCAAGTTGAGATTTCATTTATGAAGTCATACCTTTCCCTTTACTAATGAATAACATATCATCAACATATAATGCAATAAATAGGAAACAATCACCATCAGTTTTATAATAAACACAATGATCTAGTTTAGAATGCTCAAATCCCAAACTCAACACATATGTATCAAATTTTTGGTACCACATCCTAAGACTCTGTTTTAAACCATACAAAGATTTCTTCAATTTGCAAACCAATTTACTTTTACCTTTCACCACGTAGTGTTTTGGATGTGTCATATAAATATCCTCCTCCAAGTCACAATGAAGGAAAGTAGTTTTCACATCCATTTGCTCAACCTTTAAATCATAAGAAGCATCAATAGAAAGAAAAAATCTAATGGATGTCATTTTTGCAACAGGAGAAAATATCTCACCATAATCAACACCCTCAACTTGAAAGTAACCTTTTGCAACCAACCTTGCTTTGTACTTCTCAATACTTCCATCTGAACCAATCTTTTTCTTGAACTCCCATTTGCAACCAACAGGTTTTTGTCCTTCAGTAAATGGTACAAGATCCCATGTATCATTTTTTTTCAAAGCTTCCATTTCTTCATCCATAGCAATCTTCCAGGATTCTACATCATTCATACCTAATGCCTCTTCTACTGATCTAGGCTCATCCATGTTAGTACTCAAAGAAAAAATACATCTCCAATCATTAGGTGAATACCTTTCAGGTGGTTTTCCATGCCTTGTAGACCTACAAACAAGCTGAGTTGGAGGTTCTTCCTCCTCTTCTAAAGATTCAAAGTTGGATGAGCTCTCCTCAACTTCTTGTCTATCCATGGGCCTCGATTCAACTTTCTCAAGTGTAGAAGGAAATTGAATCACATCTTCCTATTTACTTTTTTTTTGCTATAATGTAACAAAAGAAGGCTTAGTTTCTCTAAAAATAACACTTCTACTATGTATTACCTTCTGTGTAATAGGATCCCAAAGCTTGTATCCTTTCACACCATAACTGTATTTGATGAAGATACATCTCACAACCCTATTCTCCAACTTTGTCCGCTTCTCCTTTGGCACATATGCATATGCCTCACAACCAAAACCTCTAAGATGTATTATGAAGGCTTGTGGCCCGACCATGCCTTTGTAGGTGTCTTATCAACAAGAGCTAATGTAGGAGAGTTGTTAATCAAGTAACAAGCAGTGGTAACAACTTTAGCCAAAAACCTTTGTTCTAGACCAACACCACTCAACATACTCCTAACATTCTCCATCAATGTCCTATTCATTCTTTTTGCAACCCCATTCTATTGTGAAGAATATGGAGTTGTCTTTTGTCTATGAATACCACAATCTTTACAAAATCTATCAAAATCATTAGAGAAAAATTCACTGCCATTATCAGTCCTCAAACATTTTATTTTCTTTCTAGTCTGCAACTCAACCATTGCTTTAAATTCTTTAAATTGATTAAAAACTTCAAATTTACTCTTTAAAAAATATACCCATGTCCTACTATAATCATCAATAAATAAAACATAATATGTGGATTTACCAATTGAAGGAACATCTATATGACCAAACACATCAAAATGTATAAGATCCAATACACCACAAGATTTATAAGAAATTGAGTAAAACTGAATGCAATTTTGTTTTCCATAAATACATTGCTCACAAAAATCAAATTCAAGATTACAATCAGACAAACCTTCAATGAGGTTTTTATTTTTCAAGGTCCTTAGACCCTTTTCTCCAATGTGGCCAAGTCTCTGGTGCCATAACACAATTTTCTCTGCATGTAACTTTGATTCAAAAGAAAGAGCACCCTTGGGTACCCAAAAGCCATGACCATCTGTTGAAGGTGAAACCCTCACTTCTTCCACAAACTTTCTTTTCACAAAAGTACTATTGCACTCAACAGTGCATGCATCAAGCTTATACAATGTGCCATATCTGACACCTCTAGCAATCACCATAGCACCTCTGACCATCTTGCATCCTACATCAGAAAATACTACCTGCACACTTGCATCTATTAGTTTTCTCATAGATAACAAATTTCGTGCTAAACCAGGGATATGCAACACACCATTAATCCTTCTTATTCTACCCTTAGGAAACCTGATTTTAACTTTACCATAGCCAACGATGACTAAATAAGAATCATCACCCAAGTAAACCTTACCTCCATCAAATTATTCATATTCAAAAAACCAATATCTATTAAAGGTCATATGGAAAGATGCACTTGAGTCAATTAACCATACATCATTACCTGCATGAGTTGCCAAAGATGCAATGAATGCATCACCATCTTCCTTCTCGGACTCAGAATCAAGATCAAATTTCTTCTTTTTCTTCTTTGCAATCCTTACGAACATGTCCAGGCTTACCAAAGTTCCAACAAATAACTTTGGACTTTCTAGGAGACTTAGATCTCCCCTTGGACTTTGATTTGTCATGCTTCTCATTCTTCTTTCCTTTTTCCTTAGGTCTTCCATGAACATGCAGGGCCTCCTTGGTACTGATGGATACCTTCCTCCTCATCTCTTTAGAAAGCAAAGATCCCACCACATCTCCAGTCTTCAATATAACAAAAGTACTCCCAATAGCCATAACAAGAGAATCCATTAGGCAAAGAAAAAAGCAGGATCTGACATTTCTCTTCCTCGTCCATTTTAACACCAACTGATGCCAATTGAGCCACCAACATATTGAATGCTTCCAGGTGGTCTGTAATTTGTCCACCCTCTTCCATTCTCATGGAATACAATTTCTTCCTCAAGAAAATCTTGTTCACTAAATATTTGGCTTGATACATCTCATCAAGCTTCTTCCATAATTTCTGTGTAGAGGTCTCTTCATTATTATTGATTTTAACAGAGTCTACCAGACACAATTTGATTAGACCATTAGCTTTACAGTCCATAACATCATATTGAGCAACCTGAGTAGGATTTATAGGCCTTGAAACATTCTCATCAACAACATCCCACAGATCTTGATCTATCAACAAATCCTCCATCTTCAACTTCCACATTTCAAAATTATTTCCAAAAAATTTATCTACCTCCATTCTCCTTGATGAACTTTCCATTTGAAAATTCTTATAACAAGATCGCAAAGTTTCTTCTACACAAGCTCCCACTCAAATATGGATTAGTTCAAAAACCCAACAACCCATAACTGAAACCAAAGGCGATCAAGCTTTGATACCACTTGTAAGGAAGCTAAGGTAGCAAAACAACTTCCTACACTAATCTTGAGAGGAGAATAATGAAAACTTTTATAGATCCTTAACAGTTACAAAAACTTAAGCATAAATAAACACAAATATCATGCATACCACAACACAATGATTTACGTGGGGAAAACCATTTCGAGAGAAAAAACCCACACTCCAAAAGCTACCCAATATATTATTCATAAATCACAAAGATTACAATATAATAATTGGAGAGCAAGCTTCTTACAGGAGTATCACCACTCAGAGATCTAGAGGCAACACAACCACTATTAGGCTCTCATACATCACAATAGTCGTAGTACAATGCCCTCATAATATAGGGTTGCCTTCTAGGGCAAGTGAAGCTAATAAAATATTGATTGTTAGATATGAGACATAATGATGAATGGTCCAGATTTACAATAATAAAATATAAATAAATTTTTTCCTTTTGGGGGTACAGCCACCGAGACCCCATCAGGATGTGCTACCCTTGGACCCCAGGGGGATGATCCCCCTGACCCCTCAGGTGGGTCCCCCACTCCCCCCCATTTTCGTCATTAGTTTAACAACACCTTATGTAATTGCAAGGTTGAGACACATTTTCTCAACACTAGAATTATGTATCATGTTGTGAGCTTTTAGATACAAGCTTGAGTTCTTTTTTGAGAAGGATCGGAAAAAATTTCCATCACACAAATATTGAAATATATGGGAGTGCCATTCATCCAAATTAATATTAAGAAAAAAATCCACATCATCCTTGATGTTTTCGAGATTGACAAGGAAGTGAGATTATTAATAGTGAAGTTGAAATCCATAGAAAAATCAAGGGATATAAGGGAAGCATCTCTCACCATTACATCCACATTTTGATTATCTTTCTCTAGAATATTGTCAATGGTGTATGAGGAAAAAAATTGTAACATTGCTAAGGCCAAGTCATGATATTGGGATAGTTTATCTTATTTTGTTTGATAAGATCCATATGATTAGTTGATAATATCTAAATATACAAAAATATTGAATTTTAAGGGACAATTTTACATGCAAACCAATGATAAGAGCTTCATATTTTGCGATGTCATTAATTCATAGGAAATTAAGATGATATGATAAGGGAATTGGCTTGTCAAAAGGAGGTAGCAGTATAACACCATAATCGAAGCCAGTTCAACATTTAGAACCATCAAAGTATAAATCCCATGTTTTTTTATCATCTAGTGAGAGAATATGATCATCAAGAAACACCACTTGGTTTGGTAAAGCAAATGGTGAGGGAGCCTCAGATAAGTGGTTGATCAATTCTTGACCCTTAATCACATTTTGAGAAATGAATTTAAGGTCAAATTTTGTTAATAACATTACCCATTTAACAAGGCATCTTGATAGGTATATTTTGGAGAAGAGATGTTTTAGGGTATCCTAAAAAATCTAAATATCCTCTTTACTACTACCACATGTGATTCTCTAGTATCTTCTTGAAATTTGGCCACAAGAAAAATTGCATGCATGATATCCGATCTAGTAGCATTTAGATATAACAATCCACTAATCATTAATTTGTACTTGCTTTGATCAGTCTTAGGAGATTCATCATTCTTTCTCAACTTGCAACTAGTAACCATAGGAATACATACTAGTTTAGATCCTTCCATTCCAAACTTCTTTAGCATTTCCTTGACATGCTTTGACCGTGAAATGAATATTCCTTTTTTCGTCTGACTGATTTATATCCCAAGGAAGAAATTCATCTCCCCAAACATTGACATCTCAAATTCATTTTGCATCTCTTTTGCAAACTTCTTGCACATTGCCTCATTTCTTCCAAAAATTATGTCATCAACATACACAACCATAATCAAAATTTGATCCTTCTCAACTTTAAAGTAAAGATTTCTATCTACGGTACCTTTATTGAATCCTTGTTGCAATAGGTACCTATCCAATCTTGCATACCAAGCTCTGGGAGCTTTCTTTAGACCATACAAAGCTTTGTTCAATTTGCAAACTATATTAGAATCATATGATAACTGAAAGCCTTCCAGTTGTTCAATGTATACCTCTTCTTCCAACTCACCATTCAAGAATGAAAACTTCACATCCATCTAATAAACCTTGAAATCATTATATGTTGCAAAGTCCAAAAAAATCCTAATGGCCTCCATTCTTTCCACCAGAGAAAATGTCTCCTCAAAATCTATTCCTTCCACTTGTGAGTAGCCCTTACACACAAGTCTGGCCTTATTTCTGACAACTTCTCCTTTCTCATTCATCTTTTTCCATAATTCCCATTTACTTCCTATTGCATTCTTGTTTGTTGGTCTTGGAACCAATTCCCAAGTATAATTCTTCTCAATCTACATCAATTCTTCTTCCGTAGCTTTGGTCCAATTCTCATCCTTCCATGCCTCAATCACTGTCTTAGGTTCTACTTTAGAAAGTAGACACAAATTTACATTTCTTCTGTCATAACAACCTTTCTTCTTGTCAACACACATCTACTCTTATCACCAATGATATGATCTTCAAAATGATTCTTCTACACATACTTAGGAGTCTTAGGAATCCTTTCAGGAGCTTCTTCCTCTTCAACTTGCATCTCCTTTTCGTTTTCTTCTTCTTTTCATTCTTCTCTACAATAAGACTCATCAAATTCATATCCTTCTATCAGTACCAAGCTTTTATATGGTTCTTCATCTACTTTGACAATTGCACTTTCAACTATCTTTTTCAACCTCTTGTTGTAGAACTAGTAAACCTTCCATCTTGTAGAATATCCAAGGAAGATTCCTTCATTTGATCTTGCATAAAACTTTCCCAAGTTTTCTTCATCTCTTATGATATAACATTTGCTTCTAAACACTGTAAAATATTTGACAATGGGAGTTCTTCCATGCCATAGTTCATAGGGAGTGTTTCAACTATTTACTCTTGCTTGTACTCTGTTGAGTATGTATATTGCAATATGAATAGCTTCTCTCCAATAGACATCCAGTACATTTTCTTCCTTCATCATTGTTCTTATTGCTTCCTGAAGTGTCCTATTCTTTCTCTCCACTACTCTATTCTACCGAGGAGTTCTAGGAGTTGATAAATGCCTCTTTATTCCATGATCTTCACAAAAATAAACTCATTAGAGATGAATTCTCCACCTCCATCAGACCTTAAGAACTTTATTTTCATATCCATTTCATTCTCAACCGTATTTATAAATGCTTTAAACTTTTCTAGAGCTTCTAATTTTTTTAAGAAAAGTTACCCAAGTCATTCTAGAGTAATCATCAATCAACAACATGAAATACCTGTCACCTTGAAAGCTTCTTGTTCTTGTAGGTCCACATAGGTTTGTATGCACCAATTCCAAATGTCTTGCGGTAGAATATTCTTTTATGTTGAGCCTCTTTCTTGTTTGCTACCCAACCTGACATTCCTTGCAAACTACATTGATAGGCTTTGTAATTCTTGGCAGATTTCTCACAACTTGAGTAGAGTTGATCCTCATTAGATTATCAAAATTAATGTGACACATTATTTTATGTCATAGCCAACTTTCATTGATTTGAGTCATAAAGAACTTACCAATAACACCTTTGAGATGATAAACATTCCTATTTTTCCTTATTCCTATAGTAACCAAAGTTTTAGAGCTTCCTTTTTTTTATTTCACAACCACCATCTTGAAATACAAGATTATATCCTTTGCTACACATTTTTCCTACATTCAAAATATTATGCCAGATACCCTTGACATAAAGAACATCATATGTATTATGCTTTCCATCAAAACTAATTGAACCTTTTCCACATATCTTAGTAGATGTATCATCATCAAACTTAACAAGACCACCTTCAAACTTCTCAAGTTTAAAAAACTTACTCTTATCACCTATCATATGATTTGAGCATCTAGTATCAAGTATCCAGTGTTTTTTCTCCTCTCTAGCATGAAAAGCAGTCACTATAGTTCCTTTGATGTTGTAACCTATTTTTGGAGCAATTTCCTTCATACGTCTTTTAGAGTCAGTATAATTATTTCCAATATTCAAGTCCATGAACGAGCATTCATCATTTTCATCATCCAAATAATCAGATTCATCATTAGATATGCTAGCATCTTCTTTAACATAATAACTTCTCTTAATATATTTACCTTTATTATCCTTATATTTATCATTTGAAACTTTGGCTAGACACCTTGAAGCATAATGAACTATATTTCCACAATTGACACATTTGAAAGGTAAATTACCTCTGTATTTTCTAGTCCCCTTTTTCAATCTCCTAAAATATTTTGCTTCTATCTCATCAACATCATCCAAAACTGAACCATCATCCTTCTTTGTTTTTCTAGATTTAAAAGCAACCTTTTTTCTTGAGTTATTTTGAAAAAACTCTCTTAATTCAAAAGTTACTAAAGAACCAAACAACTAATCTCTAGAATAATGATGTAAATCTTGAAGTTCCTCAATAGCGGAAACTTTATGACTATAAGATTTAGGAAGAGTTCTTAATACCTTCTTTACCACCTCATCTTCTTCCAGTTTTCCACCAAGGACACTGATGAAATTGATAACTTCATCCACTCTATGCATGTATCCTACAATATCTTCAGGGAAAAATTTAGTGGCAAATCTTCGCCAATTAGCAAATTCTAGAAATCGGCCAAGTTGAAATTGGTGAATTAATCACACCCAATCGGGTGTCCATATCACCCAAATTTAATCAATTATCGGTCCAATGCATGTCCATTCACCATCAATTTTTTTTATCAGGCATATTTAATCAACAAATTTTCCATAACAAACTACACGTTTCAAATGGGTCGATTAATATTTTCGCCTGGAATCCCAAAAGCATGTAATAAAACACCTACATATTCGCTAATACTATTAAAACAATATTGTTAATCAGGACCCATTTTGCCAATTAAAATTTATAAATAGTTGCTTACGAGGAACAACTACCTTAAGATTGTACATTGTGTAAAAAAAATGTACACCCATTCTATAGTTAGATGACGATAAAATGACGATTATATACGTAATATGAGTGGGGGGGAATTATAGATCTAGTTTCAGAGGAGAGGTGTAGGCGGGGAAGTTGCTACTTATGTTAGGAACTTCTACTACATCTCGATCTAGATCTAGAATGGGCTATGCAATAATAAGCTATGGATCCATAGGCTCTGGACCAAGGACCCAATTCGCCAATAACATTTAAAAATAATTACATTTGAGGACACATTTTTCCAATTGTTGTGACACCTCCATGCTAAGCGTAGGGCCATAATCACCTTGAAAATTACAACATATCGTTGTATAAGCATGCAAGATTTGCCAAATTTTTAATAACCATTTAAAAATCCTTCAAAATTCACCAAATATGGATTGATATAAATACAATAAAAAATGTCATTTATTCTTACACATTTTGTTCAGTTCTCATTTCAGAAGTTGGACTTCGAACCTTGAAGTTGATCGTATTACAAACTTACAACACAGGCATTCCTACATTAACGAATAGCAAGTTAGGAAAAACGTAAACTTAAAGGTGAGTGATCATTTTTTCATAGTGTTATAATATTTCTTTATCTCTTTTCCATTCTTGCTTCAATCTTAAAGATGATATTGAGTAGGGAATGGGATCTATATTCTCTGCCTTTCTTAAACAAGAAGACATTTTTTTCCAACATTTATTCAAAGTGAAATCAATATGTCGAGCAATAAGGGTAAGACTCCTCAGGGTGGTGAAGGGACTGGGAGGTCATCAAAATACTCAAAACATAGAGGTAACATATAGTCTTACTTTGGAATTGGCAATGCTTCTGATCCATCAGATCAAGATAGAGCTACATCATCAACTCTTCCACAAAATATTAATGAAGAAGCCATTCACAATAACTCACTGCTACTGAAAGGTTAAGGTGAGATTTTCATTGAGTTAAATGTGTCAAATGAGGATGGAAATACTACAGAAGATGTTCCAAGGGATACCCTGGTTAGCTAGAATGAGATAATTGACTTGGATAAGGATGATGTTGGTAGCAAGAAAAGAAAAGGAAAATCAAAAGTGGGGCGTGAGTGTGAAATGACAAGGAATTTTCAACTTGGTTGGTTGTCAAAGTACCCATTCATTGTACCAGTGGGGAAAGAAAACAATGTTGAAACTACAATAAAATGCATGTGTACGATTTGTAGTTGGAAATGTAAAAGAGACAAGAAGTCGTAGCTAAAGCTTGAAACTATAGAAAATCATATCAACAAAGTTTATGAAAAACAAATCATATATGGAAAGGAAAAATAAATCGTATGTTGGAAATCAAAGGAAGAATGTCTTCATGTTAAGTATGCCATGGAATATGAAGAGCATAAGAAAAGAATGTTGAAGCTTGTTGCGTGTCAAGGTACACTTGAGGCTTAATTTGGAAAAGAAATGGAAGGAGCAAATATGTCAAAAACTATTTAGATGAGTATTGTTTTTCATATTTTTTCCAAAGGGCATCCTATGACAGACTACCCAAAATATTTTAATTTATTATCTTTTTTGGGTGTTCCTCACTTTCTTGGCTCACATTGGTCAGTAAACGCTGGATGGGAATGGGAAAACTATCTTGTTGCAGTGGAAAAGCAAGATTTAGAGGAGAAAGTAAAAGAGTAAAACTTCATTACATTATCTTTAGATGAAGTTACTATGGTAGACAATACTTCTTGGGTCTGTATGCATGTGTATACTGTAAAACAACATGTCCACCAAGCTCATCTTCTCTGTGTTCATAAAATGAAGGACAGTTCAACATTGCAAAATCTATTTGAACTAGACAAGAAATCTTTGAATGAAATTGCAGGTATGGATGACTTGACAATTGCCAAAAAGTTGGTGTGTATAGGAGCTAATGGAGCTGCAATGATGCAAGGTCAAAGGAGCAGTGTTTTCACAAAGTTACAAACTACGTGTGCACCATACATGCTTGGCATTCACTGCATGGCCCACATAATGAATTTAGCATTCAAAATTGTAAGCAAGTTTCCTATAGTATCAAAAGTTGAAAATCTAATCTGTGAGCTCTACACATACTTCTGCTGAAGTCCCAAATGTTTTGCATAATTTCAAAAAAAATCTAAGAGAATAACAACATGAAACAAGCTTCTCAAGGATGTTAATACCAAATGGATCTTCTTGCATGAACCAACACAATGAGTTCTTTCAGAATGTCAATCCTTGATTGGAGTAATGTACGAGCATTGCAACACAGTAGGCAAAGCTCCTGACCTCTTACATAGGTTAAGCGATATAGATACACTCTTGACTTTAGCTAGTCTTCTCCCCATGCTCGATGAAATGAACAATCTTGTGAAGAAAGCCCAAGATAGAACTATGTATATTTATGAATATTCCAAACTATGTAGACATACATGCATGGCCCTCAATCATCTATATCTAGATCTAACACAAGAAATCCCAAATTATTTCATGTGGCAGAAAATTACTGATTTGAATAAGCCTAATAATTATTTATAGTTTAATGCAAGTAGGAACTTATGTATTCGTGTACGTGGATATGAGATACTAATGTACCATTGTAAGACAACTACGTGCTCTAGTAGAGAAGTACCCGTTAAAGAGGAAGATTTTAATGACATTGTTAAATATGTTAGTAATAATTTGAAGGAAATTGCAAAATCTCTTTCCTTAGAGATTCATGAAAGAGTCTCTCAAAATGAAATACTTGAAGCCATTGGTATTGTGTCTCAATTTTGGGTAAACCGAGATAGCCCAAAATATTTTCAAGATAAAGTAAATATCTTGATCAAACAATTTTTGAAAAGTGTAACATACAATGAGCAGACAATAGAAAGACTTTTAAATGCAGATACGCTTAGACAACAATGTAAGAATTTTTCAATAACTATGAGGGACCAGTATGATTCCATGGGCATTGAGAAGGAATTTGAACTAAGATCAATAACAAAGGTTTGGAAAAACTTAGGTCAGAGTGAAATATTGCATGATACGATATCATAATATTTCAAAATTGTTGATTTATGCCAAACAATGATATTGGGGTTGGTGGAGGATGCGAGATTTTTCAGTTCATTGACATTTTTGAAATCAAAGTTAAGAAACAAACTAGACAAGAATTTGGAAAATTGCTTGAGGATGGAAGGAACTGTGTATAATGTCAAAAAAATTACTTTTGGAAGGGCACTCACAATTTGGAGGTCCACATGCAAAAGAAAAGGGTTGTGCAACACTCCAAATCCAAACGTTGGTATTGGTGGCACTGGAACTGGCAGTGGGACAAATGACAGTGACACAACGAATGTTGAATTTGAGACGCAGGCCAAAGAAAATGAAGACCAAAGTTAGACTCGTAATCAAGGTGACTCTTTTACTTTATCCCAAGTTGAACATCAGTTTTAGGACCCTGACTCCATTTGGGAAATGAAAGTGAATTAGTAGCTTTTAGGTATTTATACTGCACTTCATGAATCATTTTCCAAACTGTAGTTGATGGTATTTTATATTATATTCCATGAAATTTTGAATCATTGCATTTCATGAATCATATTCCAAACTGTAGTTGATGATATTTTATATTGTATTCCATGAAATTATGATATTTTATATTTTATATTGTATTCTATGAAATTGTGATATTTTATAATTTATATTGTATTCTATGGTATTGAATTTGATATGTGATTTTGCATCATTTTTAAGGAAAAACACTTATCATACTACTTATAAATTCCTACTGCATTTCCATTCACAAAATCTTTGATAAATAACTGAAAGGAATATTAATCCATTTGTTGAACAGAAGCTAACAGTTCAACATCCATAAAGTATAAATAACCATTTATTATTTTGAGTCAAAACATAGTGAATACAATACTGGAGAGCAAGATAGGTGGATATTATATTCAAAATTAAAGATATTATAGTGTCTTTTCCTTTTACCTACATTCTAATAATCTAATTTGAAGTTGTTTGGGTTTTACCCATTCCCAATCTCTTAAGTCATATCTTGTGCCTTTGTGTCCATTTCGTCACTAGCCCCTTGAGCCTAGTGTTCCTAGTTGCTACCCATAGAATCCTTATAAATCTTGCCTTGTCTTATGCGGGTCATAAAATTCTTTAATTCTTGTTCTCTCCCTAAGTTTGGGTTTTAATAATTGCTCAATATCGTTCATGTTATAAACCTAGGTAGGCGGCCCCTTTTAAGTCATGTAATAAGTGCACGTGCTTATTAAAATCCTTTGTTATGCTTGGTGGGTCCCATTGACTGCTTTCTATTGGTTCCCCTCCATCCTGCGAGATTACATTAATCAAATAAAGGAGCCAAAGGGATAGCGGGCAAGCGACACCTAGACACCCTTTTGGTGGGTCCTACCACTGCTCGAAGGCACCGATGACTAAAGGTGTTCAAATCAATGGTTACTATGGTTTATGACAAACAAATCTTAGTTGTATGGTTTCTAACAAACAAATCTCAGCTATTCCCTGCCTCCCCACTGCCATAAGATGCACATGCTTTAAACCCAGAGGGGAAGTGGGGAGGTTAACACATAGATGGTTTCAACGCTTGTGGAGATGTTGGAGCCAACAGAGTGTTACAGAGATAAATCCACATGGCATTTTTTAGTTGGTCAATGGCGAGAGCCATTTGTAGTCAAATTTTCAAATTTATTTGACTGAATCTGAGCCATCTATTGGGCCATCTCACTGCGAGATCGAAAATTAAAATTCAAAGCTCAAGATTGAGGGAAAATGAGTTGTATCAGCCATTATGGTTTGCGCAAATGAACCATAATGGCGGATATGACGCAGAGCTACCGAATTTCCATTTGGTATGTTTTAAAGCCATAAAAGTTGCTTTAAAGTATAATTGCAAACTGTTAAAGCATTTAACATGTCTAAGGAGTTCTCGTTGAAATTTTCAAGCTTGTTTGACAACAAGAATTAGGGTTTTCAAGCGTTCGCAAAACTAGTAAGTAAAATTGCTATCCTGCTTCTCAGTTGTTTAAAAATTTATTGTAAGTGCTCGTTCTATCATTTTTTCATTAGGGTTTATGGTTTCGTTGCATTTCTTTTAAGGTTTGACGTTCAATTTGAACAATTAGCATGTTTAGTTCTGTTATTTCCTTGCATCAACCTATACCCTAGTTGTAAGCTTGCAATTTGTTGAGTAGTAAACCCTAGTTTGCACAAAATCTATTACTATGGCACCCAAAGTGAAAGCATCTGCGTCAAAAGACCAGTCTTCTGAGTCAAAGCTCGCTAAAAGACCTCTGTCATAGGACTTAGCCGAACAATTGGTATCTTCAACCTCTGAGAAATCAAAGGGACAATGTATGTACTTTGGTCCTGGAACTAAATTTGGAATCATTGATTATTATTGTACAATTAAAGATGCTACCCTACCATACTCCGTCTTCGGATGGAGTCTTTTCCAAGGATGGTTTGGAAATAGGAATGTTGTTATCCATTTTTGCAACCCCTGGAGGTTGGACATGGGTAACTTGGTTGTACCCAACATGTTCATAGATCTTGATCTTCTCAAAGAAATTGCTGCAAACTATGACCCTCTGGTTAGGGTTGTTAGAGCTCATGATGGATAGAATATGGTATGGGTTAATAAGGAAGAAGTTGTATATGTGTTCAAGTTGAACACTTAGAGTAGTTACATGGTTAAGATTGATGAGAAAATGTTGAGGGACGAATACAAAAGGGTAAAACACAGCTTCAGGGTGTCAGTGTTGACCAATTTTCTGATATTAGTAGGGAAGGGAATCAACAAAAGAAAGATTAATTTTTGACCCTTTGATGTTAAGCCCCTCCTTATTAATTATTTCCAACCATATTTTCAAAATACCTTTTACTCCCTCTACCAAATTCTAGGGTTTGATCCTAGCTCTAGCATACTAATGGCTCATATGTACATGGTCGCGAGTATCCAACATCTTAACTCAAATACCTTATATGATTTTTCCACCTATATAGTAGAGGAAATTCACAAAGGATTGGTGGCCTTGAAGGGTGGGAAAATTGGAGTAAGATTTTGGTGGTTTCCACTCTTTATGCATATGTTTCTTTTCAAAGGAGTAGATTATTTTGGTCGGGAGATGGAAATTAAAAGGGTTGTGGATGGTATTGAGATGCCAGTGCAGTCATGGACCCCTATATTGGATAGGAATGAACAAAAGACTGACTATGTGACTGCTACAAATATTTTTTCCACCAAATCGAGATGGGATCTAATGGTGGATGTACCTAGGATCCCAAAGGAATTACATGATTTTTTGAGGCTAGTTGAAAGGAGCCCTGATTTGAATATTGCTCACAACTGGGGGGATGTAATCCCTTATAAAAATTATACAGTTCTAAGGGTATTTGGCACACAATTGACACCCCACATACTCCCTAGGGAAGTGCCTCTAAGGATTGGGTTTTTGGAGGTGATGTGAAAGCTAGGGAATGTAAATGATTTCTTCCTAGATGAGAAGCGAAAGGGAACTTTCTTCCCTACATACACTGTGTTTGCTGATTTTGTCATGATTACATATGGATGGAGAAATATTGTGGAGAATTGTCTCAGTCATTACAATATGAAGATTCAGGCATACAAGACATATGACCCTGAGGGATTCATAGTTTGGTTAATGAAGAGAAATATGGGAGGTCGGTATGCTCACACCCACACTATGCCTGATGACCTCATTAGAATATTTTTGATCCTGATGTCCAAATTGATAGAATGAAGAAGTGGGGTGTTTTTTTGAAATTGGAAAGAGAAATTAAGGTTAAGAAGCCTGATCTTAAAGCTTTATTAGATATTAGTGACCCAATTTTAAAGATTGAAGTTGTGATATAGAATTTTGACAAAGAAGTGGCAAGATTAAAAGAGATAAAAGTTGTGCAAGATAAGGTGAAGGCCCCTATGATGGAGGGAGAGTCAGTTGTCCAGCCTTCCAAGAAGGTGCACATATATTCAAGGAGGAAAGGCACAATAAGGAAGCAACAAATAGTTGCTACTCCTGCATAATTTGGGGAGTCAAAAGTGCATTTACCATAGTAGCAACTACCTCCATTGTCACTGCAACATTCTTTTTCCCTTGAAATAATTGAATTGGATCTCCAATTAGAGAATCATCCACTCCAAGGGAGCCATTCCCATGAATAAAGAGGAAAAAGGTTGAAGCTTATGGTTTGGTTGACTATCCTACAAAGGAGTTAGATTATGAAATTTCTATAACTCATGAGGAAATAATGTAGGGGATGTCATCTCCTCAAGGGGAAATAATATCATAGATTATGAGCCTTAGGTTGAGCAAAGCTGACCTAAGTGGAATAAATAACTTTGAGGATGTCAAATTACAAGCCTGTGAAAGCTTTATGGAAGATCAATTTGTCAAGGCACAAGCTTTCAAGGAATATGCATGGAGAGAAATAAAGAATGAGTATGCAAAATTGGTTCAAACAAGGAGAAGTGAGAGCCCTAAGAATCCAAAAGAGGTTGTTGAAGCCGAGGTTCGAGATGAAATGAGGGCCTTGAAGTATTCGAACATTTCTGCAAATGGGGGCAGGGCATTGGTGAGAAAGAGTGGAGTGTTATTACTCCTAGAATGGGACCTGGCATCAACAATTGCTTTTGACACTGTGAGAAGATAAGATGCCCCCATTTTAACAGTGAAGAAGACCTCACATTGGCTTTACAAGGGCCAACTTTTAGTCAGAAGTGGGACACTCTTGCTATTTGGGCTTTAGCCCCAACCACTAAAATTCTTGAAGTTGTAGAATGTTCCCTAGGTGCAAGAGGAGGCTTAATAGTAAAAAGAGTTTCAGATACAACTACCTTGGAAGCAACAGCCATGAATGCTAATGTGGCACAATTCACCAAAGCCACAGTTGAGTCATTAATTGAGGAAAGTGATTATATTTAGAACCAAATATAATGAGGTGATTGCTGAGTATAACTCAAGCTAGCAAAAGATCGCTCAAATGCAAACTCAAATGGTTATGTGGAAACAACAATTCCAAGCATTGCAGCCTGGTACCTCACATGTTGAAATCTCGCCCCCTCCTTCCCCAATTATTTCACCTCCTCAAAATCATGAGGAGACTACCCCCATTTAATCTAAAGATGTACAAATGGCACAATAAGCTTTTGAATCATCAGATGCCCCTCAATTTGAGGAAGTTACCAAAGAGGAGTTGATGGAAAAGATCAAGACCTATGAAGATAGGATGGATGATCTTGTTCATTTGAATAATATGAAGATTGTGACAACAGTGCTTGAGCACTTGAATAAGGGGGTACAGAAAAGATTAGTTAGTATTCGTGCCAATTATGCTTTGATGTTTGATGCCATTAAGAACCTTGATAGAGATAAAGAATTTTGTATTCCTTTAATGGATAAATGGATTCCAAGGGCTCAAATGTTGAGGGATATGGTTGTTGCATCCTCTCATGATGCAGATAAGCCTCCAAAGATACTTTTAACCCTAATATTTCTAATAGATACAACTGGTTCTCAAGGGTTGATTGTCATTGAGTCTTTACAAGTGAAGATTAGAGAACTGGTTAAGAAGTTCGATGATTGGAATTTTGGTCTTCTTCCAGACATTCTAAATGAGAAGGGTGAAGTTAAGTCCTTGCAAGAGTGGAAAGACCAGGTAGCTCAAGCAATAACTTCCTAGGCCAAAAAAATATGTGATGAAATGGATTTGGTTATCCTGAGGAACAATATGGATAGGTTCATGCATACAATTGATTTCCTTGAAGATTTTGATAAGGAGGAAAATTAGGTAGCAGTCAGGTATAGCCCATACAGAAAAAAGGTAGACTGTAGTATGGGATTTGACTGGCCTACAGAGGAGGAGTTTGCATTATGCAAGTGGGAGTGGGTGACATCAATTTTGGCTGGTGGTTTGCAATAACAAAGTTTAGCATGGAAGTGCAATACATGGCCTAGAATGAGTATAGATTAGGCCTTGGATATATCAATGTTCAAATATTTCACTTTCTCAATTTCAAATGTGGTGACAAGGATTGTAGATGTGGAATTACATTGGTTTATTCTCTCTTTCACTTTATGATTTTCTTCTACAATTTTTTAAAGCACGTGGACTACAGTGTTTTCTCGTGGAAAAGATTACTTTGCACCGACTAAAGGATCCTTTTGGAAGGTGGGAGAATCTTCACCAATAAATGGAAATGGTTTTTGTTTCATATGAAATTCTCCTTCGTATTTGGAAATGCAAATGTAACTACCTTTGGGGACGTTTTGAAATTGAAATTGAAATGTATTTCAAATGTAAATGTGACTAAATGTGTAACTTGGCCCGAATCTTGTTTGCTCCCTTGTTCTTATCAAAGGGAATTCAAGGCCAATTGCACAGGTCTTTGGTTGAAAGAGCTTTTGAACTCATGTAAGAGAATTTTGTAATTCAAGCAAAAAGAAATAGAGTTAGTGTTGAGTCTTAGGTATGAATTCAAGTTTGTAATAGGAATAATGGTTTTACAGTAGTGATGGAGTTTGAATGAGAAAATGCATATTCTAAAACAAATTATCTCCTTTTGTATTTTGTCATATGAATGATTAAGAAAATGATCAAGGAACCTTCTATTGGTCTTCAATCGTTTTGATTGAATGTATGATTTTGTCTCTTCTTTAATTCAAAGAATTAATTAAAATGCTCTGATGGAATCATAGGTTTGTATGGCTAAATTAACATATTAATAATTTCATATTTTAATTATGCTTAAACTTAAACATGTACTCAATGATTGATCACTCAACTCAATGCTTAATAACATATTAACAATAGTATTAGTAGCATATACAACAATGGACATCAACAATCATTTATTGTGTATCTAGTAGTTGAAACCACTACCGAAATTTTCCTTCAAATGATAAAATAAATAATACAGATAATTGAACATCAAAACATTACTAAATTTGAGTTGTTATATTGATTTTTGCATGAATAAATATATAGAGGCATTGGCAATGCAAAATATTTCTCAAATACAACTCTGCACAGAGTTGAGTTGGAACTTGGAAACTCATATTATCAAAAATCAAATCACTGTATCACCTTTTCTAGAAACTTCCATTGTTTAGGTGGTGGAATTGTCATTTATTCTAACTGATGTTTTTTGACTTGAAGATTTGTTAACATCTCATGATTGAAATTGGAACCTTTCTTGAATTCTTTAGTCAATTTAGCATTCAAGGTTATCAGTGGTTTGATGGAATCCAAATAGTTCACCACATCTGGGTTATGAGGAAATTGGTCCAAATCAATATTCTTTGCACCCTCCATCTTCTTTTTGAAATCATCATTTCCAATGAATCACTCATTTGTGTCAAAAGCCTCTAGAAAACCAAGCTATGTAAAGTTCCTTACCTTTTCATCCACCTTCTTCATCTTGTTTGCAGCCAAATGCAAATCTTCTTTTGTTTCACGTATTCTAAAACACTTTTCAATGATAGATGACAACGTCATTGAGGTAGCAAGCCGATTATTAATCCCTTTTGATTTCTATAAATTGCCAATGGCTTTGTAGAATATTTGTTGAACTTTATTTGCATATTTCTCTAATGCCAACACGTTTTTTTGTCCACTAAATATTTGTTGAGCTTCTTACAATGTATTTTGATAGCATCAATCAATTGAAATATGTCACACAAATGGTCAATCCTCTACATTATTTCATCCCATATCTTTTGTTTCATATACCTCATTGTTTCTCTACAAAATACAGATAACTTATTTTGACAAGAATTAATTTCATTTTTTGCTTCCATCAACTCTACCTCCAATCTTTCATTTCTTTTTCTCTCTTTCTCCAATTTTTGTTGCCACAGTGCATTTCCATTTGCAATACTTTGTCTTAATTTTTTTGAAGTGAATTTTCCTCATCATATTTCTTGTTTATCTCATCTAGCCTTTGCTTCAGTTCATTCATTTCTCTCTCATTTTGTTTATCCTCTTTGCTTGTTGATGTAGAGGCAGATTTTTTTATTTTTTTTCTAATTCATTGCTCTTGTTATTTGTTGCTTTCGGATTTGCTAGGTCTTCCTATAACTTTTCTATTTGAGTTTGCAACCTTTTTTTTGTCTATCTTGCTTTAGCAATGATTTGTACACCAATTCATTGTTCTTCTTTGATACATTAATTTTGTCAGTATTTTTGAGTCTAGAAAAATCCAATTGTAAACTACTCACCTGGAATTTAGATCAATCCATCTGATTTTCTAGTTTATTTTGAACCGTGGGAACAACAATTTTGTACTCCATGATTTATTTATTTGTGTCAAATGTGGGTAATACCATGGTTGTTGCAGGCTCTAAAGTTACAACAGATACACTCTCCATCAATTTCTTCTTTTCTTGTTTATACAAGTCTAATTTCTTTTTAAACTCTTTAATGTAATCAAAACCTAGGGACGTGGGAACAATGGAATGCTTGAATGGTGAAGGAATAGGACTACTTGTAGTTTCTAATGATGTCATAACCACACTAATTGGTAGTGGGGGAGTTCCTGGAAATAAATCCTTTGTGGTGGATCCACTGGTAGTGTGACTTGGACCTATCAAAATCCTTTGCATCTTCTATATGCCTTGATCACGTGGTGTTTGTGCGGTATCTTGTATTTTTTCCCTCTTATGTGTAATTTGTTGTTTTAGAACATGTTGACCACTACTAGTATTACTACCCATAACATCGCCACCAGTGGCAGTGCCAGTTGCACTAAGCTCTCCACCATGGGAATGTCCTAGTTGTGATTGTATCTAACCATGAGGATGAGGATTTGAAGCTCTAACAAATTGAATTGTTTTGGCTCTACTTGTATGCCCTTGGTATAATTTTTCACCTCCAAGCCCAAGGCCAGATTTATCAACTAGTTTTCTATGCTCTACATCTGTTATCGTCCAAGGGCCTTGTCTTTGGGACCCCAAAGGACCACCTTCATAACCCATTCTTTTAGCTATGGCTGCTCCTAAAGTATATGCTTCTTTTGTGGCCTCACTTAAATCAGGTTTGAAATTGACTTGGCTTTCTTCTTCCCTATAATCATTAGATTCATCATCAGTTTCTTGATCTTCATGTTCATCGGGATGCTCTATATTCCAAAAATTTGTTAAAATCGCGATCTTCTTCATTATCTCCACACTCTGTAAGAGCTCTTGGATCACCTAGCTCCTTCTTCATAGATCAAAAGGCAATAATTTTTTACTGTGAACAATTTTGACTCTACTAGATGGTTTATCACTTTTTTCATAAAAATTGTTGTACTTCCTAATTGTCTTTCAATGTAATGCCATAATTTCTACTAACAATTGTTCAAAAGAAATACCTTTCTCAACAACACTTTTCTCCATTGCTATTTTGACCTCATCCCAAGGATCCTTGTTTCTTAAGTTTTCAAGCAAGGGTTTACTTTGATGTTGAATTCTACTTGCAACAATCCTATTGGCCACAATCATTGATTTAATGGTGTCACATGGATCATACTGCCAGTGATAGACAACATCAAAATTAAGAAATTTCAAAAGATCATGTGCTACACTAGATGCTTTTCTCTTGAATGTGAACCCTCCACATGAAAAAGGTAAAGAAGGAAATAAGGTCTTCTTCTGCTGATTGACAAAGTGTAGTTCATTAGTACTCTTCAACTTCCTT
>VDFB02058242.1:426364431-426570742 GCA_007258455.2 Sequoia sempervirens | reverse complement strand
TATAACACAACCACTCTCGCGCATATCAACTAGGGAACATAGGCTCTTTATTGCAGCAAGAATTAATCACTCTTGATCATGCTATAATTACATCCTAACTGGTAAACTTGAGACAACACAGATACCCAATGGTAGTTGACAAATTCCTTACAACTTTGAATTAGCACTACATTTATATAGTGCCTCCATTTCTATCTGCTTATAGCCACACATTAAACTTGGGTCACACATGAATGCATCTTGAAATTAGTTATAGCACAAGCGTGCCCATGACCAATACAGGTTATGGATCACATAATTATAGTCACAAGAATCGTTCCTCGGTTGTGATCTTATGGTGATTCAACCTGGTGATATCTTCTTGAATTTTTTATGATTTTTCCCAAGAAAATCATCCTTTGTTCTCTAACTATCTCAAGTAGAGCAAAACACTGTTGCAATAAATCAGGCGCACACTTTTCTTTATGTTGGCCACAATTTGATTTTTTTTAATTTTTCATGTTTGTCAAAAATTCGACAAAAATAATAGCTGGCATTTCAATGAACCCCAGGTTCGTCGAAATTTCAACGAACGCTGGGGATAAACTTTCAAAAAAATGGAAATTACACATCAAATTTTACAAGCACCTGACAAACATCGAATTTTACATATTTCATCGGACAGTTTCGTCGTATTTTGTAGTCAAATGTATTAGTGGTAAATATATAAATCACATTGCATCTCATAATCATAAACATAGAATCCATACATGACATTCATAACACCATAAAATTAAATGCCTACATCATTGATATCAAATTTTCACACAACTCAAATTGACAGAGCTGGTTATGCAAGTTCATTTTAAGGTGAAGAATTTCAATTTGTTTCTGTAGATGTTTTAACCATTGCAAATGCTTGAATTGTTGAGTTTTAAACAAGTGCAATGTGTTTTCAATTTCCTTATATTATTTTGCAGCATTAAGTATTGCATAATAAATAAAAGAAGTGTTTTCATTCTGTCATTCATTCACAATGTTTCATACGTTGTTTGCAAAAGAAGAAAGTACAAAATTGAACAAGTATTTTATAAATGTTGTTTTTATATTCATTGGAGTAAAAGTGAGAATCAAGTGTCCCACACAAGCCGTGGGAGTAGCTAGAACAATGAACCACAAAGAATATTCTACGCTACTGAAGATTGAAAAGGAGGAAGAGCATGTAAGAAAGAACATAATCGTAATTGTCTGGTTGTACCTTCGAGCTGCCTCTAGAGTTGGGCTCTCCTTTCTACTTCCGTGCTCCAAGTGAAATTGCAAGTGGATGAAAGTTTTGTTAGAGCTCAAACTATGAACATTCCTACATGGTCCATCAATAGTAATGTAGAATATTATCTATGATGCATTGAATCAACTGAGCAAGAACAAGAGGAGTAAAAAAGAATACCAAGGAGAACACATCATGAGAAACTTCTGAATTTATCGTTTAATCTAACATTGTTTGTTTCTTGTGCAGGTATAGGACAAGTCATGTTGCTGATCCAATTTGAATTTCATAAAGCATGTGGGGTAAAACAGGCTCCCACAAGGATTGAGACCCGGCATGCTTTCCCTCAACATTCCACAGAGGGGTTTCAAAAAAGAAACAATTCAATGTTGCTCAAGGATAAATGCATTTGAAGGAGTGCATCATAAATAATTAGGAACTCAAGCAAGTGATCATCTAGGATAGTCAAATTCGAAATGCAATAAGATCACAGGTGATCAGTTGCCCAAGTGAATCATCAAGGAATGCATCATCACAAAATGTGATAGTAAATAGGCATACATAATGCCTTGATTACAAATCAAATGATAACTGAAGAAAATGAAGAAGCTTCTAATCATCATCACCAGGTGTTTATATTTCAAAATCTTCCATGCAATGATTATTTTCACATCATCATGTTTCTATCTAGGAGATAAAAATGCATGAAGAGTGCCAAAAGGAGGCTTCTCCCATCAAGAAGATGGAGTTATCAATGGCTACAAGTGAGCTACTAAAAGCAAAGAATGAATGAAGAGAGGCATGGTTGACTGTGGGTGCAACACATTAAGTGTTTGAGCTGAATGTAGCTTGAGGATAACATCATCAATGGAGAAAATTTGCAGAATGAGTAAGTTTTTCTTCAAAATTTCTATACTACAAACATAAAGTAAAATCACATTGCCTTGTTTCATTAAATGTGAAGCCAGATGTGCATTTTTTTTTAAGCATTCAAGTGCATGAAATAAGAGATGATAAGCATCAAAGTAACCTATAGAAATACCATAGTGGTTGAAAGAAAATGTTGCATGACAAGAAGTCAAAACATATCAAGGTAAAGTGCATTTGAGAGTGAATTTTTGTATGTTCATCAAGAAAGTGTATGTACAACAGCATAGCAATTGAGTCATGCTAAATAGTGAATGCAAAAAGATCAGGAAATTGTTTGAGTTCTATTGTGTTGATGCATTGATTTGTTCAACTAAGAGTAAATTCAAAGCAAGGCAAGTCTACATCTTGAGAGTTAAGCATATGTAAAGAAGTCATTGCTTTCTAAAAATGAGTAAATGAAATGACAGTGTTGAACATTCACTTTGGAGTTCTTTTGTTTTTTCAAAACAATAGACTTATGCTACAGTAAGCCTATATGGAACTAGTTATGGTTTCAAATGAATGCAAGTGCAAAGGTGCCAACTCAAGCTTTCAGATAAAACCCCACATAGTTTTACATAGTATTTTTCTAGAGTGTAGAGATGAAAGGATAATTCGAGCTCAAAATAATGGAGGAAAACCCTAGTTCATGCTCTCATACCCGCGGCCTAGGAAGGAAAAATTTTCCTTCATAAGTCCCATACCCGCTTAGGGTTTTGAATTAAAATGTAGATACAAGAAGAAACAACAAGGGTTCGATCCCTTAACAACAAAGATGATTTCATAAAATGGTGAAATCAAAGCTACAGGCCGCAGCCATGAGGGGTTTTGGAAACCCGTATAAATGGAAAGCATTTATCTAAAAGATTTTTTCATTTAAAAAATGTTTTCATTTGCACATTGTGGGCCAAGCTCCGTAACCTTTCATTCAATAGAAAAGAAGGAGAGCACACAATATAGCGGTGGCCAATGCATTGGCCCATCTCAGAAACCCACAAAATCTTCATTATTCTTTGTAAAGAAAAGCTTGAATAAGCTTTATTTAAGAGGGAAATGCCTTTAAGAGTGAAAAGAGAAGGTCTACCTTGAATGTCGATGTGGAGAAGCACAACAAAACCCGTGGCTGAGCCTTCACAAGTGCTCAAGTAAAGTATCTCATGGCGGCCATGAAGAATGACAAGGGGTGGTCGACACAACCAAACACAAAAGCCATCAAAACCAGTCTTAGTCATGGCCTATAGGCCATTCTTCTTCATCGAATGGAGTAAAAAATTGCATCAACATGCAGATAAGAATACTTACCATTGAATGCAGAGAAGGATCAACAGGAATAGCACTGAAAATGGTGAAGAATCAAGCTCCAAGGCTCCAAACCCTAACTCCCATGGTAGCACCCAGCAAAGCCCTATTTTCCCTAACTTGGCCAATGCAAATGGTAACCAAAAAATGTGTTTTGAGGTGTTTTTGTGTTATGGTTTTCCCCATGTGTTAATTCGAATGTGATTTTAATCACATTTATTTTCAAAAAACAAATGCCTTGATGTGTTGCCTAGGTCAAATGCCTTAGGCATTTCATTTTCCTGATTTTTAAAGAAAATCAAATGTAAAACCATGCAATGCTTTAGAAACATTTGATGCTATAAGCCTCGCCTTAGGAAAAAATTGAACAATGACTTTAGGCCCTCTAATTTTTTCCTAAGTCCTGAATATTTTAGAGTTCCCTTAGGTTTTGAATCACTTTATGTGATGGGGTTTTTAAATTATTTTTATGATTTTTTGTAGGAAAATCAAGTGTGTAGAGAGCTCGTATAATATTTTGATTTTTTACAAATATTGATGCAAAAATCAAAACATTTGGAGATAGAAAAATAAAAATTAGAGTAACTGGAGGTGAATTGAAAAACAATCAGATGCAATCAGGCTTTCTATATTGTAATTCAGAAATTGCATATGATTGTAAAACAACACTAATGGTAATGTTTCTATAAATTACCTTGGTGTTTGTTACTGTTTAGAATGTAGTCAACACACTTAAGTCTTCTTGGAATCTTTCCATTTTGATTTTCAATTCCTGGACGGATTTGGAAAAGAGGTGGTAGTTTGAACCTTCTATTTTTAGTTTTGGGCAGTTTTGAACTTGATTTTGTGGAGTTTTTGGATCAACTTGTTGGAGATGAGAAGTTTCCATTTTGGTGAAGTTGTTTGGAGTAGTTAGAGCCCCTTCTTTTCAGGCTTTTTCCTTGAATTTTAAAATGCAGAATGAGTTGCTTTTTGATGATGCAGTGGGCTTGATTTTTCTATTTTTGCACCATGGATGTCACTTGATGCCTATAAGTTGGAGAAATTTCAAATTTC
Source organism: Sequoia sempervirens (assembly GCA_007258455.2). Classification (NCBI taxonomy): domain Eukaryota; kingdom Viridiplantae; phylum Streptophyta; class Pinopsida; order Cupressales; family Cupressaceae; genus Sequoia; species Sequoia sempervirens. The sequence goes on along the minus strand of VDFB02058242.1, from coordinate 426,566,232 downwards.
TCAGGGTTCAGATTTTTGTTTCTTGCTCTCATATGCATTGCAGAGATTTTTGTAAACTTTTGAATCAAATTTTGGTGTCTTACTCCTTCAATTTCAATATAAGCAGCAAAGTTTTCCTTTCCCTTTCTCTTGTCATGTTCTAACAATAATAATTTGATGATTGTTTATGATTCAAAGTTGTGAATCCTTCTTTTGTCTTATTATTGTGGGTTGTAGGAAAGAATTACAGATAGTTCAGGTTGCATATTGTATTCAACGGTCTACGAGTCTTTATGCAAAATACTATTGAGCTAGATTTCTTAAGGTGATTTGTGAGAGCTAATATTTCAGGAGAGGTTGTTGTGAGTTAAGTTTTGTCAGAATCTCTGAATATCTAGTTGATCATCATTAGTTTTAGGTTCCATTTTCAGCTTTCTTCCTATCCCTTTCCCCTGAAAAGTTCATAGGTAAGGTGATTAGCCAGAGGGAACCAACCCACTCTGGAGATTCGCTCTCACCAATTGATTGACCCACAAATCAGAGTGTTTCCATGTTGCAACAGGATAGCCAAGCCTAGCTTGACTGAGGGTGCAATCCTGGTTGCCAACAATCATCATATAGAATCAACATAATATCATAGGTTGCATCAACATCATAAAGTAAACATTGGCATCCATAACAAATGCATATCATATAAAGAACTGCATATCATATAATCACTGCCAAAAATGATATATATATATATATATATATATTGCTTAAAAAAGTGTCATAGTACAATGTCATAATATATCTCCCAAAATGGAGCTTGTAGGCTCTATAATAAAAAAATATAATGTCTACAAATATATAACATGTCCCTAGGCTGAACTCCCACTACTCTGATGAGGAGAATGAGGAGGTGACTAACGAGGAGGTCCTGATGATTGTTGTGCGGAAGGTGGCCTATCATAATTTCCTGATCTGTGAGGTCCTAGGACACCACCACTGCTCTGGGATCTATTGTGGGAAGACCTATTGCGTGATCTATTGTTAAGGGCCTGAGAAGCACTAAGAGCCCGTCTCTCAGGAGGTACCTCCTCATACAAATATCTATAATATCTCTCCCTATCACCAGCCCTGACCAACTCTCGAGCCATAGTTGCAGCTGGTCCAGTGCAAAGAGCTGTAAACTCCACAAATCTCTGCTTTATCTCATGTCTTCATGCCACTGCCTGATCTCTCTCCAAGTAGGTTTTATCCCTCTCTAGCCGCATCTCATCTCTCTCCGCAGACACAACTCTAACCTGCTCCTCCAAGGCCTCTACCCTGGCCTACAAATCAGCCAGTCGCTGATCTATGGGACCCTCCTCCTCCCACGGTGGCCTCTCCCCCTCATCTACATCCCACTCCTCAACATTCTGATCTTGGAGCTCTCTCTCATGATCCCCCATCTCCTCCTTGACATAATCATCTACATCCTGGTATCCTTCCCATAATAGATCAAGGGCATCCAACTTAGCCTCCTCACCGACAGACTCCTCCTCTCCAACGGTCTCCTCAATGATGACCTCCTCTACAACTATCTCCTCAGTGACGACCTCCACCCCTCCACCTGCCTCCAACATGGTGGCATCCTCTCCCTCCCTCTCACCCTCATGGATGGGTGACAAATTTTTTCCCTAGCCTCTACCACCTTGTCGACCTCATCAACCACCCCTCCCACCTCCTCCTTTTCCATCATCACCTCCTCCTCTATCACCTCTACCACCTCCCTTGCCACCACGCCAACCCCATGGGCTTGTCCCTCAATGCTCTATAGGCCCTGGCTGATCAAGATCTATTATGGCATAGAGCTATGTTGTGCCCACCAGCCATCATACACTACTGTCATCCCAGCATTCACAACTCCACCCCTCCATCCCCACTATACTAGTTTCAATGCATCTATATTTTCCTCTTTTGTCACTACAAGAACCATAGGACCCCATAGAGGAACCTCCCTCGAAGATCGGTCAAACTCAGCTCGGCCCCGCAGCACATCCTGAATCCCACCATACTGTCGGAGCACTTTGTCTGGTAGGTGTCTCTCAATGATATGTACTCTCGAAACAGTCCTCCCAATGAAATATCGTGTTTGTCGGCAGAAAGGAAAGTGTCGATCCTCGTCTAGCCACTGTGCATAGTCCATGTATGGCCTCCATATAAACTGAAGAAGAGTATTAATCACGTGCTTCCAGTATCTTGTGTCTCCAACATGAGTCTTTGTAATAGTCCCAGCATAACAAAATATATAAGGAGATCGACCATCTAGCTCATATACAACTGGTGGACAGAAAACAACAATGTGCTCCCACGCCCATATCATCAATAAGGTAGTCCCACAACTCATGGACTGCACCTCCTTGTAAGCTATGTTGTGCAAGTGGAAATACAACATCACCAGTAGACACAGGCCCCATGCATACACAGCTTGCCTCTCCAACATCCCTACCAACATCTCCCCCCAACCCATAGGAAACCCATGCCCTCAATGGTTTGGTAATGCAATCCCACCAATCAGAGTACACAACAAACAATCAATCCACTCATATCTATATGCAAGTACATGTCATCTAATCTCATAATGCTCGATACCGAGCTATCTAATGTCCTTGTGCTCATAATAATGAGTGATCTCATTGTAACCCCTTTGGGTATCATAGCAGACCCTCTCGCCCCTGATCGGTAATCGAAGTATCCTATAGAAATCTTCTAATGTAACAGTCACCTCTCCTGTGGGCAAATGGAAAGATGAAATCTCTAATAGCACAGGGAAAATTCATAGGTTAAGAAATTCAAAGTATAATTTAAACTAAACCCAAGCTAACAATCAAGAACAATGGAATATAAAGCATAAACAAAAGAAATATCTCACCAAACCCCTTATGCATTCCATGGATCACCTTAATTGCACTTCTCCATTTTGATGTAGTATAAATTCCCTCATATTTCTCTTAAGCATGCAAGTATAGCCTCGTGATAGTGTTAATAGCGAAACATTGAAGATTCTAAAGTTGCTTCCAAAACTCATAAGATTTCGGGAGGAGTAATAATGATGAAGGTAAATCCAATTTATAGAAAATATCATTTTCGAATGATAGGCTCAGATTAAAGATAATTAATTAAAAATTTAGATTAAAAGATGTGACATGCAATAGGGTTAGGGTTGAATTAGTGTGAGTGATAAAGCATAAAAGGTGGGGATTAAATTAAATAATAATTTAATCTTCAGTGGAAACTGGTTGAGACACATAAGAATAAAGATTTCATGTAAAAGATAAAGATTGACATGGATAGAAGATAAGAATAAATTAATTAAAAAATTAAAGTTATTTAATTAATAGAGGTTTGCTCATAGAAGATAAGGTATAATCTAGATAACAGACTGATTAACACAGAAAGTTTGTTCGTTAAAGATAATCAGATATTATCTCACCAGATAACTGAATGATCTAATTATATCTAGACTTAAGTGATAAATGACTAATTAGATAACAAAGAGATTATCTAATTATAGAGGAATATTCTATGGATAAATCTTTTTATGAATTAAATAATGATTTAATTCAACATTCAAGATTTTGGATTAAATTAAATAAATGAAGATTTATTTAATTAAAGAGAGAAAAGGCTAAAGAATAATTAAATAATTTAAAATGACTATTTAATTATAGTTTTTGATTAGAGGTAAAAAATGGGTTTTGATAGGGCGGGGGCCCTAGCTCGGTTGGCTAAGTAATTCCGTTGCGGCTCTGCTGGTCACGAGTTCTAGTCTCCCGTCCCGTGGTAAAGGAAAAAGTTTACCAAGCAGTTTATAGGGGGTCACCCGATTCCTGCAGTCTAAAAATAAATAAAAATGGGTTTTGATGGGGCCCAAACCCAGTACAAAGGAAAGCAAGCTGCAAATAAGATAAACCATTAACCAACAGTAGCTACATAGCAGCCTCTAAGAGATAAACATGACTACTTGTTGCAACTTACAAACAACCTAGTTTTAACCGGGACCAAAAACCCTTACAACCTGGCATTAACCAGGACCAGAAACCCTTCCAAAGTGAGCAAGAGCTATCCAACCCATATAGCAATGACCACCTAAAATAGTCAAGCACCAAAGTAGCAAAGCTGCAGCAACCAAGTAGCAATCACCACCTAAAATAGTTAGGCAACAAAGCAAGAAAGCTGCCACCACCCATTTGTTCAGAATCAACAAAATAGAACCCAACAAAAGAAAAGGCAATTTAATGGTAACGGCCACCATTAAACCCAACACCATAATAAAAAACACCAGCACTCATATGGAAAAAACACCCCTTGAACCTCCCAAGCGCGCCACAAACCAACTCCAAATCCACCTCAAGAGGAAGGGATAAAGGAATAAATTAAATAATTGTTTATTTAATTTCAGAAAGAAGATAAATTTAATTAGCGACATAATTAAATAAATAATATTTATTTAATTAATCAAGGAAGAAAAAAGGTAAGAATGAATGAATTAAATAATTAAAGTTATTTAATTAATAGAGGACATATGACCTTAGACAAATAAAGATGAATGAAATATGAAGAAGTTAAGGGTCGTAGGCCTAAGACAATTTTTCAATGTCTACATTTTGCCCCTCTTTAACATAATTTCATTTCGGTGTTTGTGTCGAAGAATAATAAATAACATGCCCCAATCGTGCCCCAATGTGAAATAGGTAAGGGTATGCACCCTCGAGAAAAATGACAAATTTTTGAAAAATTCATAAAAATTTGGAAATTGTCTTGATTAGGTAATTGGATTGCCAGACGTTTGATGGTGGAAAAAGAAATCAGTTTCGGCGAGGTTTGGTTTGTGAAATGATCGTTGGAAGTGTGCAAATAGTGCGGCCAATACAATAGGTTTGAAAGAAAACCCTAAAAACCCCTAGGTATAAATAGGAATTGGGTAAAAATGAATTCATTTTCACCCTTCAAGTTTTAAAATCATTGATTTTGCTCTAGAGCCATCCAACAAAATGTATCTTGTTTTGTACACTGAGCATTGCGGATATCGCATTAGGACTTTTCAATGGTCGACCGACGCAAGACCCTGGTATGTACCCCAAAACCAACTTTTGAATTTTGATTTTTCACGTATTTCTAGGACATTAAAGTTTATTTTGCATATACGTCATTTCCCGTTTGCCGCAAATGTGTTCGTATGCGACACATCTGCTCACGATACGATGCATTTGTGGAAACATGCCATGGCTCATTTTTAGTTTAAATATAAATCAACACATTTTCTTAGGTTTGCACCGCATGTGTCCTAGTGAGTTGCATTTGATAGGGGCAATGTCGCATTTGTAGTCATGCACCGCATTTGAGAACTTTGTAACGCATATGCATGATTAGTCGCATGTGTTGCCTTGTGTGACGCATATGTATTTTGTGACACATTTGCAATGTTAAATGACACATTTGAACTATGCACCACATTTTTCAATAAAATGACGCATTTGTCCGTCAAATTTTTTGAACTTTTATAGTGTAAAATTGGCTTCGTGTTTCTTATGCAAGGTACTCATTATGCATTTGTAGGTTGTTTTGGATCCAATATACACTCGGGAGTCGAGGTCGGAAATGTATGAGTTGTAGGACCAGTTGTGCAGTGGAGAGAAACAGTTGATATGGAGTCTTGGATTACATCATGTGACATTTATGCCCACTGTTTGGGAAAATCAAGGATGCTCACTGTACTTGCGAAGTGATGGCATTCAGAGACTTTGTCTTTCCATTTTCCCATAGGAGAGGCAACTATTACATTAGAGGATGTTTATAGGATACTTTGATTACCAATCAGGTGCGAGAGGGTCTGCTATGATACCTAGAGGGGTTATAGCAAGATCACTCATTATTATGAGCACAATGACGTCAGACAGCTTGGTATCAAGCATTATGAGATCAAATGGCATGTACTTGTAGATAGATATGAGCTCATTGATTGTTTGTTGTGTACTCTGATTGGTGGGATTGTATTACCAGACCGTCGAGGGCATGGGTTTCTTGTGGGTTGGGGGGAGATGTTGGTAGGGATGTTGGAGAGGCAGGTTGTGTCTGCATGGGGCCCATGTCTACTAGCGATGTTATATTTCCACTTGCACGACATAGCTTATAGGGAGGCGCAGTCCATGAGTTGTGGGACTACCTTATTGATGATATGGGCATGGGAGCACCATTTTTTTTTCCGTCCACTAGTTGTATATGAGCTAAATGGTCGATCTCCTTATGTATTTCATTATGCTAGGACTATTACATAAACTCATGATGGAGACACAGGATATTGGAGGCACATGATTGATACCCTTGTTTAGTTTATATGGAGGCCATACATGGACTGTGCACAGTGGCAAGATGAGGATCAACACTTGAATTTCTGTCGATAAACACGATATTTCATTGGGAGGATTGTTTCGAGAGTACATATCATTGATAGAAACCTACTAGACAGAGTGCTTCGGCAGTTTGGTGAGATTCAGGATGTGTCGCGGGGTCGAGTTGAGTTTTCCCGATCTTCAAGGGAGGTTCCTTTGTGGGGTCCTGCAGTTCTTGTATTGATAGCAAAGGTAGATATAGATGCACTGTATCTAGTACAGTGGGGATGGAGGGGTGGAGCTACGGATGTTGGGATGATAGTAGAGTATGATGGCTAGTGGGCACAGCATAGGCCCGTGCCATATACAGATCCTAATTTGTCAACGCCTATAGAGCATTGAGGGACAGACCCATGGGGTCAACATGGTGGCAGGGGAGGTGGTAGAGGTGGAGGAAATGATGGCAGAGGAGGAGGTGGTAGGGGTGGTCGATGAGGTTGACGAGGTGTTAGAGGTTGGGGTGGAGATTTGTCACCCATCTGTGAGGGTGAGAGGGAGGATGAGGAGGAGGTGGGAGGGGTGGTCGATGAGGTCGACGAGGTGGTAGAGGTCGGGGCAGATATTTTTCACCCATTTGTGAGGGTGAGAGGGAGGGAGAGGATGTCGTCATGTTGGAGGTGGGTGGAGGGGTGGAGGTCGTCACTAAGGAGGAAGTTATAGAGGAGGTCATCGGAGAGGAGGCCATTGGAGAGGAGGAGGTCGTCGTCCAGGAACTCTAGCTCATGTAGTCTTGACACTCGGTAATCTTCATTGTCAATATGCCCTTTCAGAGATACCCTTAGGGAAGGAATCTCGACCTCAATAGGCAAGATGGCCTGAAAACTAAATACTAAGGAATATGGAGTGGCACTGGTGGGAGTACGGATGCTTGTGTGGTAAGCCCATAGGGCAGGGTTAAGCTGTAAATTCCAATCACAACTAGCATCATTGACAATATTTTTAAGGATTCTGAGGATTTTTTTGTTAGATGCCTCAACTTGGTCATTACCCTGTGGGTAATATGGAGTGGAAAGTGGTGTTGGATATGGAATTCCTCACAGAGGTGACATAATTCTTGGTTTTTAAATGCACAACCATTATCCATGATTATGGATTGAGGAGCACTATACCAACAAAATGATATAGTTAAGGATGAACTTAGAAATTTGTGTTCTGGTAATGTAGGTCATAGGAATGGCTTCAATCCACTTGGTAAAGTATTCAGTCGCAGTAATGATGAATTTATGACCATTGGAGGATGTAGGATGTATCTTACTGATGAGGTCAAGTCCCCATTGGGAAAAGGGCCATGGTGACGTTATTGCATGGAGCTCCTGTGATGGTGTGTGTATCAAGTCTCTGTGAATCTGGTACTATCAAAATTTCTTTGACAAAGACATATGAGTACTTTTCCATCGTAGGCCAATAATAGCCAAGTCTCATAATCTTCTTAGCTAAGGTGGGACCGCTAGAGTGGGATCCACATATACCCTCATGTACCCCATGCAAGGTTGCTTGTGCTTCTTCAGTATTGAGACATCTCAATAAGGTAATGTCTAGGTCATGTCTATAAAGGGTATCTTCAATGATGGTATACTTGGAAGACTTACGGATAAATGTCCTACGTTGGTTGTTTGAGAGGTCAAGTGGTAGGATTTTGGCATGGAGGATTCGTATATGTCTTTGTACCATGGGGAATTGGGACCAACAAGTTAACACACCATCTCCGAATCTGGGACGTCAAAGGCAGGGACCAAAAGTTGTTTACCAAAAACTCGAATTTAGGCATGTTGCTAGGTATGTCCAAGAGTGAACCAATGGTTGCCATGGTGTTTTATGCCTTGTTCTGAATGTGAGGTATTTGATGAAAGATGATGTCAAAATATTGTTTGAAGCTATCTACCATCCGCTTGTATGGGGTGAGCTTTTCATCTTTGGTTTCATAGTCGTCCTTAACCTGTCAGACCACAAGCTGAGAATCTCCATAGACTTGTAGATGCTTGATCTTCCATTTGATTGCCATTTGTAATCCTATTACAAGAGCCTCATATTCTACTATATTATTGGTGCATGGAAAATCAATTTTGAATGACTTAGGAATAGTGTCACCCTATGGTGTGATAAACAATATGCCAACCCCTGAACCATGATTTGTGTGGGACCCATCAAAGTATCACTTCCATGTCATTCCTGTGTCAAGGGTGAAGATGAATTCATCAAGAAATTTTGAAACTAGAGGATGATCTACCTTAATTGGTGCATCTACTAGTTGGTCAACAATAACTTTTCCTTTTATAGTTTTTCTTTCTACATACTGGATATCGTATTCACTGAGTACCATTACCCATTTAGCCAGTCATCTTGTTAATGTTTCTTTACTAAGGAGATACTTCAACGGATCTATCTTCGTGACCAACATCGTTTGGTGGTTTAACATGTAGTTCCTAAGTTTTTGAGTAGCAAAAACTATTGCAAGACAAGCATGTTCGATGGGACTATAATTTAGCTTATAACCTACCAAAGTGTGGCTGATATAATAGATTGCCCTTTCATGGCCCTCATTATCATTCTGTGCAAGTAAGGCTCCTAGCATTGATGTAGTTGCTGAAATGTAGAGTATCAACAGTTTTCCATCAGTAGGTGGCATTAACACTGGTGGTGTAAGTAGGTAGTCCTTGATCTGTTGAAAAGCTTCTTGGCATTTAACTGTCCATACAAATGGTATCCCTTTTCTAAGTAGATGTTGGAAGGGATGTATCTTGTTTGCTAACTGCACTATGAATTGTCCGATAGACTATTGTCTCCCTTGTAATGTCTATAGTTGACTTATAGTGGTTGGTGGAGGCATGTCCATTATAGCTTTCACTTTTGTTGGGTCCACTTCAATGCCTCTTCTAGAAATGATGTATCCTAGAAGTTTTCTTGATTGCATGCCAAATACACATTTTTTTGGATTTAGCCTCTCTTTGTATTCTTCTAGTCTTTGAAACTTCTTATCTAGGACTCGTAAATGATCAACCCTTGTCAATGATTTAGCTATTAGATCATCCACACAGTCTTCCATGAGAGTGTGTATGAGATCATGGAAAATAGTTGTCATGGTGCGTTGATATGTTGCTCTGACATTTTTAAGTCCAAAGGGCATGACGTTCCAACAATAAGTTCCCCATGTACAAGTGAAAGTTGTCTTATGTTGGTCTTTAGGTGCAATTTTGATTTGGTTATATCCCGAGAAACCATCCATAAGGGATAACATTTCATATCCTGTTGTTAGGTCCACAATCATGTCAATATTTGGTAGAGGAAAGTCGTCTTTAGGACATGCTTTGTTTATATCTCAAAAGTATGTATTGGTTTTGTCACTGGTACGAGATTGGAAATTTGTTATGTATAGTCAATTGATCTGATAAAGTCGAGATCCAATAGTTTCTTTAGTTCATGTTTGACTAATAAAGCAATTTGCAGGTGCATTTTTCTTAATTTCTACTTCATGGGCTTAACACCTGGTTGTAATGGAAAATGATGTAATACCAAGTCAGGATCTATTCCATGCATGTCGGCATATGACCATGCAAAGTTGACCTATCTTTTTGTGAAGAAGTTACGAAATTCAAGTTTCTTTGTTTCTATCAAAGATGTCGAAAATAGACTACCCGAGGATTATCTTTAGTGCCTATGTTGATGTCCATAGATTCCTCAACTAACATTGGTTACTTTTCTTGAGAAATGAGGAGAATGTTCAAACCTCCATCCTTGGGTGCCTCAGAGAAGTTTTTTCCTTTGGATGCGTCCTTATTTTTTGCTTTTTCATCGTCCAAAGGTGCCTTTCAGTTTTCACCTAGGGACTCGTCATTTTTATTTTTTTCATTGTTTTTCTTATTGTTTTTGCTTTTGCGACTGGAGGGGTGAACAAAATCCCCAAAATAAGCCATGTTATCCAAGTCTATGGTAAATCCAGCCTTATGGTCACCACTAGGTATGCCTTCTCGCAGTCCCATGAACTTAGTTATTACTTCGTCATTCTCAAAGGTATCTAAGATGGGGATGTCTTGTTGATCCCAATCGATAAGTTGGGGATATACCAGGGGCATGTCATCATCACAAGTATCAAAGGTAGAGGTTGATAAGGTGAGGATAGACCTTTTGACACGGTCACAAAATTTTCTTATCAAATCCTCCTTATTCTTTTTCTTGGGAATAGGTATATTCTGAGATGGACCCATTGTAAAGGTTTTGTTATCAGAAGCAGGTTCGTCGGGTTCCCAAGAGTCAGGATCAATAGATTCCCAAAAGTAACATTTAATCCATTCTTCTTTTGTCAAAGACGTTTGAGGGTGGAAATTAGGTGGATTTTCCAAGGAATTAAGCATTTGGTCAAATTCCCAAAATAGTTTATTGAGGTCCATGAAAGAGGTGGAGGAGAGGGAATCCTACTCATATTCATTAGAGTCAAGGGAATGGTAGTAGCATTGATCAGATGGCTCATTGGATGTCTTGATAACTTCTGAAGCACTTACTTCCTCTTGTAAAGGCAATGCGGCACTAGAATCGCCAATCTAGAGCTATTGAAACCCAAGCCCTAGGCCTTTTGGCCGTTTAGAGACAATGATAGGTTCAGTCCTCCCATTCTGATGTAATCCTAACCCACTATGTCCATTATATCCTTTGTCTTGCATTATCTTGAAACCTTTTCCATATTGATTTGTGGGTATCTGAGCAGGTATAGGAGGTTCTTCGTTGTCTTCTTTGTATAACCAAGAGGTCACATCTTCTTCAGTTATAGCTTCTTTAGTTAGTTCCCCCCATTTTCTGAAAGTCGTTGTGGGAGGGACGTGTATGGTGACCACAGATTTTCTCCTATCCATTGTTGGTAAACCTTGTGATTTGGGAGGAACTAAATGAATGACACAATAAGATGCTTTCATATGATACTCTCCACAACCCTTATCTTGGATCTCGACCTTAGGAGTGGAAGGTGGTGGTTGGGAAGTATATGTTTTGGAAAAAGTGGATGGATTGATATACTGGGATGAGTTGGATGATGAATCCTCTTGGTGTACAGGCACCTGTAGTTGAGGTATTCCGCGTAGGTTGGTGCAATACTAGAAAGGATCAGGATCACCATCTATCATGATCTTGGTGCCATTATATGGGATCTTAAGGCATTGATGGTAAGTGGAAGGGATGACCTTCATAGCATGTATCCATGGTCTACCTAGTAAAAGGTTATAGAGGAGGACGAGATCCAAAACATGGAAATTGGTATCCATAACTACAAGACCAATTCTGATGGGGAGTGTTACAACTCCTTTAGATGATCATTCTTCATCATCATATGCCTTAATGACAATGCTCTTAGTGGTGTCCACACACACCTATGAGAATCCTAATGCCTTAACCAGTTTCAAGGTGCAAAGATTCAACCCTGCTCCTCTATCTACCAAGACTCGTCTAACTTTTGTTTTATGAACAAGAACTTTGAGGTGCAAAGGGTTGTTGTGGTTTGTCTTCTTAGTTGCATAATCTTGTTTAGAGAAGGTAGCATGATGATATTTGGTTAGGTAGCCTACCATCTCTTGGAAATGATTGACATCAAGTTTGTTGGGGATGGTCGTGCTTTGCAAAGCTTTGTCTAGAATAGCTCAGTGATCGGGTGATATACTCAATAGTTCCAAGATAGAAATTTGTACTGGGGTCTTCCCCAACTGGTCAAGTAAATTATACTAAGGCTTGGAGGACTGTGGTTGTTGCTGTGATGAAGGGCCTTGGATGGTTATCTTGGTTCGGTGGGTGTTGACAACACATTCGGGAGTTTTCTTTATGGTAATAGTGTTGATATGCTCATCGACGACTCAAATGTGATTTATGATTGGGTCATGGTTATAGTCATACTCGACATTAGCATAGTTGGTTGAATTATTGGTCTTATTTACCAAACTGGAGGCTTTTTCTTTTCCATGGTCATGTAATGGATCAATAAAGAACTTGTGATTGTTGTTTGAAGATGTTTGTTTTTTTCCATTAACTTCAATAGTTTTGTTCTCCACAAGATCCTGTATAATGTTCTTCAACTATCGGTAATTTTGTAGACTATGTCCCTTAGTTCGATGGAAATCGCAAAAAGTGTTGTCATCCCACCAAAAGGGTTTAAACTGTCTTGGATCATATTATCTTGGCTCTTGAAGTTGTATGAGGTTGTGCTGCAGTAGTTGTTTAAATATTGATTCAATTGGTTCCCCTAGGGGAGTGAATTGACATTTCAAAAACCTCCTTTGCGATCATGGTTGTTGTGCGTTTTGGACAACATTGGTAGTTTAATCAATGTTGTTGAGTGTGTTGTTAGAGGGGTTGTTTCCTCTAAGTGTAATGATTGGTCTTGCTTGTAGGGTTTTAGCATCAACAATCCCATTATTGGTTACGTTCTTGTTTCGAGACCAAAATTTGTTCCTGTCATTAGGGTTGTTTTGAACATTTGGATTTCTATTTGACATCTTGATTCACCTTTGCTAATGAGAGCCTTTTCAAGTATGATACCCTTTTCTACTAGTTCCACAAAAGAAGTGCAACAGTGTACTCTTAAGTCACCTCAATTTTGAATTGAGGTTTTCTAGGAATATGGTGACCTTTTTCTTTTTAGGTATTTCAACAGGGCATTGACTAGCTAGACTCCTCCATCTCTGGAAGAAGGTGATAATTTTTTCTCCTTCATCTTGTGTGGTGTGACATAAGGTTGTTATTGTGATTTCACTATCAATGTTAAAGGCGAAATGTTCAACAAAATTTTCAACAAGTTCACCCCATGACCTTATGCCATATGGAAGTTGAGACAACCATTCAAGTGCTATTCCAACAAGGCTTCATGGAAAAAGTCTCATGAGATACATGGTGTCATATGCAACGTCTATGCACATTGTGGAAAATTCCCTTATATGTTCAATAGGATTACGCTTCCCATTATACTTGGGAAAGTTTGGTGTAACATACCCATGTGGGAAGGGTGTCATGTATAAAGCTTTATTAAAGGGAAATGGACATAAGTATTTTGCTGAAAAAAGTCTTTTTACTAGACATCGCCATGTTGTCCATTTTTTGTTGAAGGGATTGCATTTGTGTTTGCAGAACATCCACTTGTGTCAATGACATGTTGGTTGCATTATTGGGGTATATGTAAGTGTTTTGAAACCCAATGTTATGCGACAGATTTTGGTTCAGTGTAGGAATGAAGGGTGGATTTTGATTAGGAATGTGAATATTTTGCAAAGCATCAGGTTGGTTCCCAATTGTATTTGAGGTATGTGTCTTGTTTGTGAAACCCCTATTTGTGGAATGGCACTAGTGGTGTTGATGTTTGGTATAGAAGTTGTCGTGTTTGTTCCAACTTTGGGCCTTTTTCTTCCAGTATTGGTGCCGAAGGGATTTGACGATGATGCTCCTATGGTAAAATTAAGGCCCTGTTTCATGCTTGATGTACCAAATGGTGATGTGTGTACTGTTGTGGCACTCTATGTAGGTACTCCAAATGGTATAGTTGCAGTTACTTGAGGGGTAGAGGCACTAGATGTCATCATGTTTTTTCCTTGGGTAGATGAAGTTTGCATTGTGTGAATGTCAAATCCAGCAGGTAATGTGGCACCTTCTACTAACAACTTTTCTAGATATCGTTGAGGATCTTGTGCCAAGTATTCATCTACAAAAGAGGAAAATTTTGCATCTTGGGTAGTAGTGTTTAAGTCTTCAACTATAACATGCCCTTGTTGGTCTCTAGTGACAAATTTATCCAATAAGGTTTTGTGAGGTCTCGATGTCCCTGATGGGGGATTTGAAAATGGACTGATAAATTCTTGTGGATCATCTATTTCTCTTTGTTTCCTTTTGGACCTTGTTTCAACCATGTAAGATATAGTCAAAATGTGGATGATGCAGAACTATGTCTATGAATGATATGATTTTAGTCTATGTTTTTGGATTTTTTGGATATAAGGAATGAATGCTAATGCAACTATTTTTTATTTATTTTTTTGGAAAATAAGGAATGTCTAAACTGATGTTGTCCTAGAATGACTATGTCTAAGTATGCAAAAGTGTAGGCAAGCTTTTAAAGGTAATCAATTTTGGAAGATTTGAAAAGAGGTTACTAACCATCTAAAGTTTAACCAAGGCTTCAATTTAGTTTGTCAAGGGACCTTTTGTGAGGCTAAGACCAAGAGATAAAATGAGTTTCCAAACTAGACTAATGAGTTGGAAAGACTCACCAAGATGAAAAAAGATAACAAGTGTGACAAGTGACTAGGTTCAATGACAATTTTCGTTGAAGCAAAGGTTTATCCAAAATATGGAAAGTTGGCCTATTCTAAAATCTGCAAAGGTGATTGTCCTAAAAGTTTGATTGATCTGAAGGTAACTAGGACTCCTAAAATGTAACTAAGGTTTGCAACTAGTATGTCTATTGCTATGGCTAAATGATACTAAAAGATGCAATCGTGAAAAGTATGAGCACATCTTTCTAGTTTCTATTCAGAGATCACTGTGAAAGGATAATCAGAGACTAGTTTTGACTATTTGACCTTATATTGTGACAGTGAAATTTTTTTCTTCTGGTTATCAGGAAATTGCAGTTCAGGTTAACAGATGTGTCACAGAAACTAACGAATGTGATTTACAGTATCAGATGCAATTTACTAGTAAACTATCTCAAGTCTGTGACAGGAAGATGCGTCGTTCCAGATTACAAATGCGGCTCATTAGATTAGATGTGTCATAGAGGTTTTCAGATGTGGTTTTCAGTCTCAGATGTTGTGATCGTTTGACACTTGCGACTTAGGATATCAAATGCGGTTTTCGGGTTGACATATGCGACTCAGTATGAAATACATGGGTTTCTAGTGTACATATGTGACTCAATTTGATAGATGTTGGTTTTTGGTTGACAAATGTGACTCATAACAACATATGTGATTCTCTATAACAAATGTGGTTTACTGTAAATTTGCAGGTTTTTTTCGGTATGATTTTGGTCAAATTTTTGGCAAATAGAAGAAAATCAAAAAACACTTTGTTTTGGTTCGATTTTGATGTGAAAATGTTTAAATCCAAACAGACAAGTATGATTCTTATGGTTGGCAAGGACAATATCTGTTGAGTTCCCACTTGGATTTCTCCAGCTACGCTTATTTAGAGCAGATGATTAGAAGCTTGACCATACTGGCTCCCCTCCACGACACTCACTTCTATGAGTCAGCCAAGCTTCGAGTTCTCATGAATCTCCCATGACAAACTCTTCATCTCTACTAAGAACCACATGTATGTGGGATGGTTTCAAAGGTCTAACCTCTTGCACCAGCAAATAGAGGGATTTTGATAATCTAAAAATAACTGGATTTTAATAAGGACAACCGTTCAGGTGGCTATACGTGAGGCAATATTAACTTATCTGTATAACAAATTTGTGCCTATAATGCTAATTTTTCCATTAGCATTCACATTTGTATACCGGTCAGGAGTAGCTTGTCTTTAGCTTCGTTTCCAATTTGAGTCGCCTTGGGGTGAGTAATTTTTCCCACCAAGGAAGGCCCAATTCTAGAGTCAATAACAATTTCTCTTACACCCAAGATCACACAAGTGCATAAGGGGAGAGGATACTCTTATTATTGAATAAGGTTTCAATCTAAACAGAATGTGTGAACGCACCAAACATAGAGAACAATGATTTATTTTAAGCACCAAATGAAATATGATCTAATCTAATTAGACAATCGGTTTTAAAATTAATCTTCGACAAACGTCCTGCATCAGATTTCATTAGTAGTTTGAATATTTGTCTTCATCAATCATCCTACAAAAATAGTTTGTATATTTGTCTTCTATGAATCATCCTACAAAAACTATATTAACTCCACAAGATCACATGTTGCAAACTCTGAATTAGTCATAACGAAAAACTGCAATTTAAAATGAAAACTCAAAATTTTGGAAATCAGGAAAAAAAAATTACTAGCCAAATGTGTCACAGGAAGCCACAGATGTGTCGCACCAAGTCAGATGCATCATTTCATTCTTCATCTACGGTTCACGGGGTCAAAAGTGTCGTTCTATGCCTCAGATATGTCGAACCGTACCTATTCCTACAAAAATAAAATTTTCTATGGATTTTTTTCAAAGACTGTGTCTTCACATCGAGTTCACCAAATGTAGCACAAGGAAAATTCATAGGTTAAGCAATTCAAAGTGTACAATTTAAACTAAACCCAAGCTAACAATCAAGAACAATGGAATATAAAGCATAAACAAAAGAAAGATCTCACCAAACCCCTTATGCATTCCATGGATCACCTTCATTGCACTTCTCCATTTCGTTGTAGTATAAATGCCCTCATATTTCTCTTAAGCATGCAAGTATAGCCTCATGATAGTGTTAATAGAGAAACATTGAAGATTCTAAAGTTGCTTCCAAAACTCAGAAGATTTTAGGAGTAATAATGATGAAGGTAAAGCCAATTTATAGAAAATATGATTTTCGAATGACAGACTCAGATTAAAGATAATTAATTGACGATTTAGATTAAAATGTGTGGCATGCAATAGGGTTAGGGTTGAATTAGTGCGAGTGATAAAGAATAAAAGGTGGGGCTTAAATTAAATAATAATTTAATCTTTAGTGGAAACTAGTCAAGACACAAAAGAATAAAGATTTCATGTAAAAGATAAAGATTGGCATGGATAGAAGATAAGAATAAATTAATTAAATAATTAAAGTTTATTTAATTAATAGAGGTTTTCATGTAGAAGATAAGGTCTAATCTAGATAACAGACTAATTAACACAGAAAGTTTGTTCGTTAAAGATAATCAGATATTATCTCACCAGATAACTGAATGATCTAATTATATCTAGACTTAAGTGATAAATGACTAATTAGATAACAAAGAGATTATCTAGAGGAATATGCTATGGATAAATCTTTTTATGAATTAAATAATGATTTAATTCAGCATTCAAGATTTTGGATTAAATTTAATAAATAAAGATTTATTTAATTAAAGAGAGAAAAGGCTAAAGAATAATTAAATAATTTAAAATGATTATTTAATTATAGTTGAAAGTGTCATAGGAATAAATTAAGTAATAGTTTATTTAATTTTAGAAAGAAGATAAATTTAATTAGCGACATAATTAAATAAATAATATTTATTTAATTAATCAAAGAAGAATAAAGGTAAGAATGAATTAATTAAATAATTAAAGTTATTTAATTAATAGAGGACATATGACCTTAGACAAATAAATATGAACGAAATATGAAGAAGTTAAGGGTCGCAGGCCTAAGACAATTTTCAGTGTCTACAAAAACCAATGTTATGCACATGTGATCCATTGTAGTACCATACAACAAAAATCACCAAAGTGTAATTATGTCTTAAAAACTATGATTGGTTCTATAAAAAACTAAAACTAAAGAATAACAAATAGATCACCAATAGAAGAATAAACTAAATTATCAAATATTAAAATATTTAATTGCAATGAAAATGAAAAGATTGACAGAGAATGTTCGCAAGGGGATGAATATCTTATCCTCAATAAAAATTTGTAGCTAAAGAGGATAAATGAAATGCTTTTTATGGTTGTAAGGAGCATTCCTAATGGTAGAAGTGCTAAATGAAGTGCAACAAAATAATAGAGCTACAAGAAATACAATAGAATAAAAATGATAATGCAACCGAGTGAGAATGTGATCCCAAAATGCTAAAGGAAATAGCACTAAGATATTCAATAATAGTAATAATGAGAAAATGAGAAGAAGCTAGAGAAAATAATTCAAAACAAGATCACCTCATAAATGATTTGTAGGAGCCAATGAAGATTACAATCCTTTCTCTAGTATTTTTACCACACTTCCATAAATTTGATAACTCAAGATAGCCTTCACATCAAGTAGATTATTGGTAAGAGTTTACAGTGTTGCTAAAAATGGAAAATAGCTTACAAGAGAGTTCAAAATTGTTAAGAGATAGGAATTCTAAGAATTGGTTTGAAAACAGATCAAAGAGAGGGAGGAAGCAAGAAGGCAGCCATTCAAATTCTCTCTAGAGTGGTTACTTATCAACTATAAAGGTGTTTGAGGTTGAAATACTCAATAATGGTCAAATATTGATGAAATATCACATGGCACTAGCTTGTCACATGAATGTCAATGTATTACACTAGTATCCAAATATTTTCCAACTAAGAAAAAGCTTGAACACTAGAACACAGCATAAGGTCAAACAAAAACAACAAAAAATTTATACCTTTGGCACCATGAGAGAGAAGGTTATGACAAAGGGCTGAAACAACACTAGGGAAAATAATGCTTTAAAGTGAGTGCAAAATATACCATAAAATTGCAAGGATATACAATATTTGATGCTACATTTTCCCCCCACTTTAGTGGGCTTATGAACTGCATTAATATGCATACTAAAGTATAAAAATTAAAATACTAGAAAGTAAATACATTACAACACCAAAAAGGATGTTATAGAGGAAGTAGAATTCTTCAAGCATGGTGGTCATTCCCCTAGGATTAAAAATTTCAAAACAAATGTGTTAGAAAACATAAATTTGCACAAGACACAAAGTTAGAACAACACATAAAACATGCGCAAGCAAGGAATTAGACTGATAAAATATACCAAATAAATATGTTATAAAAATTCTAAGACCTAAAACATACATAAAATATATACAAAAGAAAAAATATTACAAACAAACACACGCGAAAACATAAGGAAAATACACAAAAGGGAGAGAAAGAGAGATAGAAGAAGAAATAAAGGGGAATTTTTCAATGGTGTGTTGCTAGAAAGAATGCCAAGTATAGTTCACAAGATGGAATATTGTGAGGGCTAGGAATCATACAATACTTTCATCAATCATAGGCACTAGACACTAGGTTGTAGGGTGACCATGAAAAGTATCAAAAGAGGTAGTTCATATGAAATGCATAGGCTAGCAAGTTGTGTTATGCTAGGTAACTCATACTCTACCTAGGAAGGACATACGAAGACCTATGGGATATCAAGTTATTTTATGCTAGGTGGATCATATGCTACCAACACTACAAGGAGCACATGCTTCAAGGAGCATAAATATGAGGTTTGTGTAAGTAAGAGGCCCCCTTAAGATAATTGCAAGAATGAAAATGATGTAATTAATTTTAAGGTAGAAGAGGTCAATAAATATTCCTACAAGGAAGAGATATCAATGAGGATGTTGCAAGAATGAAATATGTAAGACTATGCCCATGGAATAATGTCACATAACATAGGGATGCCGCATGGAAATAAGCAACATCAAATGAAAACATGCACAAAGGGATACATATGATTGGAGTCAATATGTAGTATATAGGAATAAAATATGATGATCATCATCAAGGGAAGGGAATGGATTTACATCATCCCCAAAGCTTCTATAACTATGAACATAAATAAATAATGAAATTCAACAAACAAATAAATAAAATGGGTCAACATGGGAGAGAGGCCTAAATGTCTCAATACTTTGCATCATCCCAAAGATGTAATAAAAACAATAAATGACATATAGAATAAGGTAAGTACATGTAGAGGAATTCCACAAAAAAAATCTCCTATGTATCCATGTACCTACAAGGGTAACATGGGTCCTCTAGGAGGAACTAACAAATAAATATCAAACACAATGATGGGGATTACAAAACAAACATGCAAACACAATTATATATGAGATAGAATCATAACTCTAAAGGTCATCATCCATAAAATAATACTCTTCCCAATCTTGCTTATATTGGGAAGGAGGGAAATTTGATAGAAGTATCATTGTTTGAGCAATACTAGGAGACTTTCCTACAAGACACAAGGAATCAATTGTAAGGACAACATCCTCTAGAGCATCCACCAAGATGAGCATCAATGACCTTGTGAAGATCAATGATAAGGATAAAATATCCACCAAGGACTTAAACATGTGCAATTTTAATAATATTCATGAGATAAAATATTATGATATACAATAACTACAATTGTTCACTTCTAGCTACATCAATGTGAGCAAAGAGATTTGTAGGTGGAGGAGCCTCCACTTCTAGAAGAATTGATGTGGAATGGATCAACAATGGGTGTGAAGGAGGGATACACTTAGGTCTATGATAGGGTGAAGTGGGATAGTGCTTTAGCTTATGCTTAGATGGAGGGTGAGGGATGTCCCAATCTTTTGTGGCAAGATGAAGGGTATTTGGAAGACATGATGGCAAGTGCACTAGAATAGAACTAAGTGAGGGTGGCATTAAATATGACATTAATGTTCATCATGTCTAAAGGATCATCTAAAGGAGGCATATTAGGGGTCATAGGGATGAGGGTAGGTTAGGTAGGTAGAATTGGGATATGTGAACTATTTTGGGGTTCCTCTTATTTGGTTCCAAGGGAGGAGAAAAAGAGGTTGGTATAGGAAGAGATGGAGGCTAAGGAGGGGGTGGCAGATGATAAGGATGAAAAAAATCAGGTGGTGACTATGTAGGAGGGGTCACTTGGGGCTTGAATAAAATAAGGTAGCATGCTCTTGAGGCATAGCATGTAATGACACTTTCAATATCCCATGAGTTGATTGTGTCTAATGTGAGCCTAAGACTATATTAAGGGAAGAGGATAATATGTCATGATGGGTTATTTTCCTTCCTCTCTCAAAAGGATAGGAGGGATTTAGAAGGATAGGAGGGACATAAATAATCACTAAATTTTTAGTGATCTTATGAGCACATATGTGTCACTCACCAAGGGTTACTTTTCTCTTACTACTAAAAAGGTAGGTGGAGGGACAAAAGTAACTATCAAAGGGAAAGGAGCCATAAATGTACACGAAGGTTCTTTCAATATGGGTTACTTTTCTCTAATTATTGAAGAGGTGGTGGAGGAATTAAAGAAACCATTAGAGAGTGAGAGACTAGAGGGGGAGGCCTACATGGGAAAGGTGGATTTCCTCTTATAATCAAAGAGGTAAGGGTGGAACAAATACCATGACTAAAGGCCACAAAACTAAAGGAGGAATGGGATTGTCGACTAGTAACAATTAATTTTCTCTAACTATTGAAGGTGTGAGTGGATGAATAGGAGCAATAAAAAAAATTGAGAAGCTGAAGGGGGAATAATCATAGCAGAGGAGAATGAAGGGTCACTAGACAAGATTGATCTATAACAAACTTTGAATATTTAATAAAACTTAAATAAGAAATCAATGTGGAGCCAGAGAGGTCCTATGGGAGCCATCTATAAGTAACTAAGGGAAATTTTTCCATGAAATGAGAGCGATTGAAATCTAATATGGTGGATCATATGCATAGCTCCATTACGGGGGAAATTTAGACACTTATACATAATACAGGAAACTACTTCCATAGAGGTGAGCCATGGGTGGTGTAGCTTCACATGTAAGTTATTATAACTAGGAATCATAGAGAAAGGGGCATCTAAGAATTTTGGTCCTGCTTAGACAAAAAGGGTGATCAAACCCAAGGAAGGCAAAGAAAGGTCATTGTGCATTTGTATAGTGAATTTAGATTCCTTTTACTCATCTATAGATAGTTGAAAAACATAAAATTTCCTTTGTTATTACAATGACCATAATAGCTAGGATGATTACACCCTAAATGGGTTCCCATTAAAATCAACATTAATGTATAAAAGTTCATCATAGATTCCCCTAACCACATCAAAAAATGAAAATAAAATGGTGGAGTTGGGGATAGACCACACTTGAGATTTTTGAGTGTAGGAATCCACAATCCCCACCATCCCCAAGAAAGGAGAAGAAGAATTATTAGCATCAACATCTTGTGCAAGTGAAGCACAAACAAGGTCAATAAAATTAGATGAGTGTTGAAGCAATAGAATAGTTTATATTTGAAGGCTTTGGTTGGGTTTTGTGAAGACTTACTACCTTTTTTTATTCCTACCAAAGACCTAGATGATGCCAAAATCAACATGGTCTTGCATTATGTGCTTTTAAGACACAAACATATACAAGTTATCATCCTAATGATGGATCATGTAATGTGATCTAAAATATTGATGAAGAAAAAGTTCACACAATTTAAACCAAAAATTTGTAAGCTATTGTTATGGATTGTGGAAATTTCATGGCTTTAACACAAATATCTCCTTGTGTCACAACCACATTTCTTGTGGTACTAGCAAAAGGACTTTGATTCATAGGAAGTTAACAAGGTTTGGTTTGTGTTTAGATGTCTAATAGGTGGTAGTTGCACTAAATTATTTTGTAGGAAGGACTAGATAATATAATAGAGAGACTCAAAAAATTTGGTGAATTATCTATTTCTCTGATGTCAAATAGTAAAAATGACCAAGGTGAGGGAAGGTGTCATCCAGTAAAAGTATTATTGAAAGCAAATGCATTATTCTTTTTTTTTTTTTTTTTATAATTAAACAAAGAATAAGAGTAGGGACCTATGAGGCAAGTGTCTCAAACTGGCTCATTGTCTATTAACAGCCATGAAGGTTTGTGCAAAGATACATGAATTGAGGATATTCCATTAATGATATTTTATCCCCAATTGAGGGTTGAAAGTTTCCAATAAAAACTTTCTACACAATAGGATTAGGGAATTCATAAATAATATAAGAGAAGAAAGATTGGTATCTAAAGATAAAATTAGTAACTTTCTCATGAACTTATTTCTTGTATCACACCAAGTCAATAAAAGTGACTAGGGGCCCTATATTCACTTGGAAGTTTTTTAAGAATTGATTTATAAACTAACCAAAATAATTTATCAAATGATCAAGATGCAATAAAAACTAATTGAGTGTGATTTCTTTCAACAATTGTGGAAATAAATTTGCTAATAACCAATCTAAAATAAAATCACTACATAGTGCAGTGAAAGAAAACACATATATAGTAGAATGTCATTTTCATTATATTTCACAAAGCATGACACCTTGAAATTGGTAGGAAATGGAGTGGCAATAATACGTAAATAAAGAGGATTGTGAGGTAATAAATTGGATTAAGGGGTTGTGTGGATGAGGTATATAATGATGCGAGTTGATGTTGTAGGTTATCTACACTATGTATGAGTTAGTTTATAATAGGGTCTACATTGCATAAAATGGGTGAGATACTAACAAAGATAACAATGGAAAAAGTTAAAGCATGTGAGGGGAAGACTTGAAAACCAAAGGGGATGGAAGCTTTGAGGTGCATACTTAGAAATCCAAATTCCATAGCTTGTGAAGGTAAGATGAATCCAAAATATGAGGCATGTATTGCTCTCAATTTTGTAGTGCTAGTGGCCAAATTTGTGTTTAATCACATAGATTGTTGGGATTGACATAGAATTTTTTTTTTCTTACTAGTCACATTAGATTGGAGTGAGATACATATAATGCAACCTCATATTCAAAGATGACATCTATATCATGGAAACTAGTTGTGAGGGAATTAGGTTGAACCTTAATTATGTATATATAAGGTAAAGTAGTTCTCAACTAGTCAAAAGGAAATTTGTTAAAGTTGAGACAAGATCTAGTAGGGGTATTTATTGTGTCATTAGAGTAATAAATTTAAAGTTACAATAGCTCCTTCAAACATTATTATTAGAATGTGAATATTGGGTTGTGAAATTCATAAAAGGTCTCACAACACACAATCAAAAACTCAAAAAATGAACATGACAATTTAAGTTTTTAAATTTTTTATTTTCTAAGGTTGTCTAAGTATCAAGCTCACCAAATTTTATAGGGTAATTGAATAAAGGTTGTGGATGGTGTTTAATATTGGGGATGCCAAGACAATGGACACAATCAAATCCATTCTAGGGTTTCAGTATCTTGCCTCCAATTATCGCTATCAAGTAAATAGCAATATAGCGTCCATGTTCATGACATGGATTTTGCAAGTGTGGGAGGACATAGGGATGGTAAAATGGTCGATAAGGAGGTTGGTAAAGGAATGGTGGAGATATGGCATAAACAAATATTTAGCATGGGTTATGGTTGGTTGGGGTATGAGGCCCACAACTGGGGTGTGGTCACATCTCACTTTAAACTACAATGGACCATGGATTCCTTTCATAGTATGGAGTGATGGGGAAGACATGGAGGAGTGAGTGTAAGAAGTACAAGTTATGTTGCACTGCTAAAATATTTGGCAAGAGTTCACTAAATGATGGTAGAACCAATGGTGTTGGCTCTCCCCACACTACATGGGGAGGTGGTGTCGGGGGAGGATTTGGACGAGGATGTAGAGGAGGGGTAGGCAACCCTCAAACATAATGCCAATAGGAATTTTTGGATTTTTGGCCCTTTTTTGTAATTTTGAACAAATATGTGAATGTTAAACAACATTGTATTACAGGTTTGGCCCCCTTAGTGTAAATTAATATATGTAAAAAAAAATGAACACCTTAATAAATCCTTTGAAAAAAAATAAGGTTGGACAAGTTAAAAAAGGAATGTGAACCTAAGTGAAAATTAAGGTTATGTCCAAGTAATTAGATACAAGTGTATACAAACTCCATGCAAGCTAAATATAAACTAAGGTACCTAAGGTCATCTCCAACCAAGAAAACCTTAGTTAATCATCACTATAGAGTTAGAATGAATTTTTGATTAAATGATAAATGAAACTTATCCAATAGATGCAATCAATACTTTGAAACTATGATAATGTTATTCTAGAATGTGGAAAATAGAAAACAAGGGTTTTAGATGCACTTGGATTAGAGTGTGAAAATTTAGGAAGTTGTTGGAAACTAGATTTTACACCTGCTAGTTAAATATAAAATCATTTACAAGTAGAGACTAGGCCACTAGATGCTAAAATTACTTGTAGGAAGGTTAGGTGTAAGGAAAGCCTTATTCAAGAAGTTGGGTCACTGTCTAATACAAATTTTAAGAGATGTACACTTGTTTGTGAATAGTATAAGTTGGCTAATTAGTAGCAAACCTAAAAGGTATCAATGCAGAAAATAAAATAGTATGGAAAGACATAACAATTTAACCTAAGTAATGAGTTGATGGGGATATAAGATTGGAGGGACTACTTGTAAATTCCATAAGGAAGACACTATAGGGTTTTTAGCTTCATACTTGCAAGTTAGACCTATAAACTATTTATAAACCTATAAATACTACATTTTCATGAAAAGTGAGATCAAACTTATAAAATAGAATTTTTTAACCTAATAAATGCTTGATTTATTAGCATGTAGGCCTTAGGAAGGTGTCAATGACCTCTATAATTGATTAGGGTTGAATTAGAGATTATATTGGAATTGAAATGATAGGTAGTGACTAGTAGAATGGGTGGCCAAGCCTAATTCTACAAGCTAGTAAGGTAGCTAAGTCCTCCTAGTGTATTCATGTATTTGTAAGGTATGAGCTTGGAACTTTTTGTGCAATCTTGATGAGCTAGTTTTACTATCAATTTCCTTCTACAAAATTTCATGATAGGCTACATAGTCCTTAGAAAAATATCTAGAAATATAAAAAATCCTAATAGGGACCTTGCAAAAACTTGGGTTAGAAGGGGAGTCTACCTCAATCATCACCCTTACGGGTGTTAAAAAATGGATCAAAACGACACATATAATCTAATATATACTAAAATATTGATCTATGAATAGGAGCAGAGTCTTAAGAACATTCAAGCCATTAAACCTTTAATGTTGGTGTGGTGGGAGAAATGTTGAGTGAACACACTTATTTTTAGATAAAATTTAGTTTTTGGGGTCTAATGGTGATTAGTATTAGCATGGAAACTTAGTCTATATTACCAATAATGAATATTTTATTTAGACTTGGATAGGAACTTTGAAGGATGATAGAAGAGGATGAACACTCAATAATGGTGGATGAGAATAATGCCTACGTGGAAAAATGGGGCTTGAGTATCAAAGGTACATAAAAGAGGGCAATATAATAGATTGGTAATTCAAATCATAAGTGGTGGTGATGAGGGTTTGCATTGAAATCTTTTGGATTTTGGATCAACACACTTAGAATGGATGCAAACAAGCGAGGGAGAAAGGTTTGGATGGAAAAATAGTACCAAATGAAATAGAAAAAACAAGGTTGGTGCCTTGGGAGAGAGGTAGGATGAATGATAAATGAATCACTATAATATTTTAGAAAAATATTCCTATTTTCATGCAAAACACGTTAATAAAAAAGCTTACCTAGCTTAACTCTATAAGAAGAATCGCTTGGGGTGGATTTTGCAAGCAAGATACAAATTATTTGAATGTTAGAGATAAAATATAAATCACTATAGAAAGTTTTGAAATAACGCAATAGTGTCATGCATGGGATAAGAATAAAAAAATTGGATGACAAATATAGAAATTTTCTTTTTTATGCTAAAATGAGGCACATGTTAGGCCTTTTTATAGACTTGCTAAGGGATTTTGAGGTTGGGAATTTAGCAGGTATCACAATTATTGAGATCCCATACAAAGGACTTTGTAGGAGGATGAAAATACCTAGTTGATCTATTGGGTGGTGGACTATGGGCAATGTCCTTCAATGAATTTTAAGATCAATTTTCTAATGGATATTGGGCTAAAAGTGGTTATATAATGATAGGAATACATGTGGAATATTTACACATTTATACATTATTTAATGAAGAGAATGGTTTATTCACATATAAAATAATATCAAGGATTACAAATTAAGGTTAAACAAAGGGGAAAAGGGGTCAACAACTAGGGAAAACATAAATAAACGTTAGGATATAGGATTGTGTTAAAAATTAAATAAAAGACAATACTTGGGGAGGTTAAACAAGGCTTATGAAAATATTGGAAAAGAGAACAACAAAGGCTAGGAAAAAAGAGTAAGAACATGGCCTAAAACATATGCATTGGAAAAGGGCTAAGATGGACATAAATGTGTGATAATGGTATGCAAATTATATTATCAAATTTTCCCCCCACTTTAGTAGGATTGCAATTGGCTAAAGAGGAATTTTTCTAAAGGGGAGAATATAGTGACATTAATTATCAAATGTAAAGGATACACTAATACCAAAGGAAATGTGTTGAACTTTATTAATATTTGATCATCATTGTTCATGTACTATTTCATGTACCTATTCATGCAAAGCACCCAATACAATAGTAGCCATTGTAGGCTAACAAATAAAACTAGACTACACCAATATAAACAATTGGTAAAGGATAAAAACATGAAAATTAGGTTACAAATGTCATGCAAAGTGTAGCAAACTAAATTTCAAAATATGGATGCATTTAATTGGATGACTTGTGGATTGTTTGAAACTTCTAACCCTTGTTTTTTGATAAGAGGTGTCTATGGAGATCTACTCCCTAAGAAAAAATTAAGGAATAATGTAACTATGACTTGCTACTGGGAATTGGACTTTGGATACCTTGAAAAATTAGTCAATTGAAATCTCTAGATAGTGATGACAATGAGAATAAGAAGGAGAGGGATAGGTTAGGACAATAGGAAAGTGTTAAATGAAAACTAAATTTTTGGTTTGGTTTGGTGTTTTAGTAAGATCCACCCTTTAGCTAAATATGGTAGTTAACCCAAAGAGAAATTAGGGGTTGTGGTATTTTTTGTGGTATCTACCTCATTTAGATTTTTTTGGATTGATTTATCATTTTGTTGGGAGCCATCCTTCAGCTAATGATAGTAGTTGGCCTAATTAGACATTGGATGATGTTTTCAACTAGTCAATTAGATAGGATAGGCCTAGATTAGTTGTGATTTGGAACTTGGTTACTTGATTGAAATGATTGTCATGTTCAAAAGAAAATGCTTAAGTGGATAATAGTAATTATTTTGGTCCAAAAGCAAAGCTCCAATGAAGAGGTGAGCAATATAAAGCTATGAAGGGATACATTATCCACTTAGGTTAATTGATGAAAGAGCTTGATGAAGAAATCTAGTTAACATAAGGTAAAAGCTGATGGTAATTGATTTGATTTATTAATTTGATTGGTTTGAATTATTGATGGTTATGTTATTTTATTTTGGGTTTTCAATTGCTACAATTAAAGATTCTTTTTTGAAGAATAGGTCTAGGTCATGATTAAAATAGGATCAATTGGTAAGTTTTATTTCATGCCCTCAAGTGATGGAATGATAAAGAATGAAGTAGGGAGAAAATCATAGGTCATTCCCCTAAGAGTGATCAAGGATAAATGATGAAAAAATGATAAAGTACTACTAAAAAAAGAAATTGATAAGGATCAAATATATTTTTCAATGAGGTTTAAGGAAACAAAGAGATGATGATCATAAGATATGGAAATGGTTAGTCTTGAGATAAGAGATGAGGAGGATAGATATAAATTGAATGATATGGCGGTGGTTGATCTCTAAAGATAAAATAAATGTTTGATAAAGATTGGTAGATATGTCAAGTGATGAGGCACAAGGGGGAATTTTTGTTCATGATCCTAAAAGAGGTGGTCCAAGGGTCAACCACTAAGATATCAAAAAATGAGGCACACAATGTCACGAGAAGAGGAAATTATGGTTAATTAATGTTTGATGTAGGCAACTAGGAAAAGACTAACAATACTAATGGTTAGGGGATTGGATGATAGAAATGATAAATTACAAGGTAGGCGCCATGAGAATCATAGAAAATATATTCTAAAAATATAGTCAAGGATGCATGAGAGCTCAAACATAGAAAAATAAACATGGAATAGGGCTAAGAATAACACAAAGAAGGAATAGACCACATCTCACTACCTTGTTAGAGTCAACCCTAATAGTAGCATGTATACTAGTGACTAAATAGTGGATCATCATTCTCCAACTTTTGATAGTTGGATGTGGCTGACACAAAATAAGGTACACAACAAGGATGATGGAATATAAAGTATAGTGGATGGTGAAAAGAAAACAAGACAAAAGGATGGATATGATAAAAGGAAAAGGGAAAAGGTGAAAACAATGGATGAAGGAAAAAATATGACAAGGAAAAAAGGTAAAAATAAATAAGAAAACAAAAGAGCATAAATGATCAATAAAGGTATCATTGTTGAAGCAACAACTACTTATAATGGTATAAAACTAGCCTATGAAAGGGGTATAAGAAAGTATGGGTGGAAGGGGACTCCTTGAACATTATCAGATGTCTAAATAATTTACATCCCCTAGTTGGTTGATTGAAGCATTAATTTTTTATTCCTTATGTATGGTTAAGACATTTGATGATATTAGGATTTATCATATCCTCCATGAGGATAATTATGTGGTTGACTTCTTTGCTAATGGTGGTGTAAGAAGGAAATCTCTAAAAATGTGGGATGGGTATGATTCAGTACCCATCAAAGCTCGTTCCTTTCTAAATAATGATAGCTAATTCAAATATTAAGAGAATATGGGATGGGGAGATAATTAATCCTAGTAATTTCACACACTTTTTTGGTAGGAAAGGGGTCTTCTTCCCTTGTGGATTATGCTGGGAGTGTAGAAGCATAAATTTTGGTGGGAATTACAAGGGGATTTTCGCTACCATGGGAGGGGATAGAAGCCAGGTGGAACCCCTTTCATGTGATGGGGTCCATAAAATTTTTAAATTTTGGAGAATATTGGAGGAAGGTGGCTTAGCCCCCTTCATGGAAAGGTTGCGCGAGCATGGCCCAAAGGCCTCCAAACTGTTTATTAAGGGTTATAAAAATAGATTCTTGACAACAAATGGCAAGTAATATGCAATTACAAAGAATGTGATAGTGACAATTACCAGGTTGATGTTGCAAGGAAGGAAAATATTTTGAGATAGAAAAGACAATGATGAAGCTCTTAACCAGTTCTTCAAAGGTAATGAGAGAGAAAATATTTTGAAATTATCTTTATGGGGCTATTACCAGCAATCAATTAAACCCATATGAGCTAAATTTGTAGAGGTGATCATGAGATATATAACACTAGATGACAGGTACACCTCCCCTATTCTGAATCCAAACCTGGGAAGAGTATTATAAATAAAAAATAAAATCCTTTGGGTGTACATTATTCTAAAATGAGAACAGATCATTCTAAAGAGGATGATGACATAAAATGGAAAGAGGAGGAAGAGGGGGGTTAGTCAGTTGAAATGTTCTCCATGCTTCCCTTGGAGGATGAGGAGCATAAGAAAAAAAAGCTTAGAGGGAAGAAGACTACTTCAAAAAAGAATACTAAAAAGATCATTTCATGGTCAGAGGGATCCTAGATGGGGGAGGAAGAGAGAGAAACTAAAGTATAGAGAAAGAGAAAAAATTTCTAAGCCATTTGGGGACTTGGATGGAAAGAGAAAGGAGAAAATGGGTGAAATATCTAAGTTGTGTGAGGATGTGGCTAGGAAAGGAAAGGAGATTGTGGGAGATAGATTGGCTAAGGATCCAAAACCCTAAGAAGGGACAAGCCAATGTGAAAATTGATATTGCTAATATCCATCCCCTCTTTGAATATTTCTCTTACCTTCATGTTAATAGATAGGACATCTATGATGTCCTAGGGCTAGCAAGGGAGGGTGTGGCGAATCAATTCAAATTAGCAAAATGGTTCTTCCTTGAGATTAATAAAATCAATGTTCAATTTGTGGGTTGCAAGAAAATCTCTCTAATGATGGGAGGTCCCATTCTGGGGTTCTAAATAGAGAGGTGTATAATAGGCTGGAGGAGATGTAAGATTTTATCAATGCTTTAAAAAGGACTATGAGAGCCATATGTTTGATATGGAAAATAAATTATAGGATATCAATACCGACCTGGAAAATATCCTTAAGATTATTATGTAGAGAAGCCTTCACTTAACACAACTTGACACTTTCAAAAGACTGATCCATTTGTAATCATGCCTTGGTGCACTCTAAAGCAACTTTGTAACATTGTCCTTGAAGCCTAAAATCC
Organism: Sequoia sempervirens; assembly: GCA_007258455.2. Taxonomy (NCBI): domain Eukaryota; kingdom Viridiplantae; phylum Streptophyta; class Pinopsida; order Cupressales; family Cupressaceae; genus Sequoia; species Sequoia sempervirens. The sequence continues at coordinate 426,534,939 of VDFB02058242.1, read as the reverse complement.
ATTCAACAAAGAAAGCAACATAAAATAGTAAATACATAGACTTTGTAGACCTCCTACGATGCATTACAGTGATTTACCATCCAACCATGACCAGACAATGCATTATTTTCATCAAACCCTCTAGCAACTGTGATTTTATGATAGTTTGCAAGTAAATTTGGACACACAGTCATTGATTCCTCACACATGCCAACTTTTAAAGGCTTGATACCAAAATGGTTTTTATATATCCTCAAAATAAAACTTCCTACCAATTTTCATGAGTTTTTGACAGTGTAAAACAAAGATATGATTTTTTTGTGTTTCTTAAAACCCTAGGCAGGGTTTAGACCTGCACTCACCAAAATTGCAATATCTCGCACAAAACTTGATGAATTTATACCAAATGAAAATAATTAGAAATATAGAACCCTTATCCAACTTATCCAATTGGTTTCAGGACCGTACCAACCTGTACCGATCTATACTTGAATGTGTTTTTCAGACTGTAACTTTTCAGAAAAATAAACTTTATAGACTTGCCCTCAATGAAATTGTCATATCTCACTCAAAACTTAATGAAATTGATTTAAAAATAATAATTATAATATTAAAACACATCTTCAACCTTTATAATTAATTTCATGTTTGTATTGTAGCATACAAGGTCGTACCATGAAAATTACTGACTGTTTCAACAGAAAATGCAAGGAAAGAAAGTGCCAAAATGAGTTTCTTTCATTCTCGTTCTTCCCCCAACCTTATCCAACCTTTTTTATAGAGGTTAGATTTCATATTTATCATGTTACAACCAATCCCAAATGAAAAACCAACCACTAACTCCTTGGTGAACAATAATGACAACATTTGTAATTTTTTTGACAAAATGACAACATTTTGCAACTTTTACAACATTTAACCACATTGCACCAAAACATCATAAAATGGACTTAGATGACCCCAAATGGTCTTACATTACCTTATTGACCCAAAACCAACCAAAACTCAAAGTTTAGCAACATGACAACAAAGTGCAATAATGGAGTATCAAAGGATGTCCCTACATCATATTAGTCACTATTAAATCAAGAATAGCACAAAGGGGATTAGAATCCTCACGAAAAAATATAAATAATTAAAGGAAGAACAAACTATCGAAGGATTTAGGGATGATAGCAAGAAAAAGACTAGGTTTTCAAAGAAAAAGGGAAAAAAATGTACCTGATGACACGAAGGGACCAAGCTCTAGAACTCAAGGAAGCAAAAAGAAGACCTTTGAGGAGGAGAAAAGAGAGTTTTCGGATCTAGTTAACCTACATCAGAATTTCTATAATTAGAGGTGGTTGATAACTTGAAGACTATGAAGTAACTCTGTTGTTGTTAGTTTATTTTATTAGTTGTTGTTTGGCTATGTCTTTATCTTTTTGCAGTGTTTCTCTTGTAAAGAGTTTCGAGTATCTTCAAAACCTACTTTTCCTGCTAATCAAAAATAAAGGTAACACATGAAAAAGGGTCTCTCTCAATGCATTCATGATCAAGGATTATGAATCAATGAATTTTATAGTAATTTTGAATGTTTATACATCAATATAATCAAGGGATTTATTTAGTCCAAATTATATGGACTTAGCTTTGGAATGGGATGGAAAATAGTAAGCATGGATAATGATAAGGGATTAGGTGGTAAAGTGGGTAATGGAATAAGATAGAGGATTTGCATGAGTTCTTTCAAGTTTTAATCACGCTTTGCTTTGGATTTTGAGGGATTATGGGAAGAGCTAATCAAACAAGAATTGGGAAGAGGATATGTGTGAAAGGAAAAGAAAGGCACGGAAATGATTTCCAAATGTAAATCAATCTGGAGAGGGTTACAAAAATTTGTTTTAAATCTTTTACTTTTACAATTAACATTCAAAATTGCACATTCATTTAATTAATTTTAGATTTAAAGAATTAAACCACAACACACATATTTTATGTGGGAAAACCCTTTCGAGAGAAAAACCACACACTAAAGCACAAATCAATTGTATTACAGTAAAAAGGTATTACAATACAAGTCTCAGAGTTTATGATCTTGTAGGTGTTAATTCATTGTGATACAAGATTCTAGAGTGAATCCAATAGCATAATGGTATACAAATATTACAATCACCCATTACTAACAAATGCACTAAGGAATCAATATATATTCTTCTCGTACATGGGTGTCTAATATTACCATGTGTCAATACCACAATCTTTGCATGCATACAAACTAAAACCAACAACATGCATGAGTCCTGAGTGACCCAATTAGTAACTTGTCAAACATGCATGTACATACAACAACATGCAAGCACATGCAAGGCTTACAACTCCAAAAATCAAGCAACCTCACATACTAGGTGTCCCATAGTGAAAATCAAGTCAACTACCAATTTAGAACTCAATCTTGACTCCTAGTCACTCTCATTGGAAACTTAGTCTATGTTAAGAAACTTTCCTCCTCAAGCTTCAGTCAACAAGTCAAACCAATACCACATGGCATCATGGCTCACCTCCTAGAGGTGTTCAAAATTCAAAATGATCAAATGAGTGCCCAAGTGACAAGTGTCACCTTTCCTTGATTTTGATTTTTTGAAGAGATAAACATGCTCACATGTGGACCCTAACAATGCTTGCTTCCAAAATGGACTGCCACAAGCCAACATGGCACCCGTTTTAGAGGAATAAATAATTGTCTTTTCCCAATGGAGCACCGATGTGACATGTGTCACAATTTTATCCTTTTGCACCTTGCATGTAGGATGCCAACTCTCTGTTGGATCCCACAAAGTGACTTAGTAATTTGGAAACAATTATTTTTGTATTTAATAAATAAAATCAGCAACTTACGGGAAAATAAATAATTAATTAATCATGGAACTCACTAAGGTTGAGACACCTTAATCCCAACATTCTACCACTTGTCAAAGACCTTACAGAAGTCTTTGTGTCATTGCTCATCCCGCAAGGCCCATAGAACTAATGCACCATTTGAATTTCTTTGTGATCACTAGCTTCGTCAGTGCATCTACAACATTCACCAAAATGTCCACCTTTTCCAAGTTCACCTTTCCATCTTCCACCATATCATGAAAAAAATGAATCTAAACATTAATGTGCTTTGTTCTAGCATGGAAAGTAGGATTTTTTTCCAAATAAATGGCACTCTGGTTGTCACAACAAATAGTAATCTATCTTGCATCAAAACCAATATCCGAACATAGTCTCTTAATCCAAATGTCCACCTTTTCCAAGTTCACCTTTCCATCTTCCACCATATCACGAACAAATAAATCTAAACATCAATGTGCTTTGTTCTAGCATGGAAAGTAGGATTGTTTGCCAAATAAATGGCACTCTGGTTGTCACAACAAATAGTAATCTATCTTGCATCAAAACCAATATCTGAACATAGTCTCTTAAGCCAAATGGCTTATTTAAAAGAATGATTAGCTTCCATGTACTCTGCTTCAGTAGTGGACAAAGTGACCACATCCCGCCCCTCACTCATCCAACTTATAGCACCACCAAACATTGTGAAAAAATATCCACTAGCGGATCATCTACTGTTAATGTCACCTACCCAAATTTGAATCCACATATCCATGAATGCTCACTGAATGACGAGGTCCAATAAGATAACCATGAAAACATAGGTCATACTCAGAAGTACCCCACAAGTACCTAAACACTCTCTTTACCACTTCCTAGTGCACCTATCCAAGATTATACATAAACCGACTAAGGACTCTTACTACTTGGGTAATGTCTAGCCTCGTACAAACCATAACATACATCAAGCTACCAACAACACTCACACAAGGAACTCTAGTCATTTCCTCCATCTCGGTAGGAGATTTTGGACAATCCTCCATAGAAAGCTTCATCCCCTGTATAACTAGAACAACCATATGTATGCAAGTAGTCATGCTAAATTTCTCCAACACAAAGTTCACATACTTGCTATGGCTTAACCAAAGCTTTATGTTAGCTCTATCTCTTCTGATATCAATCCCTACAATATACCTCATTGCACCTAAATATTTCTTCTCAAATTGTGTTGATAACTGAGACTTCAAATCTGAAATCATGCTTTTGCCATTCCTAATAAATAATATATCATCTGTGTATAGGAAAATAATGAGAATGAAACCATTATTAGTCTTGTAATAGACACAATGGTCAGATTTAGATCTCAGAAATCCAAAGGACAACGCATAGGTGTCAAACTTCTAGTACCACATTCTAGGAGATTGTTTCATACCATACAAATATTTTCTCAACTTCCACACCAAATTCTCTTTACCTTTCACAACAAAATTCTTTGGTTGTGACATATAAATTTCCTCCTCCAAGTCACCATGAAGGAAATTTGTCTTCACATCCATTTTCTTGACTTCCAAGTCATGAGCTACTGCAACTGATAACAAGAATCAAATGGATGTCAACTTAGCTATAAGAGAGGAAATCTCCCTATAATCAATTCCCTCCACTTGGGAATATCCCTTTGCCACCAACCTTGCCTTATGCTTCTCAGCACTACCATTAGGACCCAATTTCTTCTTGAACACCCATTTGCATCCAATGAGTTTTATCCTTTAGGAAAAGGTACCATATTCCATGCAATATTCTTTTTAATGTAGCCATCGCTTCATTCATGGCTTCCATCTAGGAATCTGCATCATGCATACTCATAGCCTTTATAATAGTCCTAGGCGTATCAATGTTAGCAATCAAAGCAAATTGCAACTAGTATCCAACATAGAATACCCAAATCTATCTGGTTGCCACCTTTCTCGTGTAGACCTCCTCTCAAGTGTTGAGGTTGAGGTTCTTGCTTTTCTTTATAGCTTTCTGAGCTTTCAGATCTCTCCTCATCATCAGGTCCACCGGGAGTACATGTTGATGGTCAATGTAACATAGCAACGTTAAAATAGAATATTTCTACTCTATTTCTCCTGAAAAAGACAAATAACCTAAAGCTACCTATCTTCCAAGGTCTTTGTAATTGGTTCTCAAATGTGTTGATGTTGTTCAGTGGCCTATGCTACTATAATGTTGAAGGGGAATGCTGGTAAAGGGATAAAAATTGCATAGTACAAATTAATCTAACGTTTGGGGGTGTAAATAAACATCAAAAGATAGAACAGAGCTCAGAACAACAAAACATAAATGTAGATTTCCTTCAATTTAGACATACAAACTTCATAATGAGCACTCCTTTTAAACAACTAAACCATAAAATGATACAATCCACAGAACAATCTATACCATTGCATTCATTCATAGTGCAAATTCAAGACATACAAATCATTCATCATTACTAAACTTCAAAATCAACAAGAACATATCACCAGCTCATCATTAAAATTCATAGATCAATAAACACAAAGAAATCTCATTCATTGATAATTCAATGGAAACAGTCTCAGATTCAGAATCTTTTATTGACTTTCATCAAATAAGAGACATTTATGCACAACATCCACTGGCATACGAATGACCACTATTCATTGACATCACCATTAAAACTAAAACTTGGAAATAACATAAATTGTATTAAAACTCTAAAATGTTTAGGTATCCTTGCATAAATCTGCAAAAGCTTCTAAAAAACTGTAAGAAATATCCCATGTCTCTCTTTAGGTAGCTAATCTTCACTTCAATTAGTCGACCTTTACAACATGGAGAGCAAATATACACATAGACAAGCTTAACACTAATTCCTCTCATCAAAGTTTGAGATCCACCAATCAGGGAGCAACTAGAACTGCATAAGATAATTGTCCATTCTGATCTTCAATTAATAGTTGATGAATTTGTATCAAAATCTGGATGCAAAAGGAGAAGGTCGAATTGTTGGGGATCCTTAGTTGAACCGGTGTCATGTTCCTGAAAAATAGGAGAGAGTTGCCCAACTAGCCTTATCATCTGCTGCTTCATTCAAAAAAGGATATCTCATAGACACTTCACTCTGTCTTTTGTTCAAGTAAATATTCATCATAACTATCTAATACTTGTCTAAGTATGTCCACATCTAGCCCATCTACCCAATCATCTTCAAATTTTATTCTTTTTAATTCAGTAGAGGTGAACTTTTGCATATCATCCAACTTAGCCAACTCCTTTCGAGCAAACTTTACTACCTCTTTGGTGTCCATGAACTTGTCAATCAACAAATCATCACCATCATCTCCCTTTTGCATTGCCTCTTGAAATCTATTATTCCATTTGTTTCTTAGTTCATCAAGAGGGAAACCATCCTTCACAAGAACATCTTCATTTACCATCATGGCTATAATTGCTTCTAAATCTACAATTTGATCTATCAACTCTTTCCCAGCCTATTGCATCTCATTCCTATGTGCAAAAATGAATGAAGTCCAAAATTTGATAGTGTTAATAGTTTAATTAATAAAATCCTCATTACCTTCTTCAAGGATGGATTGTTCTAAGAGTGTTTGTTGAGGCAGTTTATTAATTTCTTTCAATTTCCTCACATGCTCTTTGTATTCTTCCTCTTGCTTCAAGAGGGTGTTAGCATATGTAGTCATGTCATTGACTGATTCCAATCCTTATTTATGAACCTTGTGGATTTCAACAAGCAGTTCCTCCACCTCTTGATTCAACCTATTAGTCCATCTATCCAACATCTTTACCTTACTTCTCAACTCAACAAGATCATCAGCTTCTTTCTTACTCAACAAAATTGGTGTCTCAAGAGCAGCAGATTGTATAGCAACAAGAGAGGATAGTGTTAGGGTTAGAAAGACAGATATCTAACAATTAAATGCAAATTTAAATAATAAAACAGAGAAACTAAAACACACACAGAATAAATCATAACACAAAATTTAACGCGGTTCACCCAATCCAGGCTACATCCACCAAACCGCAGCCATCCAATACTTTTATCATCCAGTGCAAAACTTATTACAATCTTGTGAATAATCACATTTTTCATCATATTGTAACACCCATCCGAACCCCTTTTTATCAAGCTTAGAAGCTTCCAGATTTTGGATTCTACAAAATCGGATTTTTCTTTTTTCGTTGATTTTTCCCTTTTTCGGTGATGACGCGAAAAAGTAGGAGGAAAAACCCTGGCAAGGATACATGTCAGGGTGTACAGTATACCATGGGCTATATAGTATAGCAAGATCAGTTGCCACATACCAACAATCTCCCACTTGGAGACTGATCAAGCTCCACACCAACACAATCTCCCACTTGGAGATTGATCAGGCTCCACACCAACACAATCTCCCACTTGGAGACTAATCCTAGATGACACTGCTGCAATTACAGCTCCCACTAGAAATAAGTACCTTGGACCTTGTTGCTCTATTATACTTGAATTCAACCTTGAAGGCCAACTAAAGTTGAAGAGGAGCTCAACTTCTCCCTTGTCACTGCCTTCGTAAACATATATGTTGGATTGAAATCTGTATGTATCTTGTCCAGCTTGACCTGTCCATCCTCCAACACCGATCGAATGAAATTATATCTCAACTGTATGTGTTTTGTTTTAGAATGCAAGGCAGAATTCTTTGCAAGATGTATAGCACTCTGGCTGTCTGTAAACAAGTAATTCCCAGCATGTTATTTTCCCAACTCATCCATGAAAAGTTGCAGCCATATCATCTCCTTTGCCGCCTTTGTTACAGCAACATACTCTGCCTCTGTGGTGGATAAAGCAACCACCTTTTGCAATCGAGAAATCCAACTCATTGTTGTCCCACCAACTGTAAAAACATAACCTGTGGTACTCCACCTGGTATCTATATCCCCTGCCAAATTTGAGTCAACATAGCCTTTTAAATCAGTATTAGAGCCCCCAAAACATAAACATTTATTGGATGTACCTCTCAAGTACATGAGAATCCATTTTACTGCATTCCAATGCTCAACTCCGAGATGACTCAAATACCTACTAACAACTCATATGACATGTGCAATATCCGGTCTCGTGCATACCATGGCATACATTAAACTGCCTGCAGTTGAAGCATATGGTACCTTGGACATTTTTTCTTCCTCCTCTTGTGTCTTTGGACACATATCCTTAGTCAATTTAACATGACTAGGCAAAGGTGTGCTGACAGCTTTTGCATTCTCTATATGAAATCTCTACAACACCTTTTCAACATAATTATCCTGAGATAAAAACAATTGTCGGCTTTTCCTATCTCTACGAATTTTCATACCAAGGATTTGCTTTGCTGCCCCCAAATCCTTCATAGCAAAATATTTTGCTAACTGTTGCTTTAGCTCTCTTATGTGATCCATGTTAGACCCTGCTACAAGCATGTCATCAACATATAAACATAAAATAATGTAGCTGTCATTATTCAACCTCTTAAAATAAACACAATGGTCAGAATTACACCGACTGTAGCCTTGCTCAGCCATAAAACTATCAAATTTCAAGTACCATTGCCGAGGTACTTGCTTCAAGCCATATAAACTTTTCTTCAATCTGCACACTAGTTTCTCCTTACCTTTGACCTCAAATCCTTGTGGCTGGTCCATATATATTTCCTCTTCCAAATCACCATGGAGAAAAGTTGTTTTAACATCAAGCTGTTCTAAATGCAAATCTTCAGCAGCCACAATACTTAAAACAATACGAATAGAAGTCATTTTAACAACTGGAGAAAAAATATCATCAAAATCAATACCCTTTTTTGTGCAAATCCCTTTACAACTAATCTGGCTTTAAATCTTTTCTTACCTCCATCCTCCTCTTTCAGCCTATAAACCCATTTGTTTGGTAAAGCCTTTTTACCTAGGCAACTTGCATAATTCCCAAGTTTTTTCAGCAAGGAGTCCATTTCTTCTTCCATTCCATGCTCCCACTAAACCTTGGTATCCACTTGCATAGCTTCATCATAATATTCTAGTTCAGCATTAGTTAACAAAATAGTATACAAAGAGGGAGAGAATCTTTCTGGAGGTCTACTTATCCTTGAAGATCGTCTAACAGGAGTTTGTATTTTTGTTGTTGTTGTTGCCCAACATGAGGAACCACTGAAACATCATTGTTTGGAATATCATCCAACACTGCATAATCATTTTCTTTCTTCTCATGATGCAGCAACAGATCTTTGTACAACACTTTCTCATTGAATATGACATCCCTACTTCCCACAATTTTCTGATTTTCAAAATCCCAAAGCCTATAACCAAATTCATCAATGTCATATCCAACAAATACACATTTCTTTGATTTTGCATCAAGCTTGGTATATTTTCAGAATCTACATGTGCAAATGCTTCACAACCGAAGGTTTTGAGAAAAGAATAACTCACCTTCTTACCTTTCCATGCTTCCTCTGGAATACCACAACCCAAAGGATTAGAGGGACCTCTATTAATTAAATAAACAATAGTGTTTATAGTCTCTACCCACATTTTTAAAGGCATCCCAGCATGCAATCTCATAGTCCATGCACGCTCCATTATTGTTCTATTCATGCACTCACCACTCCATTTTCCTAGGGAGTCCTTGGAACGTTTTTTTCCCTAGAACCATTGAAAAAATCTTCAAACTTTTGCTGCAATACTCACCACATTATAGGATCGAGACATTTTATCTTTTTACCCATCTCATTCTCAACCAAGCTTCTCCATTTTTAAAAGTTTCAAATACATCAGATTTCTGCCTAAGGAAATAAATCCATACCTTCCTAGTTGCATCATCAATGAATGTAACATAATACAGAGAGCCACCGAGAGAAGATACCTGAGCTGGTCCCCATACATCTGTATGCACAAGCTCCAATTTCTCATCTTTCTTTTGCTTCCCATCCTTGAGAAAACTTACTCTAGCTTTTGTTTTCCATACACACAACTTTCACAGAAATCCATATTGACACATGGACCGGTAAAAGGTATATTGAATGAAGTACTTTCATACCTTTATCATGCCATGCCAATTCAGTCCAGAGTCCACAACTGTATGATGATCTTCCTGCTAAACGGCAACAACTATTCCTGAACATTGATCTTTTTTCGTAACAATTAAAGTAGAAGGAACAGTATGACCTATACAAAGATATAAGGTGCCTACTTTCACACCTTTTTCTACCACTAAGGCACCCTTTGTGACCTTCCAATCTTTATCACTAAATGTAACACAACCTTCATCATCTAGTTTCCCTAATGAAATTAAATTTCTGCTTAACTTTGGAACATGTCTTACCTCACGTAGTAGCCAATGATTCCCATTTGCAACTTAATCTTGATTCTTCCCTTTCCAACAATCTGACAGGGTTCGTTATCTTATAAATAAACCAGCCCAAAATCCCCTTAGACATAATCAAGAAAATAACTTCTATGGGGGGTAGCATGAAATGAAGCCCCTAAATCTAACACCCAAGAATCATTAGCATTATCAAGGGAAAGAATCAAAGCATCCTCATTAGATTTATTACTTACCACATTTGCCTCTTTACTTCCTTCCTTTTTGTCTCCTTTATTTTTCTGAGACCAGCAATCTTTCTTCAAATGACCCGGCTTACCACAGTACCAACAATCCCTCTTGTCTCTAGATTGGGACCTTTTGTCCTTTGATTTTCCTTGTGACTTCCCACGATTTCCAGAATTGTTTCCTCTCTCCTTTGTTCTACCCCTGCTTTCTGCATTCAAAACACTACTTGATGTGGATGTTCCACCTGAGCTTTTCCTACAGATTTCCTCGCTCAAAATAACACCAACAACATCATCAAATTTCAATGTATTGAACGAACAGAATTGCTAATAGCCATTACCAAGCTATTCTAGCTTTTAGGCAAAGAACACAATCAAAAGAGCCCTAACTTCTTCATCAAAGTTTACTTTTATAGAAGTTAATTGACTGGTGACCATATTAAACTCATTTAAATGATCAGTAACTTACCCACCTTCTACCATTTTCATATTAAATAAACGCTTCATAAGAAATACCTTATTCGAAGCAGAAGGCTTTTCATATAACTTTGTCAGGGTTTCCATCAACTCTTGAGTTGTCTTTTCTTTTGTAATATTGAATTCCACCAATTGTGCCAGGCATAAACGAATACTACCAAGAGCCTTTCTATCCAAAATCTCTTAGTCCTCATCAGACATTGCTTGGGGTTTCTTGGTTTTCCCTTCCAATGGCCGCCATAAATCCTTCTAATAGAGATAGTCCTCCATCTGCATCTTCCATAACTGATAGTTCTACCCATTAAACTTCTCAACCTTCTTACCCTCGTCTGCCATTACTCCCACTCAACTGTGAGACCTTCTACAGACGATAATTGAAACACAACCCGCTCTGATACCACTTGTTAGGGTTAGAAAGGCATATATCTAACAATTAAATGCATATTTAAGTAATAAAACAGAGAAACTAAAACACACACAGAATAAATCATAACACAAAATTTAACGTGGTTCACCCAATCCGTGCTACATCCACCAAACCGTAGCCATCCAATACTTTTATTATCTAGTGCAAAACTTATTACAATCTTGTGAATAATCACATTTTTCATCATATTGTAACACCCATCTGAATCCCTTTTTATCAAGCTTAGAAGCTTCCAGATTTTGGGTTCTACAAAATCGGATTTTTCTTTTTTCGTTGATTTTTCCCTTTTAGATGCTTCTTGCTCTTGTTTAGCTTGTTCTTTTGCCTCCAACTTCTTTAGCAAGAGCTCTTCTTCATCTTTCTTTCTTTGGGCCTCCTTTGCAGCCTTGGCCTTGGCTTCCAGGTCTTCCTTCTCTCTCCTTTTTTGGGCCTTTTCTTCTTCAAGGTTATGAATCTTTTGTAGGAGGGCCAACTTCTCCCTCTTTGCATTAGATTTTCGTTCACTTTCTTTTTCTTGTTGCAGGAGGTCTTCCTTTTCCTTATGCTACCTTGCAAGCTCTTCAATCTTCACTATAGCTTTAGCCTCTTATTGCTTTGCAAGTGCATCAACTTGTGCTTTGGCATCAACCTCCTTCTTTGCATCCTCGAAAAGTTTCCACTAGTCTTCTGCAGTTAAAACATGCTTAGTTCCAACATCTTGAATATCCTCAGCAAATACAGTTACAAGAGGCTCATGGTCTAATTGTGTGGCCTTTGAATCAATGTCTACATCATGAATTTCAATCTCTTTTTGCTTATCTTTCTTAGCCTACTCATTGAGGCTGCCTGCAGGTACTTCCCTAGTGGATTCCTCTAGGAGAGGAGGTTGAGATGAGGCTCCTTCTCTGGTTGTGGTAGCTTCTACACCTTGTGATTCATGGGTTTCTTGAGTAAGTACCCTTGGATCAACATCTCCTCCAAAGCTAGGAGGATAATACTTCAATTGTTCCTTAGGAGTTGTCCTTCTCTTTGTTCTTTTATATCCTTGGGTACCTACTGCTTTCCTCTTCTTTAAAGATTGGGCTTCTGGATCCTTTATTCTCATGACCACCCACTGGATGCTTCTATCCATTACAGTCCTAGAAATTTATTTAATGTCAATGAATTCCTCCTCATCCCAATTTATTGGGTCTAATCCTTTAGTATCTATATTTTTTGCTTCATACCCAGGGTCCAAAACCACACCATCATCTGATAATGTGTCAGGAATGTCCTCCTTCACCCCATATTCAATCATCAGTGGGATGGTAAGCCTTTCATAACTTATTTTCCTCACATCATATTCATCTTGTAAATCAATCCAAAAATCCTCTAACAATTTAAAATGCTTATAAAAAATGGTGGGAGCTAAACCATTCATCTTGTGCTTTGGGTCAAAATGTTTCCTAGATGTATACAATCCTAACTTTAAATAACTTAATTCCTCACAAACTGCCTTTGCATCCAAATTGTGAACACAACAATATTCTCCCAACTTCATGGGACATTTGTGGCATCAAGGCTTGTGTTTGTTGGAAAACTTTGTATTGACTCCCATAGCCTAATATATAAATTCCATAAGAACAATCCTATCACTGCAACATCCTGGCAGTAGATGAGGATGTCCATCAAAAACTGCCAACCTAAAATAAGAGAACTTTGGGTATTGGATGTACCAATGTCCCCATTCAGCAATAAAAGCCATGGCCTCCCTACTCATCCTGTATCCAGCATCTCTTGTCAATCGGTTAATGATGACATAGAGGAATGCATCATTGACCCTTCTATAGTGTGGCTCAAAAGTTTGTAAGGTCAGTTGATTATAATGCTCCCATGCCTTGTTTTTTCCAGGAGCCTCTCCTAATGTACCCACTGCATTCAGTCTAGGGAATATGCCCATTCTTGCAACTGAATATATGACATAAGAAGTCATGAAGATGCTTTTGGTTTGCCCCACCTTGAGCATCTAGTTGTGCAAGTTATCTGAAAAAATCATGCCCCAATCAAATTGTTGCCTACCATCCAAAATGGTTTCAATGAATGGAAACATCCATTCCTAAAAGTATGCAGATTCCTTCTTTCCAAATACCCTGGAAAGCATCATGGTCAATTCATCTATTTCCTTCTTGAAATCTCCCCTCTTGGTTTGTTCAGGAACCTTGGTTAGGGACTTCTTCTCAGTTCTCAACCACTTCTTGTTCATGTGGGACCTATTAGCTTCCTTGTCCTTGTTGAATAACTACAACGCCTCTGCTTCAAGAAATTGCTTGGGGTTTTTGGGGGTAGGCACATTAAACAAGAACCTCATCATCTAAGGGGATAGATCAATGATCACATTCCCATGGAGGTCCATACATTGTGTTGTTGAAGTATAATATGCCTCTCCTGTTGTGAGTATGAGCTCTGGGCATTAGACTGATAGGGGGAAGAGTGTAACATGTGCCAAACTGGATTGAGCTATTCTAACAGTCATCCCAATCACGTCTTCTGAAAAAGTGTCCACAATCAACTCCTCACAATTGAATGGGCCCAGGTTAGTGTCTATGTTGTATGCCCATTCTGAATCTAACTTGCTAGCTGTAAGGGTGGCATCTTGGTGTTTATATCTCAAGGTGTAAGGCAATTGCTCCACCTTTACCTTCTTGGGTTTTACTCCCTTTGAGCTTTCTGCAACCTATCCTTCCTTTTGTGAAACTTCTTTGGATGCTCCCGACATTGTTTGTTTCTGCAAGACAAGCTTGGATTAGACCAATAGAAGGTATGAAAATCATCATTACAAGTGTTATCTTTTCAAACTTCTCTATTCTTCCCTAGGTACCCCTCCATACTTAGTGAAATTTTAAACCTGTCAAGAGCAAAGCCAAGAGAAAATCTGGAACCAGAGAGGTGAAACAAATAACATTAATCAGAACTAGAACCAAGACCGGATCAAAAATTGAAACTCTCAAAGTTTCAAAACCTTGTAATGTTTGATGACTCGATCCCGCCAAGTTGGCAGGATCAAAATCGGAATCGGAACCCATCGGAGGCGGACTCATTTTCAGAACCGGACTCTTATGCAAAAGTTTAATGGACGAGTTCATCTCCGGCTCTGGTTCTGCCAAGTATTACAAAGTTAAGTGGATTCTCCCCGCGCGCCACCACCATTTTTGACCTAAGTTTAAAAGGACACAGGGAGGCATAAATAAAGCTCAAATCCACCAAGAAAAATGGGACCAGATCAAGCAAGCTAGGGTAATTACGCGAAAAGGGCGTGAAACGCGAACCCTAATCCGTACGGCCCGTTGACTTAAATTAAAGCTAGGGCATCAAAAACCCTACGATAAAACCTGTAAGATCGACAAAAAAAAAGATCAAAGGGGTCTGAGAAAATATTTAAAATAGTTCCAAGCACCAGAACCCCTAAAAAAGAAATCCCTAATCGAAACTAGGGCACAGTGGAATGAAAACACCATCAAAAATGACAAAAATGACATGAGACAAATTAAAATAATAGGGAAAACAAAAAGACAAATGGAAAATGGAAGAGGGAATCAAACAAAACAAAAGAACGACAAATGAAACACCGACAACAAGAAAGGAGACAAGCGAAGATCCATGAGAGAAGTCTCGCGAATGCGCGAAGAACAACGGGGCAAACAAAATGAACGAGAAACAAAATAGAACGGGAGAAACCTACCTACCTCAAAATGCTACCAGAAAAGGTTGAAAATCGACAGAGATCCACTCACGAACGTGCACCCGCAATCAAATCATGCTCCTCCTTGAGTTCCTTCGGCTCTTGCTTTTTGAAACACTTTGGGTAATTATAATGATCCAAATAGCCTTAATTACAGTTTTAAAAACAATTTCACGTGTGTGAGGAGGTTGCAATTAATGCCATTAATGTAGTTGGTCAAGGGCAGAATTAGAGCGAAGGCGAGTACACAACCATCATGTACATCAAAGGTAAAACAGGAACGGAAGCGAAGTTGAGATAGAACCAGGAACTTTGTCAAAGTTCCACATTTCATTCTGGATCTGACTCCAGTCTCATGGCAGGGAAAGGACAACAAAGGAACGAGGGTGGAATCATAACCGAATCTGGATCTGGAACTTGGCAAAGTTTCAGGTTCCTATCTAACTCCGGTTCCAATCCCGACAAAGGAAAAGAAAACCAACAGGGAGAAAACAAAAGAACAAAGGGAAGCGGGACCGGGGTAAAAGCCCATCCCAAAATAGGACACAAAACAAGAAAAAATAAACGGCAAACAAACGAGAGAGGGATCGGAACAAAACCTGGACTCAGATCTTTTGCAAAGTTCTTGGTCTAGTTTCCATTCCAGTTCTGCTTCCGCAAAAAGGAAAAAGAACAAGAAAGAAAACAAAAGAAAACCCAAGGGAGAAATCAAACCCAAGAGCCCAAGACAAACAAGACAACAAAGAAAATGACAAGGCAAGAGACGGGTTCGAGACCGAACTAGGAACTTTGCAAAAGTTCTAATTCCAGTTTTGGCCCGTGTTCTAAACTTGCAAAAACAAAAGAAGCAAAGACTTAGGAGGAAAAAGAACAACTCCTAAGACCCAAACAAGAACACCAAGGACAAAAAAACACAAGGGGGGCCCATTTTGATCAACAAAAAAAATGTGTTGGTTATGCAAGGCATAACAATACATAGTTCATCTCTCTCAGGAAGGTGGAATTTGAACTACCTCCTTCTTCTCTTCCTTCTTTGGTTGTAGATCAACTGTGGAAGGTTTAAGCTCACAAAAGATCAAACTTCTATTGTATAGCACCTTTTCTTCAACTAGATCCCAAGGCTTTTACCCTTTCACACTGACACCATAGCCGATGAAGATACACTTTATTGCCTTGTTCTCCAACTTAGATATTTTCATACTAGGCACATGAGCATATGCCTCACAACCAAAGACTCTGAGATGTCTCATCGAGGGATTCTTTCAAAACCATGCCTCAATGAGTGTATTTCAACAAGAGACAAAGTAGGAGATATATTGATTAGATAATATGCAGTGGCTAGAGCTTCAGCCTAGAACTTTTGTTCAAGACTAGCACCACTCAACATACTCCTATCCCTCTCCATTATTGTTCTATTCATCCTCTCTGCAACTACATTTTTTTGTGGGGTGTATGGAGTTGTATTGTGTCTTTTGATCCCATGGTCCTTACATAACCTGTCGAAATCTATGGAACAAAACTCACCACCATTATCCATCCTCAAACACTTAATTTTCCTACTAGCTTGGTTTTCAACCAAGGATTTGAATTCCTTGAATTTATTGAAAAATTCAGATTTACTTCAAAGGAAATATACAAATGTCCTAAAATAGTCATCTATGAATGAGACAAAGTACACATATCTAGACAATGAAAGAACATTAACTAGACCAAACACATCAGAATGCACATAATCCAAAACTCTAGAAGATTTATGAGAACTAGAATAAAATAAAACACGATGTTGATTTCCATGTATACAATGTTTGCAAAAATCAAGCTTGATATTATAATCATCAAGGCCTTCAACAAGGCTCTTATTTTTCAGGGCTCTAAGACCCTTCTCACCAGTATGGTCAAGCCTTTGGTTCCACAACATTATTTTCTTAACTGGAAGTTTTATTTCCAAAGCATTGGCACCCTTAGGTACCCAGAAAGCATAACCATCAGATGTAGACACCACAGTCTTTTTCTCTTCTCAATTTGACGATGAGGATGAAGAATCCAAAGCCCGTTTCTTGGACTTCACAAAAGCACTATTACACCAAACCATGCATGCATCTTGCTTACACAGATTGCCAATATGAACACCCTTAGCAAGCACCATAGAACCTTTGTTCATCTTTCATCCACCATTCTAGAAAATAACCTACACTCCCACATCACTCAACTTACTCACTAAGAGTAGGTTTCATGCCAAACTAGAGATATACAGTACACCATCAATCCCCTTCACTCTACCATCAGGGAATCAAATCCTGACTTTTTCATGGGCTAAAATCTTTAGGTGAGAGTCATCACCCAAGTACACCTTCCCACTATCATACTCTTCATACCTTGAGAATCAACCCCTGTGAGAGGTCATGTGGAAAGAAGCACCTGAGTCAATCAACCACACATATTCTGATGCATGTGTTGCCAAGGCTATGAAAAATGCATTTGCATCTTCATATGAGGATTTAGAATAAGAGGGTTTATAGTTTTTCATCTTTTTCTCCTCTTTGCAATATTTTCAAAAATTACTAGATTTACCATAGTTCCAACATTTAGCCTTGGACTTTTTACCAGGAGACTTAGATCTCCCTAGAGATTTGGACTTAGACCTCTTGTCCTTTTTCTTGCATTTCTCCTTTGATCTACCATGAATAGATAGGGCCTCCTTGGCCATCTCAGAAGATTTCCTCCGCATCTCTTCAAATAACAATGAAGCAACCACATCTTCCATCTTGAAAGTGGTTGGTGTGCTTCCAATAGCCATCACTAGGTGGTCCTACGATTTTGACAAAGAACATAGCAATAGAATGCAACAGTCCTCATCATCAATCTTCACACCAACAAAACCTAGTTGAGTAACAAGCATATTAAATGCATTCAAGTGATTAGCAACTAATCCCCCTTCCTCCATCCTTAGAGAATAAAATTTATTTCTCAATAATAACTTATTTACCAAGGATTTCCCCTAATAAATATCAACAAGCTTCTTCCAACGGCTAGTTACAGTCTTCTCCTCATAGACATTTAGGAGCACATAATCAACCAAATAGAGTCTTATCAAACCCTTAGCTTTCTGATCCATTAGGTTCCAATACTCTTATGAGGTTATTGCTGGTTTTGTATTGGATATTACAACCTATAGATCTCTGTCTACGAGCATATCCTCCATTTTTAGTTTCCACAACTCAAAATTTCCACCATTAAATTTCTCCATCTCTATTATTTTGGATGTGCTTTCCATCTTAAAACTGCAACAAGATTAGCAAAGCTTTCTCTGCAAAACTCCCACTGAATCTAGACTTGCATAAGAAAACCCTTCAAATCCAACAAGGATAAAAAAGTTGTCCAAGCTCTAATACCAATTGAAAGGAAAATCAAGGTGTGGAAACTATTTCTTAATGCAAATCAACTAGGAGAGGGTTGTAAAACTTTTTTTCAAATCTTTTACTTTTACAATTAACATTCAAGATTACACATTTATTTAATTAATTTCATATTTAAAGCATTAAACCACAACACATAGATTTTACGTGGGAAAACCCTTTCAAGAAAAAACAGACACCAAAGCATAGATCAATTGTATTATAGTAAAAAGGTATTAAAATACAAGTCTCATATTTTATGCTCTTGCAAGTGTTGATTCACTGTGATACAAGATTCTAGAGTGAATTCGACAACATAATGATATACAAATATTACAATTACCCATTACTAACAAATGCACTAAGGCATCAATAAATTATTCTCATGCATGGGCATCCAACATTGCCATTTGTCAATCCCACTATCTTTGCATGCATGCAAACTTAAATTGACAACATGCATGAATCTCGAGTGGCCTGATTAGTAACCTAACAAAAATGCATGTACATGCAACAACATGCAAGAACATGCAAGTATTGTAGCTCCAAAAATCAAGAAACCTCACATGCTAGGCATCCCTTAGAGAAAATCAAGTCAACTACCAATTTAGAACTCAATCTTGATTCCTAGTCACTCTCATTGACAACTTGGTCTCTGTTAAGCAACTTTCCCCTTCAAGCTTCAATCAACAAGTCAAAACAATGCCACATGGCATCATGGTGCACCTCCTAGAGGTTTTCACAATTCACAATGCTCCAATGAGTGCCCAAGTGACAAGTGTCACCTTTCCTTGCTTCCACTTTTTTGAAGAGATAAACATGCTCACAAGTGGACCCTTCCAATGCTTGCTTCCAAAATAGATTTCCACATGTCAACATGGTACCCATTTTAGAGGAATAAACAATTTCATTTTCCCAATGGAGTGCCCATGTGACATGTGTCACAATTTTATCCTTTTACACCTCGTGTGTAGGATGCCAACTCTCTGTTGGGTCCCACAAAGTGACTTAGCAATTTGGAAACAATTATTTTTGCATTTAATAAATAAAATCAAAAACTTAGGCGAAAATAAATAATTAATTAATCATGTGACTCACTAAGGTTGAGACACCTTAATCCCAAAAATGTGAAGGGAGATATGATTTTGCATATGTGTACTTCTTAGGTAATGGTACAAATATAATGGGAAAGAAGTCATCCTAGCTTAAAACTTGTCATAGAATGAATCATAGTGGATAAATTAATTAGTATTAGGAACAGGTAGGGGAAGGGGAATAATTGGGACTTCTCAAGCTTGGTAGAGTCTTTATTTATTTTTTCTTTGTTATAAGACCTTTGATTCATTTTGATATGGCTATACAATTCACCCCTTACACTTGAATTGTTATCTTCTTCTCTCTTTTTTTTATTTTTCTTTGTTTTTCTTTGACATACTTAATTTTTTGGATGATACCCCCATGACCTAACCCCATGCAACTAGTAAGATTTAAGAACTCGTCACTAAGGATTAGACTAGACAATTATAGACATTACTTTTTAAAATTGGATTGCTTTTGATTTTTTTGGCTCTATGCAAGAAATGAAGGATTTGAGGGAAGGGCTTGTCTACTTATGAGGTTCTAGGACTTGTAATTGATTTTTGGATATCAAATAATTATAAATGGGAAGAAGTTCTCATGAACCCAATGGTACACAATGTGCTCAATTTATGGGTAAAGGCAAGATGAATGACTAAAAGAGAGTGGAAAATGGAGAGCTCAAATACCCAAAGGGTCACGTGAGTATAACATGTCATGCATTATTGCAAGCATTAGGTGTGATTTGGGTGAATGTGCTCTTGGTGACTGAAATTTTTTTAAGTCTTGTATGTTGTCAAAATTATATGGATCGAGACTTATTAGTTCATTTACCAAAAATATCCTTGGATTTCATTTTTTTTCCAATTTTTTGATAATGTAGTCCACATAGTTACAGGTGTATCAAAGTGCTCAATGTGAAACAACAAGCTAGGAGAGACATGCAAGAAAAAATATCCAATGTATTCTTTATAACTATTCAACTACTTGTTCATTTGAAATTTATCATCAATTGGTTTACTGGATCAAGCCCATGAACTATCCCATACAACCTCTTAACTCTTAATATTTTGTTCATTTCAAATTTCTATTTAGTATTGTTGTAAGGTGTTAAAAGTGGACCTAAAGATTGGTTCATGATGAAGCAAGAAAGAAAAACATAAATCAAGAGGATTTTAAGCACAACTGCAAGAAGATCCCCTAAACTCACTCAATCAATGATTCCCCTAAAATACATGATATTGGAACTTTGTAATTGTAGTGACTACATCTACCACTTACCAAATCAATAAATTTTTCTTGATTTTAGTACATTATAGATCCCAAATTGGGGATCTAAAAAAAATTGAAAGTAAATATTTATGATAGAAAGAGATCAAAGTGATTACACCAATACAAGTTATATAAAAAATAACACACTTAAAAAATACCAATAAATGCTACTTTATGATTCCAAATGAGAATGACTTAGTAACACTTGTGAGAATCTATAAATTTTTAAAAATATAAAGACCAAAAAAAATATTCTCCACACCATTGTAGAGCTCTCAAAATTCTACCTCAAGTAAAGAAAAATTGCTTACAAAAAGGATCCAAATGACATAGAATAAATCTTACAAGGTTTGAGTGTAAAACCAAAAATAAAACTATGAGGGCACAAGTTTGGGGGAAGAAGCATGATAATTTCAAATTGAATTCACCTAATTATAACTGATGGAATATTTCTTTCAATTCTACAAACAACTAGTGGTTTTATGGAAAATGCCTATTTGATGTTAAAATTATTATCAAATTACTAAAAACTTCTTGTGGAATGCAAAAGTGGTTTACCAAATTTTTTTGGCTATTCTTGATTTGTATATTCTATTGATGGTTATTTTACAACTATCACACCATGTGGCACCTTATATATAGGTACAAGGTACCTTGTGTAGTTTGGGATTTACCAAAAAAACCATAGAAAAATAGTAAATAAAAAATCATAACTTAGTTCAAAATTAATTTACACAATGGTTAAAATAATGAACCTGATTCTATTGATGCCTTCCTATACATGCATAATCTATGACCATATGATTGTACGAAAAAATTATACAACGAGAATAAAAATATTCTAAGGGCTTGAGGAAAAACTATCCAAAGTCAATGAATTGATAGTTGATCTTTAAGTGCTTGGCCATTAGGACATGATAAATAATACATAAATGACACATGAATAATACATAATATTACAAGGTAAATGAAACCTTAATCCTAACATTCTCCTTCTTAACATTATACATTGCAAACACATTCAAAGGATAAATAAATAAAATTAAGTACAAGAATCAAGGCCCATGGCCTTCCTTCACTAAGAGAAATTATCAATGGTCATTAGCTTTGTAAGAGAATCTACAACATTATCTACAATGTCAATTGTCTCTATCAAGACCTTACCATTCTCATTCTCAGTCATTTCTCACACAAAGTGATACTAAACATCAATGTGTTCAGTGTGAGCATGATACATAGGATTTTTGGCCAAACAAGTAGCACTCTAACTCTCACATCCAATTCTAACAATCCTATAATAAAAAATAGTACTTGTATCGAGTCTCTAAAACCAAATTTCCTCCTTAGAGGTAGGTATAACAACCATATACTCTACTTATATGGAGAAAAATGAAACTATGGGTTGAATTTTACTCATCCAACTCACTACACCTCCAAATAGAGAAAAAACATAGCCATTAGTAGACCTCTAACTATCTAAGTACATTAAAAAATACCTATATGTCCAATGAATTGTCCATGTTTTCAATACCATGGTAATGCACATAGTAATTATAATTTTCATACAAATATCTAATACCCTTTTAACAAAAGTCCAATGCTCTCTACCTAGACTAAACATAAACCTGCTCAAAACTCACACCGCTTGGGCAATATTTGGTCTAGTATAACCATTGCATACATTAAACTACTTGTAGACACTAAAAAAATTTCCTGAGCCTGCAAGCAACATTTTATCACTAATTTGTCTTCTTCCCTTGCATAATTAAATAATTAAATAATTATTTAATTATTTCTAATGTTATTTTCCTCTACTAATTAAATAATTCTTAATTATTTAATTAATTCGTTTTATCCTTATTCCTCTTTTGATTAATTTAAATAAAGATAAGTTTTATTTAAATTATGTCACTAATTTATCTTTTTCTTCCCATAATTAAATAAATTTGTATTTATTTAATTATTTATTTCCATTTCCTCTATAATTAAATGATTATTGTAATCATTCATTAGCCTCTTCCCTCCCTAATTAAATAGATTTTATTTATTTGATTATTTTATCATTTTCCCTCTTCTATAATTAAATAATTATTTAATTATTTATCATTTCCCTCTTCCTCTATTAAATAATTATTTTCAATTATTTAATATTTTAACACTCCACTTTTCTTCTATAATTAAATAATTATTTTTAATTATTTAATTATTCATTTACCTTTTCCTAAATTAAATAATTCTCATTATTTAATTTGAATTTATTCTTATCCAAGCCCTAAATGTCAACCACTTTTTTGATTTTTGGTCCATCCATCCCTATCCTTGTCTCAATTAATCTCATCCATTGATCTCGATGCCTCATCATTTGATCCTAGCGCTTCATTTGAATTGGGATTTCTATAAAAGCAAGCCTTCAATCATTTTGAGGTTAACCACAATCTTTGAAATTTTGCTATCATATCACTCATGATATCTTGAGATCTTACTGCTACACATCAAGCTTATCAAATATCTTGCATACTACATATCTAAGAACAAATAAAGCAAAATGGAGAAGAGCAATTAAGGTGATTCAACTATGGAATAGAGATTGATTATTATTTCTCTATTATTTGGATTTATATGTTCATTTGTGCTTCATTGTTGGATTAGGGTCTTTATTGCTTGAATTAGATAGTTTTGTGGTTGCTATTATTGATTCATGTTTATTATCTCAAAATTTCCCGATCTACACAACCAATAGCACATAAGGCACATTAGGCATTCCTTCAAAATCATCATCTAACTTAGAACACATATCTAAGGCAAGCATAGTACCAACTACAAATGGAACTCACTAGCTTACATTCATGCATATTAAATCTTCAGAAAATGATATCTACATACTTAATTTGATTCAACCAAATCTTTATGTGTACCTGATCCATATTAATCTCCATCCCAATAATATATTTAGTAGGCCCCAAGTCTTTCATATCAAATATACCAGAAAGCTAAGTTTTGAGCTCCCTAATCATAGCCTTGTTGATACTCATAGATAGCATGTCATCCACATACAAAAAAATAATCAATATCTAATAATAAATCATTTTAATATGAAGACAATGAACTTCCTCACTCCTAACAAAACCTATTTCAAAGAAAAATCATCAAACTTCTTGTACCACATCTTGATTGATTGTTTTAGACCATACAATTACTATTTCAACCTACAAACTAATTGTTCCTTTTCTTTCTCAACAAAACCATCAAGTTGTTACATATAAATATCCTCCTCAAGATTTCCATGTAAGAAAATAGTTTTAGCATCTATTTCCTTAATTTTAAAACCACAAGTTGTAGAAATGGATATAAGAAATCTAATAGAAGATTGCCTCTAGGAGTAGCCCTTGGCCACTAGTTCGGCCTTGTACCATTTTAACTAATCATCTACATTTTTTTTTTTTAACACTCACTTGTAATCAATGGGATTTCTTCCCTTAAGAAAACTAACAAGATCCCAGGTATCACAATTGTCCAAGGACATCATCTCATCTTACATGGCCTACATACAAGACTCACTATCTTGTAAAGAGAGAGCCTCCCTATAATATCTAGGTTCATCCCCAATAACTAACAAAACAAATACATAATAAAATTATGGGGGGCTATACTTATGAAGAGGATTATGTTGTCTTATTTATCTTCTCAATGTAGAAGTAATGGGATCTATGTATTCTTATATGTGCTTCTCCTATCCATCATCATTTTAACTATATGAACCCTCTTCTTCTCCATCCTCATCCATCCATGTACTTCTACATGCATATCTTCCTAATTTCCTATTTTTTTTCAAAATAAATTATTTTTCTTCTTTTATCTTCCTTTGGTTGTTCTTCACTTGAATAAGCTCTAAAATCCTTGAAAATTGCATCTCTCAAAAAAATATTTTTTTTGTGTTAGTAGATTCCAAAGCTTATAACCTTTAGCATTCTCATTGTAACCTATAAAGATTTATTTTTGATATTTTTTATCTAGTTTAGATCACTTTTCTTGAGGCCCATGAACACAATCCTCACAACCAAATATCCTTAAATATAAAATTGAAGGCTTTATACCTATCCACACTTCATTATAATTTTTATCAACAAGGGTTGAACAAGGAGACCTATTAATCAAATAACAAGTAATACTTACAACCTTTGCTCAAAAACATCAATCTAGCTTCATACAATTTAACATACTTATAGCTCTCTCCATTAAGGTTATGTTCATCCTTTTTTCCACCCCAATTTTTTGTGGAGTATAAAGTGTGGTCTTCTATTGAATAATACTTGCATGCTTACCTAATTTGTCAAATTACCTAGAACAATATTTCCCATCATTGTTAGATCTTAACACCCTTATCTTATAATTTGTTTTCATTTTAACTGACTTTAAATTACTTAAACATACTAAGCATTTCAAATTTAGAATACATAAAATAAATCCAAGTGTATCTAGAGACACCATCAATGAATGTAACATAATATCGAGATTTATTCATAGAACCAACATCCATTGGACTAAACACATTTGAGTGAATGATTTCTAATAGTCTCCTATATTTATTATTTCCAACAAGAAATGATGATGTATTTTATTTTTTAACACACTATTCTCATATAAATTAGTTTTACCAATAGAATAACTAGAAAAAATGTTAATCAATTTTTTCATTAATAATAGTATTTAAAAAAAATTCACTAATGTGACCCAAACATTGGTACACAATATCTATATATTTTTATTTCCAGTTATATTGGAATTATTACAAAAGTTGGAGGTATTAATCCTAAACAAAGTCTCATTCTGATATCCTCTAGAAATCACCAAATTCCCTCTTACCAACTTGCAACTAGACTTCTCTTTTGTTGAAGAATGTGTGGAGGCTCTTGAATGGGGATGCTAGGTGGGCCTCTTTGGTGGGTAACAAGTACCTGTATGGTCTAGAGAGACCTTGGAACTTGTTGTCTTTAGAGGAAATCCCTTTTGGTTCATGCTTTTGGAGGAATATCATGCTTTGCAGGGACGTTGTTGCTAGAAGTGTTAAATGGTTGTTGGGTGATGATTCTAATATTTTGTTCCGGGAAGATGTTTGGTGTGGGGTTTTCCCTATTATTTGTCTTCCTTTGGCACCCCCTATTGTCCCCTTGTGTAAGTGCTTCTTTGGGGCCAAGGTGGTTGATTACTTTGTTGATGGGGAGTGGAAGAATTTTGAAATGTGGGACTTGTCTCTGAAGGTTTTGAAGGATTTCTTATGTAAGGTTTGGATCCCTTCTTTCCCGAGACCGGATAGAGTCATTTGGGTCCCTTGTTCTAGTGGCAATTTTTTTGTGTCTTCTACTCTCTTAAGCTCTTTGGATGCACCCTCTTCTCTTCCTTTCTTTGGGAGGTTGTGGAATAAGAAGTTGATTCCCAAAGTTAATGTTTTCTTCTGGCTACTTATGCAAGGTAAATTTCTTATGCAAGACAACCTTTCTAAGAGGGGGTTTGTGATTCCTAATAGATGTGTTCTGTGTGAAGCTAATAGTGAGAATGCATTCCATATTCTCCTTGATTATGAGTACTCATTTTCTCTTTGGAGTAAATTTCTCAAACTCTAGGATATTGGTTGGGCCTTTCCAGATTCTCTTGCTAAGTTTTTCGACCAATGGACTTTCCCTTCGTCCTCTCCCATTTTGAGGTGGTTGTGGGATCTTATGGCTCTACACATTGCTTGGGGATTATGGAAAGAGAGAAATAACATGATTTTTTGGGAGTCTAAGCTTAAGGTTGATAGTCTTTTTATCAAGATCCGTCGAGCCATTTTGGAGAATTTTGCTCTAATTCATTTTGATTTTGCTCATTGTGTCCCTTCTACTTGCCTTGCTGGTTATGAGCTTATGGTGAATTCTAACTAGAAGATAACTTCAATTCCTATTGTGAATCCTAAGTCAAGCTCAATTGCTAGATTGAACACAAGATGGAAGCCAACTCCTTTTGGTTGGGTTAAGGTTAACTTTGATGGGGCAGCAAAGGGGAATCTTGGGCCTGCAGGTTGTGGGGGTGTTAAGAAATGATATTGGTAGACTCCTTGGTGTGGTGGCACTCCCATTGGGTACTCAGACCAATCATTGTGCGGAGGTAGAGGCTGTGTTCATAAGTGTTAGGTATGCTATCAGTAAAGGATACTCTAAATTATGGGTGGAAGGTGACTCCATGAACATTATAAATTATCTTTGTGCCACTCATCCTCCGAGTTGGAATGTAGACCAACTTATCAAGGATATGATAATGATGTTGCAATCTTGTGATGAGACCCACGTCTCTCACGTTTACCGAGAGGGAAACTCGTTAGCATTTTTTTTTTCCAACGAGGCTGTTAGCTTAAATGAATTTCATTCATGGGAGGAGGGATCGATCCTTCCTGAGAAAGCTAGGAGTTTATTAAGAAATGATGGCGTGCGGTGAGGTGATGTGACATTTATGGTCTAGTACCTTCCTTCAGTTTGCATGCTTTGTGGGTATTTTGTGGCTCTTTAGTCTTTAGTTGATTCATTTTCACAAGGGTTCTTTGAGTCTTATGTCGGTTGCCATGGGTGGTGATAGGAGTCGAATCGAGCTGCACTCTTGTGGTGACATTTGGAGAATGAAGAAACTCTGGAGTATTTTGAGCCACAGGAATTTCACTCCATTTTTGGAGAGATTGCACAGGCATGACCCTAATGCCTCGGCGCAATTTGTTTCTTTCTGGCATAATCATAAGCTCAAGGTTAAAGGTCTCGAAGTGGAGGTTAATAAGGACTTGGTTGCCACCGTCATGGGGATGTCGACTGTGGGTTAGAAGTTTTCCAAGGATAAAAAAAGTAATGACAAGGCAATGGTCCAGTTTTTTAAAGATGATGAGAGGAAGAAATTAATCAAATTGGAGAGCTAGGGTTATGAGAGAACTTCCCTCAAGAAAATATGGGTGAGTGTTGTTGAGGTCCTGATGCATTACGTGACTCTGGAAGGGGGTTTAGGGCTATTCTTTGTCACCATTTTACTCTCCTCAACCATTTTAGACATGGTTTGTTCATTTCATTTCCTTTTTTTCTGTTATCTTCTTTAGAGGTCTCGGTGTACGCTCATCTGAAGAATAGGAGGGCCCCTGTCCTCCATGAAGGGATTTTCTTATTAATCATGGAGCACGTCAAGACTCTTATCCCTGCTCTGACCATCAAGGGAAAGGAAAAAGTTGTAAGTGATTTGTCTGGGTCGTCGGGTTCGAAGTCCCCTTCGGGGGAGGAGGAGGAATGGAATGAAGATGAGGAGGATGCTTCTCTTGCAGCTATGACTACGTCATCAAAGAAGAGGAAGGTGGTTGGTGCTAAGTGTAATAGGACTGCTAAGCGGCTGCCCCTTTCTGAGAGTGAAGACACGAAGGTGGGGTCGGGTGATTCTTCTCCCAAGTCTGGGGAGGTGGTTGTTGGTAAAGTTGTTGTTGGTGGTGGTTCGGAGGTGGGGACACAGGGTAATGCTAAGGGTTTGGTTGATAAACCGAGGAGGCTATCAAAACGTATTGCTAACTTAAAGAACAAGGCCTCTAAGGTTCCGACCAAGGACCCATATGTGGCAGGTGAGGATAAGGATTCTGGTGAAAAGATGGTGGCCATTGAGGATTCTCCCATGCAGAACTTGCCCAAGGAGGAGCAGGATGAGGAAATTAGGGGTCTGGATGAGGAGGATGCGGAAAAGAATAAAGCCAAACAAGAGCCTTTGAAGGTAAATCCTCTTTCTAAGGACTTTTCTTACCTTGATGATGATGCTACTTCCATGTTTGATTTACTAGATATGGTTAGAGTTGGGGCTACCGGTACCTTTAAATTGGCTAAATGGACTCTTCAGGAGTTCAATAAGATTAATATTAAAATCAAAGGCTTAAAGGAGAATATAAAGAATGTTCTAAAGGGTTTAGTGTCGGACATTCTTATAGATAGAATGGTGGATCTTGAAGGTTCCTATCATTATTTTAAGTCTCTGTGTGATGAAAGATTGGAAGCTCTAGAATCCAAGGTTTTAGGCATAAATACGGATATCAAGAAGTTAATGTAGGTGTGCCATATCTCTGTCAAGAACAATGCAGACTCCCTGGAAGTCCTTTTTAGGAAAATAAGTGAGCTCGGGGAGGATCAAGTTTATTTCTCTGAGCTTATGGAGAAATAGCATGTGGCCAAGGGCAAGGGTAAAAAAGTTGCTAAGGATGACGACAAAGGTCCTGCTGGTAGAGGGTTGGTTGATTGGAAGAAAACATTTGATGTTGAGAAGGAGTTGTTGGATATGGTCGAGAGGCACAAGAACCAGCAGATTGAGGTCACCAATACTTTGAGTGGCTTGAATTAGTGTGTGGTATTTTCTTTCTTGCTTTCTATTTCCTACTGGGTGTAGGTTTCTTTTTGGTTACTTTGTTTTTTTGTGGTTGATGGGTGTTGTTGGTGGTTATTTGTCTTACTTTTACTATAGCACCCACCTGTTTGTGTTTTTTGGTTGTTGGGTTGCTACTAGTGGACTTTTGAAAATCTTTCTTGGTAGCATTTTGTATCCTCGATTGTAAAAGGTTTCGAGTCCCTTCAAAACCTATTTTTCCCTTTAATCAAAACTTGTAACTAGACTTTCCAAACGTCACATGTACACCATAATCATTTAACTTGGATAAAAAAATTAAATGTCTTGCAAGACCTTAAATACACAAAACATTATCTAGGGTTTTAACCCTTCTATCACCAAAACACAACTATACCTTTCCCTTACCAACAATATTATTTGTGTTGTTGTCTACAAGGAAAACCTCTGATCTTAAGCTATATTTGTATAAAACCACTCCTTATTAGGAATCATATGATAAGAGCAACCCGAGTCAATAAGCCAAGCAAAATTACTTATAGCGTCAACAAAAAAAAATCATCATTGTCATCATCATCAAAGGACTTTTTTGTTGACGTATATGGACTCTTTTTTCTTATTTTTTATATTCTTCATTAAATTTCCCCATTTTAATGGTTATAAAACTTTAATCTACTTTTCTTTGGGGTCTTATCCTTTAGACTTAAATATATCCTTATTTCTATCTCCTTTAGGCCCCTCCTTCTTTATACCTTCCTAGTACATACCTTAATCATGGATTTTCTTCTCATTTACTTTGAAAGGAGAGTAGTAATAA
This sequence comes from Sequoia sempervirens, assembly GCA_007258455.2. Lineage (NCBI taxonomy): Eukaryota > Viridiplantae > Streptophyta > Pinopsida > Cupressales > Cupressaceae > Sequoia > Sequoia sempervirens. Next base: position 426,504,961 of record VDFB02058242.1, on the reverse strand, counting down.
GATTGTCCATTTTTATCTCTACACCACTACCACTAATTAAAAATTAGATTTTCCCAAGTATCAAATAAAGAGAAAAGAAATAAGATGTATTTATCTTCTTCTTCCAACTTAAAATCTATAAAATCAATATGACTTAAAACCAAATAAAAAATATTCAAATGGTCTGCAAAGAATCACCATATTTTGAGATATAATTTATTTGTAAGACTCTTATTTTGGTAGATATCACCTATCCTCCTCCACATATATATGTGGTAGCCTCTTCAAAAACATTCAAGAGGACATAATCTATAAGACACAACTATATAGTTCCTCATGCCTTCTTGTCTAGTTTTGACCAGTCTTCATCAAACATATAAGATGACTTCTTTTTTTGTGAAACAAGCAATCATTGATCTCTCCCTTCAAGGAGATCTTTCATCTCCAACTTTCACATCTCGGATTTAGTGCTATTAAATATCTCAATGTCCATACAAGAGGTAGAATCTTTTCCTTAAGTTTTAAAAACACATAGTATAAAAACTCCCACTGTAACTAAAGAAAAAGAAATGTGTCCCTCTCTATACATAATTATTAGCCCTGATTCCAAATATTGATCATCAAGGTGAAACTATTGCAATAAAAATCTTCTTAAATTGTATGCAAATATAAAAATTACTTGCTTATCGAGGATTACCATAAAATTATCATTGCATAATTGTAAAATTAAAAATAAAGATAAAATTAGCAAACTACAGTTGACACAGTATTTACATGGAGAAACCCTTTCAAGAAAAAAAAAAACACATGAGAAAGAGGACAAGTATGTAATTAATCTTCAAAGGAGATGTACATCAACACACTAACACTTTGATCTTCGAAAACATTATGGAAACAAGTATCTACCTATAAAATAATCCGATAAAAACTACTATCTCATGCTCTCAATATATAGGCAATGAGAAGAATTAAACATGATAACATTATAGTTTTTAAAGAAGAATATTAATTTTCCCTAAAGATAAAGTATAAATTAAATAAAATGTTAAATAGGACAAAATAAGCAAAGAGTAAGAGGTAGGAGGCTCTATAAAGGAAGATGAAATTAAGTGGTAGAGGAAATTATAATAAAAAAGTTGAAGCAAAGGAGGTGCCAATTCATTTAGCAATAAAATTCTAATTAATATCAACATGGTAGAGGAAGACATGGTAGAGGAGTCAAAATATCATTCAAAGGAACTTCTCTCAAATGTGGAATTAAAGCACATAGGGCATTTGAGTGCCTCCAATCTCAAGGAAGTAATATTAGAAGACCTTAAAAAATGTAACAATTATACATACAATTGAAGAGTCAATTGAATCACCAAGCTAGGTAAATGAACTACAAATTGGTGAGTCATTATTGACGAAGAAAGTTTTATTGAAAATTAATGGTGCAAAGAAGGAAACTATTTATAATAATATGCAAGACTGAAGGTAGGTACTGTAAAGTTGTCATTGATAGTGTAACACAAACAATAGAGTGTCAATTGAAATGGTTGATAAGTTGAACCTAAAAGGACAAAATATGTTACTCCATAAAAAAATCATGGTTATTGTAGACACCTAAAATTTTCTAAATGCATCCCACACTCATAATTCGCTAATTTGTATCATTTTCCCCATTATCTCCTAATCAATCAATTTTAATTAAATAATTTTTAATTATTTGATTAAACTCATTAATTTCCCCTTGTAGACATGTAAAATTGACTTAACACCTATCACATCATAGAATCAACTCGAAACATCTCGAAATCAACCCGGAACATCTCGAAACATCTCAGAATCAACCTGGAACATCTCAAAACATCTCAAAACGTCTCAAAACATCTCAGAATCAACCTGGAACATCTCAAAACATCTCAAAACGTCTCGAAACATCTCAAAATCAACTCAGAATGTCACAGAACATCTCAAAATCAACTCGGAACATCTTGAAACATCTCAGAATTAACCCAAAATGTCTCAAAACATCTCGGAACATCTCTGGAACATCTTGAAACACCTTAGAATCATCCTGCAACATCCCAAAACATCACACAACATCAAACATTTGAAACCCTAATTTCCTCTATTAATTAAATAGTACAACATTATTTAATTAATTCACTTTTTCGTCATTTCTAACAAATTAAATAAATTTCATTTATTTAATAAAGTCCTGAAAACCCTAATTCTACTATTAATTAAATAAAACAACATTATTTAATTAATTAACGTTTCATCATTTCGACCAATTAAATAAATTACATTTATTTAATAAAGTCCTAATCCCACTTTATATCATCCTAATTAATTAAGTGACCAAATATTTAATTACATCGCTAAATCACTTTATTCCCCTAAGTCAATTAAATTATTAAATCATAATAATTTACTTATAACACTTTCCCTCCAAAATTTGAATAATCAAATCAAACTATTCAAATCAATTATCAAAAATCAAATCAAACTAATGCAACTCTATTTGCAAAAGTCAAACTTGATTTGTACGTTCAAATCCAAAAAGGAATTAATTAATTAAATCAATTAATTCATATTCCTCACCCACTTTCTGATTGAGAAAATTATGGGTTGCTAACTGAGTAATCTAATTTGCTAACTCAACCATCTAATTTTCTAACTAAGCCATCAATTTCCTAACTAAGTCCTAACTAATCAACCAAGTCCTGACTGATCAATCTAAACCCTGACTAGCCAATCTATTCCTCAATCACACAAATTGTGCAATCAACTTTGCACAATCTTCTCATGTCTAAATCCTATCAACACATTTTGACCGTTGATCTAGATATTATCCAATGCGATCCTGATTGTCGATTCAAAATCTCTTTTTCTATATAATAAACCTCTCTCCTCACAAATAAGGATCAGAGAATCAACATACCTTATGCAACGAAGTGTTGTCAAGATCACCATTGATAGAGCTTCCTCATTCCTTCAATCAACCAACATCAAGCATCATTCATCAAGCTTTTCACAAAATATGGAGGCTTCATAGTGATAAGAACAATCCAACATAAGGCGAATACACTCTGATACGAGATGGTAACATTGTGCTTATTGTTTGCTTTCAATTTGGTAATCATAGATTTCCTAAATGTGTTTTCAATAGCTTAGTTTCATTTCGTATGTGTAGGTTTAGATATTAGATTAATGTGTTTGATCTTAGTTTAGATTCTCGTTTCAAGCACATTTGATCTTGTTTAACATCTAATGATTTTCCCCCTCACACATTATGGCACCCACGATGGGACCTAGGTCCTTATTACTAATGTTTTTATGAGCTAAAATTGAAGTTGCAGGGTTCAAGGAGCTTTCGGAAGACGTTTCACGCACTGCCTAGAAAAAGCTCGCATTTTGACTGTTAAGCAAATTGAGCATTTGCAACAAGAACCTCACATTTTCCATGGAAACCTCGCATTTGCAACAAGAACCTCGCATTTTCACCAAAAACCTCTCACTTGCTTCTTCCTAGGTTAGCATCTGCACAAAGATTTGAGCATCTAATTCTGGAACTGAGCATTTGTATTTTTTTTTTACATTTTCTCTTATAGACAAGTGCACGGATCCTACACTATTGTAATGAATTTCCTTACTAACATTTGCTTGCTTTGAATGTGTAACAGGTACTATTAGGTTTTTATGCAAGGAAGATGATCAGTGCAAGATTTCTAGATCCACAAACATTTTTTAACTTAGGAAAATTTGGTTTGGTGCACTAAAAAGAACAACACAAACTCACATTTGATTTTGGGGTTTTTAAAATTGAACCAATTTTAAGCTTTCGTAAGTTAGGAAGTCTCATTTGGTGCTCTAAAAAGAACAAACACAAACTCACATTTAGTTTTGGTGCTATTAAAAATTGAACCAATTTTAAGCTTTCTTAAATTAGGAACTCTTATTTGGTGCTTTAAAAAGAATAACACAAATGAATTTTTCATTTTGATGCTCTTAAAATGAACCAATTTTAAGCTTTTCTAAGTTAGGAACTCTCATTTGGTGCCTAAAAAGAACAAAAGAACAAAAGAACACTTCAATTTTGGGGCTCTAAAAATGAACACATTTTATGTTTTCATAATTAGGAACTTTAATTTTGGTGCATAAAAAGAATGCAAAATGATTTTCATTTTGTTGACTCACGCTTGATTTACTTTTGTTGACCAAGTTAGAACCAGGCCTGATTTCTTAGAAACACTCATGTTTGGGCTTTAAAAATGAACAAATGTTTCTTTCTTTTTGCTTACACCATTGCTATCTTTACTGATTAATGCCCTGAATACTTCATATTGGTGCAAATAAAAAGAATAATTTGTTTATGTTATTCACATATTTTTGGGGATAACACCGCTCGAGGTGTTTAAAAAGAATCAATTTGCGATGAAGTGTTTTTTGTGCATGCAGTGTTTTATCTTCTCCCCTCACACCATTTGGCGATCTTGGGTGAGCGAAAAAACATTTTTGAGCTTTGCATTTTATTTTCAAGTTTTACCTTAGAGAGGGGGCTTGCTTTGAGAAAAATCAGGTGCACTGGAGAACTCATTGCAAGGTCTCGAAGCACGTTTACTGGCAGGCTATATCAAAGGTTGCAAAATTATAAGTAGCTTCAAGCCATGCTGACAACAGACTACACCTAATCCCATGCCTTAAGTGGAATGGGAACAGTTAAAGAGCCTTAAGTGGCCAACGGGTGAGTGTCAGATTTCCGCATTCATAGTTATGACTAAGAGCCAATTATTTTAGAAGCTACCCTATTATCCAAAAACATCCTTTGAAGTGGTGCATCAGAATTTACTTCTGAGAAGTTACTTGCCAAGTCCTACTACAGGCCCGTGCCATAAGTCACATGTAAAATCATCTCTTCGGAGCATGAGGCAAGCTCACCTAAAAGGATGGTTTCTATCAGGAAAGCCCACCTAAAACAATGGGTTGTAAATACTTGTTTTTTTAAAACTTTCCCAGTACATTCAAAAACAATCTGAACATCAAATTTTGTGCTTGATTTAAAGAAAAAAAACACATCCAAACAAACATTGAACACGATGGTCAAATCACAAACCATTTGAATTAGTGTATGCTTTTGAGAGAATCCCTTTATTTGCACTCCTTGGAGGATTTCCTTCAAGGTTTCCATATATTCAGGCTTTTGTTTCAAGTTACATTAAATCAAAGTAAACATTTGGGAAATATGGCTTGGGTGTTGTGATTTCACAACTTAAGCTATAGATATTCAGGTCACACAAAGTCCATGCTTTTCGAGTCAGCCCAGTGTTGTTCTATCATTTTCCATATTCCAAAACACAAGAAACGAAACACACGGAGAATACAATTTTCATTCCAGCTCACAGCCTTGAACATTTTGATAAACGCTTGGGGAAAACAAACTGAAATTATTTATAGGGTCATTTGTTCAAACACAAAAATTGAAAAACTAGATAGGTCACATAAGTCCTTCATCCATCATTTCCATCCTACTTGTTAGAGATCAAAATCAAGAAAACCATTAGGATCATTCCTTCACTTAGACATCTATGATATCAATAGTTACTTAGGACTCACAAATAGTACAAGTAAGCTTTCCTACAACATATCTTCTAGACAAGGAAGTGAAATATCGACCCTAGTCCTTCAAAAAAAAAATTCCACAAGGTAGCCACATTCCAAAACAACACTCAAACCTTAGGGTCTTGATCTTCATAGCAACCATCTCACAACACCATTACACCTTATGACCATCTGGCGACCAACTGCTCCTATTCAACAACCAGGCCTTGTAGAACCAATCCTTTAGCCTAGTCTCACATACATTAAAGGTGAACAAAATGACATCATAAGTAGTTTGAGAACCTTCATATTTGAGAAGAATGAAACACCCTGCTAATTTCTCACCTCATCAATCATCTTAGACAAAGAGGAAGAGAAAGAAGACATAGCAGTCAGAAGACCTGTGTTACCACTACCCATGTGGCAATAAATATCCTCTTTCCTCCATGATCTCACGCAAAGTCAGGATCCCTAAAGTAAAGTCTACAGGTCGTCATTTCAGACTTAGGCATCTTATTCCAAAGGCTCTCAAGAAACACCTTTGGGCACTTCGCAAAACCAGAACTAGGTTGGTGTACAACTTTTACAAACGTGCTTCAAGGCACAATCCAAACTTGTATTCCTTCTATTACTGTCAGAATCCTGGTCTTTTCCAACAGTTCCAATTTCTCACATGATCATAATCTTGAACCTATCTAAATCAAAACATCAAACATTGAAACACCAAACTTGACTCAACTAGAGAGTTCAAACATTACACAACTCTCCCACAGGGGACCCAAGTTGTTTATGACAACCACAATATCATAACATAGGAAGAGAATGGAAGCAAGCAAGAACAACACTAGCATCCCACCAGCCAATACCATGAACAAGGAGATTAGCCCTTGGGGCTATAGGCCAAGCAACCTTGAAACACCCCAGAAGAGGCCTATGTATAGAGATACCTTCAATGAGGAAGAACTAAACCGCAAACAAAAGGAGGTGATAGAACAAAACAATCAAGACCCAAACAGAGTGGTTGTAGAGAAGGTAGATACTAAGGAAGAGATAAATGAGGAGGAACTGTATGGAAATTCTAACCCCAAGGTTCTCAAACTAATGGACAGGTTGTTGAGAAAGGACCCAAACTCCTATTTCTTCAAGTTAGCACAAAGTGGTGCTAAATTACCAATGAAATTTAATGTAGAGACTCTCAAGGATCCCAATCTTATTCCCTTAGGGGATAACTTAGTTGTGATAAAAATAACCGAACCCCCAAAGATGCCAAACATGCCCCTCGTGTTCTCACAAAACAATGGCCAACCTAAAGAGAACCCCTTGTTCAGAAAACCGACTCAAATTGAACAAGTAGTAGTGGCACAACTATATCAAGGAGGGCCATCCCAGTATGAACCACAAAGCAACAACCCACCTCCTGGAAAATATATACCTCAAAACACTTCAAGTGTCAAACTTGCCTAGAAAAATCAATACTATCAACAGGGTGGAACACAGGGTCCCCCTCTGAACAATCAGTACCATCAACAAGGTGGAGCACAGGGTCCCCCTCTGAACAATCAATACCATCAACAAGGTGGAAAACAGGGTCCCCCTCCAAACAATCAGTACCATCAACAAGGTGGACCACAAGGTCCCCTTCTAAACCAGCAATACCACCAACAAGGTGGACCACAAGGTCCCCTTTTGAATCAGCCATACCACCAACATGGTGGACCACAGGGTCCCCTTTTGAACTAGCAATATCAACAACAAGGTGTGCCACAAAGCACCCTTCCTCTGTCATCCCATCAACCAGGTGTCCCGCCAATGCATCAATAGGTTAACCTTCAGTTTAGTCCTTACCAGCAGCAAGGTGTGCCACAAAGCACCCTTCCTCATTCATCCCATCAACAGGGTGTCCCGCCAACACATCAATAGGGTAACCTTCATTTTAATCCTTAATAGTAGCAAGGTGTACCACAGAGTACCCTTCTACAATCATCCCATCAACAAGGTGTCTCGCTAACACATCAACAGGGTAACCTTTAGTTTAGTCCTTCCCAACAACATGGTGTTCCATAGGGCAATCATCCTAATACATCCTACCAACAAGGTATCCCGCTAATGCACCAACACGGAAACCTTCAATACATTTCATCTCAGCAACAAGGAGCAAACCCTCCTTACACCCAACAAGTACCTAACCCGCTTTATGTCCAAAATAGTTACCAAGGTCCTATACCATCACAATACCCAATATATGATCAAAACATGGTGGGATTGTAAGGCTATTATACACAAAAGTCACAAACAAACGTACAAAAAATAGACATACAAATAAAATTAGAGGTTGTCACCCAACAGATAGTAGGCATGCAAGCTAGAAAAAAAAAAAAAAAACCTATACCATTCAAGAAATATGCCCATTCTCATTTGATCAATCTGTCACTACGATACCTTTTCCAAATAATTTTGAGATACCCAAGTTTGACAACAAATATAAAGGAAGAGGGGATCTGGTAGAGCATATAAATGATTTCTCTGTATCATGCATGGAAGTATGACACAATGACTCATACCTCATGAGGTTATTTCCACGCAGCCTTACGGGCCATGCTATGGAGTGGTTCACCTATTTGACACCAGCAGTCAATACCTTTGATGAACTATCTAACAAGTTCATAAGTCACTTCTCCTTCAACATCGAGCAAGATGTCACCATCACAAGCTTATCCACAATCAAATAGAATCAAGGAGAGTCCTTTACCTCCTACCTACATCGATGGAGACACAAGGCTAGTAGATGTAAGTGGCCCATTTCTGACAAGGAGTTGGTAGACATATTCATTACCAATGTCTTACCTGAGATCAACTATCAACTCACAATGTTATGTCTAGCCAAATTTGAAGAAACCATCAAGAAGGGATTAAATATTGAGAGAGTCCTCATTGCAAGGGGAGCCCTCAAAATGAATAGCTCAAAATAAAATCCATCTAGTTCAAACGAAAAACCTAAAGTCTGGGCTAAGAACAAAAATTTCACAAATGATGGAGTAGTTGATGCTAGAGCACTATGGCATGCACAAAATACATCTCAAAATGCACAACAAGTAGCACAAAAAAATTATGCCCCCGAATGGTACACAAAATAGCCAACCTTCTTATCACAAAAACAATCAAGCGACAAATCAACAAGAAAATCAAGGAGGTCAACAAAATTAGTATGAACAACCAAGGAGGCAATTCACAATAATAGGAGAACCTATTGAGACAGTCATGTGGAAGCTCATACAATAGAACCTAATCAAGCCTAATGATCGCCCAAATTATGAGGATCCTAACTTCATTACACCATGGTACAACGAAAATGACTTGTGTGAATTTCACAAGATCAAGGGGTACACCACGAACAATTGCATGAGACTCAAGCACCTCATCCAAGACTTGATAGACAAAGGGGAGGTAGATGTTGAACATCATCTTGGGAATAAGGATTTGCAGATATACAACAACCCAATCCCAAACCACCAGAAAAGGAATGACAAGGGAAAAGACCAAGGTTACCATAATGCCAACTATACCTACGGGGACACGATTTTAGGAACTCTATCCCAAGCTGATGATAATAGGGAAAATGTAGTAACTATACAAGGGGGAGACAACAACTGTAATGTAACTACTCGTCGAGGGAGAGTTACAATACAGGGATCCCCTCCTAAACCCACAATCAAGTCATCCAATCACTACAACATTGTGGAACAACTAAAGAAACCCCCCACTTTAATCTTGATCCTAGAGTTGCTAAAACTATCACCAACACATAGGGAAATACTTGAAAAGGCATTAGAAACGCCAGTCCCTAATGACCTCGATCCTAGTTAGTTCCAATCCATGGTTGGCAAGATCACAACAAGTAATCATTTAATATTTTTCGAGAAAGATCTACCCCAAAGAACATTCCATAACCAAGCCCTCTACATAGAGTTTGGTGTTCATAAAACCACAGTCAAACGAGTACTAATAGATAATGGTGCAGGTTTAAACATCTGTACCTTAAAATTTTTCAAACAACTGGGGTATTCTGACGACGTGATAGATAAAGGAAAAAGTATCACCCTAAGGGCCTACGATGACCTTGAAAGAAATTATGAAGGAACAGTTAGGCTACCTGTACAGATAGAACCGGTCCTCACAGAAACAACATGTCAAGTGCTTGATCTTGAATTACCATATAACCTTCTCCTTGGACACCCTTAGATCCATGCGTTACAAGCAATACCATCCACTTTTCATCAATGCCTAAGATTTCCCCATGAAGGAAAAGAGGTAACCCTATATGTCGACCCTGAGCCTTTCCACTTTTGTGCAAAGTTGGAGAAGTACAATAAAATGCAATGTGTTCCTAGCAATGATATAGCCTTCCACTCATTCTCATATGTTGACCCTTCCATGCTACCATCAACTTCAACCAAAAACACACCAAGTGAGCAACCAAAAACAGAATCCAAGATTCAAGTACTTAACAAGGGAAATGGAAACTATCATTTTAGCCAAGCATTCTGCATTGGTATGCTTCCACCAACACCCAAAATCTATGGAGGGCCGAGAGAGATCAAACATGCTCAGAAGGTACAAATGATAGCTAAACCCACGATTTTCACCAAGTGGGGGGACATGAAGGATGAAGAAGTCTTCCAAGAGGAACTTTCATCTATGATATACAAAGAGGACTCAAAAGAGAAAGAAAATCCAAAAGCTATTGATCCTAACAGTAGAAGCTATCGAATGGAAAAACACATGGGATATCAAGGAACCAGTGGCTTAGGGATACACAAACAAGGCCGATGGGAGCCTATAAAATTAGAATAGAGACAAAAGAATATGGGACTAGGTTATAAGCCAAAAAAAGTGGTTACTCCAAAGACCAAACAAAGCTCTTATAAGAAACATGAAACTTCTGCTAATGTTGAGGCACTGGATATCTACCATATAATGGATAATGACTTACCTATAGAAGACCTATTTGAAAATTTTCACATTGATAGGTTCCCTCTCCAGTATATGGAAACCATTCCCAACATCTACTATCATTCCAGAACTGACTCTAACGAATATGAGTGGAATTCCCCTTCCTTCGTCACCGGATATGATTCCCCTGCTTTTAGTAATGACGATCTAGAAACACAATGGGAAAAAGACACCAGATCCATATTGACCCTTTCACCCACTTCCATAAGCTTTTCAGACCAAGATAATAGCCTCCCACTCTACTACCCGCAACTCATAGATTGGGATCAACAACAACATACACGTTCTAGATCAATTCCAGAATGAAGAGGCAATCGCGGAGTTCATGGGACTTTGAATAGACATACTGGAAGGAGATCACAAAGCAGGGTTTGTCATGGAACTTGAACAGGAGGCATACTTTGGTGAGGAGAATGAACCTTTCAGTTGCAAAAATGAAATAAAAAATATAACAATAAACACAAAGTCCCCTAGAGAAAACCACATTGTGGCTCTATCGGATCCGGAAAAGAAGAAAATAAAGGATTCATCTGAAGGTGAAAACCTCCCAGAGGCACCCGAGGATGGAGGGTTCAATCTCCCCATATCAGAATATCAGGAAAGATCAATGCTCTTAGTAGAAGAAGCAAAACCCATAAATTTTGGCATAGTAGAAGACCCAAAGATAACATACCATGTGACATCACTTGATCCCAAAGAGAAGGAAAATTTCACAGCTTTCATCAATGAGAGAAAGGTAAAATTTGTCTAGACCTATGCTGACATGCCTAGACTAGATCCAGCATTAGTGGTACATCATTCAGTCGTAGTACCTGGAGCAAAGCCTATCAAGCAAAAACTCATAAAAATGCATCCTCAAATTGCATTACTAGTAAAGGTAGAGCTAAAGAAAGTACTAGATGTGGGTTTCATTAGAACCATCAACTATCCACAATGGATATCAAATCTAGTACCGGTTTCAAAGCCTACTAGGGGCATCAGAATATGCATAGACTTTAGGGACTTGAACAAGGCTTTTCCAAAGGACAAATTCCCATTACCAAGCATAGACATGATTGTGGATCTAATAGCAGGGCATGAGATGCTATCCTTAATGGATGGTTTCTCCAAATACAACCAGATAAAGATCTCTCTAGATGTCCAACACAAAACAACATTTACTTGTATATGGGGAACATTTTGTTGGAATTTAATGCCATTTGGTCTAAAGAATGCAGGAGCCACATATCAAAGAGCAATGATGACCATATTCCATGATATGCTTCACACCATAATGGAGGACTATGTGGACGACATTCTAGAAAAGTCAATCAAAAGGGAAGATCACTTGATGAACCTAGCAAAGGTGTTTGATCGGATTGAACAGTACAATTTGAGACTTAGCCCTAAGAAATGTGTGTTCAAAGTAACATTTGAAAAACTGTTGGGGTACATAGTATCAAGAAGGGGGATTGAGGTAGATCCTGCAAAGGTAAAAGCTATTCTAGAGATGCCTCCACCAAAAACATTGAAACAACTAAGGAGTTTACAAGGAAAGTTGTAATCCATTAGGTGATTTATCGCACAACTGGCAGAAAAATGTCACCCTTTAACTCATCTCCTACATAAGGATGTCACCTTCAACTAGGATGGAAGATGTGACCAAGCATTTCAGTAGGTCAAGGAATACTTACTTAAGCCTCCCGTACTCATGCCACTTATTCCAGACAAGGGAATGATATTATATGTGTCTACCACACAAGAAGCATTGGGAGGTCTCCTAGCCCAACTAGATGATGACAGTAAAAAAAGGGCAATCTACTACATCAACAAAACACTGGTGGGCTATGAACTAAACTACTCACCCATATAAAGAGCATGTCTCTCAGTTGTATTTGCAACACAAAAGTTGAGACACTACATCCTGAATAGAAAAGTCAAGCTGATTTACAAGGTAGACCCACTCAAATACCTACTAGCAAAAGAATCCCTCATGTCTCTCAGTTGTATTTGCAACACAAAAGTTGAGACACTACATCCTGAATAGAAAAGTCAAGCTGATTTACAAGGTAGACCCACTCAAATACCTACTAGCAAAAGAATCCCTAACATGCCGAATCGCCAAATAGGTGATGATCTTGAGTGAATTTGACATAGAGTATGTGGATAGAAGAGCTATCAAGGGACAAATCATAGTAGACCAACTAGCTGAAGCACCCATAGATGATCACAAACCTCTCACGGTGGACTTTCTAGATGAGAGTATCTTGATGATAGAATAGACATATCATTGGACTCTCTACTTTGACGAATCCCACACTTAGCATGGCTCTGGAGCATGCAGGTGTTTTATTTCTTACACCACAGGGAGATAGTATGCCTAAGGCCTACCAGATTTCTTTCCCTTGCACAAACAACATCTCAAAATATGAAGCTTTGATCACAGGGCTAAAAATGGCTATTGAATGGAGAACAAAGGAGCTACATGTCTTCAAAGACTCAGCTAGTAATCAGAAGGTGAATGATGAATACCAGACCAAAGATGACAAATTGATGCCATATAAAAGGATGGTGGATAGTTTCAAGGATTACTTTGTCAAAATGACTTTTGAGCAAGTTTCGCGGATCAACAATAGAGTTGACACAATGGAAACAATAGGCTCACTTCTTGATATTCCACAAAATGTTCCTAAGTATGAGTTCCTTGTGGAACAAATTCTTGTGCCTACATTCAACATCTCAAAATCAGAATTGGTATGTATTGTTGTTGGTCCTAATTCCCCATGGTACCAAGATACTTTTGACTATATCTAGCATGGTATCATACCACCTGAACTAATAACCACTCAAAAGAAAACCTTCACTGGTAGAACTTCCCGATTTACCATCCTAGGAGATACCCTATATTGTCGTAGTCTAGATGGTATGTTACTCTGGTGCCTTAACACATAAGAGGCACAAACAACCTTACAAGAGGTATACGAAGGTGTTTACAGGTCCCACTCTAGCAGACTTAGCCTAGTCCAAATATTACTCAAAACAGAATACTACTAGCCCTCCATGGAATAGGAATGCATGCAATACTCCAGAAAGTGTCAACAAGGTCAGTAACATAGCAATCTTGTTCATACACTAGCACAAGAACTGAGACCCATCATCACACCATGACCTTTCTCACAATGGGTATTAGACCTGGTAGGAAAGATATCACCTACCTCATCCAATGGGAAAAAATTCATTATCATAGTAATAGAGTGCTTCACTAAATGGATAGAGTCGATTCCATTAACCTATATCACCAGTAAATAGATATCAAAATTCATTTTGAATTATCTCATCTGCAGGTATGGAATCCCCCAAATGATAATAACAAACAATGGAACCCCATTCAAGAATCAACATGTCCAAGAACTTTGTTCCTAGTTTTCTATCCAACATATATTTTCCACACCCTATTACCCTTAAGGAAATAGTCAGGCTGAGGCGTCTAACAAAACCATATTGAAAATACTCAAAAAGACTGTTAATGAAGTCGGACGAGATTGGCATTTGCAGCTAAATCTAGCCCTATGGGCTTATCAAACCAACATCTAAACACCTACTGGTGCCACACCATTTTCCTTGGTCTATGGATCAAAGGTTGTTTTACCTATCGAGGTCAAAATCCCCTCATTGCGAGTTTCATTGAAAGGCATGGCTAGAAATGAAGAATACAAGGTAGCTAGACTAAATGAATTAGAGCTCCTAGATGAAAAGAGTTTGAGCACATTAGACCATCTGCAGGTTCATCAGAATTGAATCAAACAAAACTATGACAAGAAGATCAAGGACAAGAACTTTCAAGTTGGTGACTTAGTCCTCAAAGAGAATCAGAAGGTACAACTAAATCAGGACAGAAAAGGAAAATTTGAACCCAACTGGTTAGGCTCGTTCGTCATCACAACAAGCTATGACTCTGAGGCATATTAGTTGGCTACTCTTGAAGGAGAACCCTTAGTTGAACCCTGAACAACAACCACCTCAAGAAGTTAGACACATGAAACGTGTCAGAATACCCCAGGCAAAAGGGTAAAAATCCAAAAAAAAAAAGATAAAAAAGCAAGAAAAACAATAAAGAGAAATAAAACATTCTCCGAGTGAAAACCACTTTGTGGTGCTCCCAGAACATGTACCATAGTGAAAACCTAGCAAATAGGTGCTATGTTTGAATAAGACTCATATCATTATCTATCGATACTATCCATAGCATCCACCCATCCATTTCATAATAAAATAGTGTATCCAACCATGGCTTGTCACTAATTAAGGAAAGTAGTCTTGTATATAGCTAGGGGAAACTTCCTAAAGCTAGTCATGGATTAGATCTTGGAATATCCTATCATGGTCAAAACTATCCAAAAAAAAATCAAAAAATAATCTAAAAAATAGCAAAAACAAAAACATTAAAAAACATCAAAAACAAACAACATCGTTGGGTTATTCCTTCACTCAAACAATCTAAGATATCAAAATTTGCTTGAACCTCATAGCTAGTTCAATTAAATTTCCCACAACATATCCTCTAGACACAGAAATGGAATATCAATCTAGATTATCAATGTTGTTTATCCAAAAATAATTTATGCTTTGAGTCAAACGGTCGAACTATGTGGTCTTTGTGTGTACAGCGTTAGCAAGGCTTATTAGCCCCCGATACCCTAGGTAAGTCCCCTTAGGTTTCTATCATGCTTTATTTCAACTTAGTCAAAAAATACAAAATCCAAAAATAGTCAAAAAATACAAAATCCAAAAATAGTCAAAAAATCCAAAAGCCAAAAACATTCACAAAATAGAAAAGGTCAAAAACATTCAAACCAAGCGAACTACGAGCCTCTGCATGTACAACATAGGTAAGGCTTATCTTTGATGAGCCCTCGAGGCCCTAGGTTAGTCCCCAGAAAACAACAATAAAAAAAATCATAAAAACTTAGAAAAATCACAAAGACCCATCCTATCCATCAAAATCTGAAATAAAACATCAAATCTTCACATTCACCCTTTAGAAAAACAAACAAACAAACAAATCAAAAATCAACAGTTGGAACCTTCAAGCAAACGATCACAAAGAATTGGATCACAAAATAGACTGAAACAAAGCCAAGTATCAACTACATATCTTTTTGACAATTCACCAACAACATCTTGAGATATGCCTTAACGGATTCGTTCCTACAATAGACATGATCAACAAATGGATAATAGTCCTGAAACCTCGAACAAATATGGCAAGTGATATAACAACATTGTTTTATCTTTTTGTAGTCTTTTTTTTATTGATTTAATTTATTGACTCATTCCTAGGATCTTTCGAGGATATCGATAAGGATTAGAGAAGAAGGAATGGGGGAAATTGAACGTCATTTTGATTTGTTGTTTGTGGATATTTTTGTTATGCTACCATGGCAAATACTTGCTTTGTTCTGTGTGAGGAAGTCTTTTTTTAGCATTTCATGTAACAATGACATGTTAGGTTCTTAATACCTCTTGTGTTATTGGTCTAACATGTTTTAAAGCTTCTCACCGATACACTCTAACAAGGTTTTTGTATGTCTACTATGAGCAAGAATACTCCTTGTTTGTAGATTCAAAGTCCACACAATAGATACAAAGTAACCTTGGTCACTAATACCCTGGTGCATCATATCTATTTGCTACATCAAATAGGATTGTTCAAACTACAAAGTATCTAAAGCAAAGCAAAAGCAACTCATCAACTACTAACAAACATTGCATTTCTATCCATCATCAATATTTCTTCTAATTAACATCACATTTCTATCCTTCATCAACATTTCTTCTAAGTAAACCCTGCATAGCAATATCCTTAGTACTATCATACATCCACAATGTCGCCAATACACATCATGATGATAATAAGCCAATAAAAACATCATGTATGGGGCATTAACATCATATGAAACAAAGTATGATTCATTCATCCACATAACATACATCATCACATAGGCATAAAACTAGGATGAATCAAAGAAGGAACATCTCATATATATCATCAACAAAAAATGGAGTACATCATCATTAGTGAGATAAGTGTGATAGGAAAATACAAAATCATAATATCTATACGAGGCCTCGATGGGCCGATGAATATATATATACAAAACACGTGTCTATAATAGTCCTCTAAGCAATAAACAACATGAAGATCAAGTACAAAAACTAAGACCTTGACAGGAAGGACAAAACTCTATAGACCACCAAAACGATTTGGCTGTCTCACAAACTGATCACCTGCACCACCACCTACACCACCACCTGCACCACCAACTACACCATCACCACCATCGCTCACAACACTAGGCTCCCTAAACCATGGATGTCGAGCAACCCTAGGAACGTTGGCATCATATAGGGTCTAATAGTAGGTGTACCTCTATAAATAATGATCATGCTCTACCTTGAGAGTATCTCTCTCTGTAGTAAGAAAATGTACCAGAGCCTCTACAGCATGTCGTCAACCGCTCTCGCTATCTCGCTTAGCCCTCAAAATATCTATCTGAGCCTTTGCAGCCTATCGTCATGCTATCTTTGCATCTCTAGTAGCAATCATATGAGCTAACAGTATGTCTCCATCCCTAGTTGGTGGAGGACCCAAAACCTGTTTATGACCCTGCGCTTGCGGTGGGTGCTCATCCTGACTACCCTATGCACCATCATATCGGGCTCTATCCAACTGCTCTGTGAGGGCCTCAATACGCTGTCGCTTCCCACAACGACCTATAATACCTAATCTACCCAAAGCAGGATCACCCCTAGGATCAGTGAGTCTCAACGGCCTGCGTCGTGCCCACCACTCATCATAATCAAGAGAAGTACCTAGATCTACTAGACCAACTGACCAACCCCAACCAAATGGGGAAAGTGCTCTGAACTCAACAATAGCAACATCTATATCTGCCTGGAGACCCCATACACGAACCTCCCGAGTGGTCTGACCAAAACAAGCCTCATAAGCATCGGGAACTTGACCCTATCTCTCTCCAAACTGGCAACAAACTCAGTCTGGTAGATAATGCTCTAGCATAAAATGAGAATGACCAATCAACCAATAGGTCTATCAACAGTAAACAAGATGATATGAATCCTTTGGCCAAGCCTCATAGCCCATATAAGGTCTCCACACAAAACTGGGCATATCATCGAAAACTCAGCACCAATAAGGAAGATCCCTAGGCAAGGTATAGTGCATGAAATCCCCATAACAATAGGAGTATGGATCATTAGGATAACGATCTTGTATCCCGTCTGGTTGAGTAACTGCAATGTACTCCCATTCCCAAACATGCAAGAGCAAAACACCCGAGGAAATAGATTTCCTGCCCCGATACACGACCTTGTGCATATCTTTGTACAGGTGGACAAGAAGACATGCACCCCAAGCATACCTCACCCAATACTCAAGCATACTCTCATTACATACACCCCAACCCATAGTAAACTATCTACCTCTCCTATTAGGAACAACTAGTCCTAAAATCAAACTACATAACACCAACGAAATAGGATCTGCACTGTCAGAAAACTCAGACAGATCAATCTCTGACTGGTGTACCTCCAAGTGTCTAACATCTAACACCCACCGTATGGCATGGGTACCACGTTGAATATGATATGTAACTAGCTCCCCATGAATAGGAAAGTGAAGTATCCTCCAAACATCCTCAAGAGTAACAGTTGCCTCTCCTGTAAGCAAATGAAATTAGGACGTCTCTGAACACCACCTTTTCACAAGTGTAGTCATCATTGCGGTATGAGTTCTGATAGGAGGAATGTAAAAAATGTAATGTATCCCAACAACATCAATAAATTATCACCCTAACACACCAAAATAGACAATCAAATCAAACAAGTGTCAAGGACGTCTCTCCCTCGGTTGTAGTGCTTTGAGGCCAACCTACAATCATTTTAAACCCACAATGTTAGGGTTTTACTCTGAAAAAGTAAAGTGGCATGAAATGACACAAAACACAATGACAAAAAACATTTAGGATGACAAACAAACACATGCAAGGGTTTCGAGCAAATGCTAAAGTCAAATGCAATAGGAAAAGTCAAATGTAAGGGTTTTGAGCAAATGCTCAGAAAACACCAAGCAAAAGCGATCTTTTCAGACAAGTGTGAGCTTTTCAGTCAAAGGTAGGGAAACAAGGGTGAGGATCTTGGTAAAAGGTGAGGATCTTGGTCAAGGATGAGGTTTAATGACCTATAGCAATCAAAAGCGAGCTTTTCAATCAAATGCAATCTTTTAGGTCAAATGCTTAAATCAAAAGCGGGGTTCTTGGTCAAAGGTGAGGGTTTCACTTTCAAATGCAAGTTTTTCACCTAGAAAGTGCGAGGAAAATGAGGTAGATGTTCAAAAATCACAAAAGCCTCACTTTTGACTCAGGAAACTATGTACATGCATAACGAGAACAAAACAAGGTGAAAGCAAAAGGCGAGAAGGTACATATTGGGCCACCGATGCCTGAAGGTCGTCCGACTTCCCGAACAAGCTCATAACAATGTGGGGCTTCCTCAAATCTTGGTATTGCTCCTCGAAAACTAACAAAATGGGAAATCTAGAGACAAGAATTAGCTATAGGGTCAAAGCACAAAAAAGCTAACTAGAGGACTAATTGCCTATATTAAACCTCAAAAAACCCTAATTTCACCTAGGAAACCCTACTTTCTACTTAGTGAACCTTCCCACTTTCAAATTAGAAGCTCAAAGAAACATCAGAACAAGAAACGAAGGAACTATAGACTTAATTCTTCGACCTAAACACATCGGAACTGAAATAGAATAGAGTTGTGAGCTTGACCTCAAAACTTGAAATTTTTGGCCAACCTCTCAAGGGGGCAGCACAAAGTCCTACCATCATTCCACAAAACACTGGGGCATAGTGGGGCACAATTTTTTTTCAAAAAAAACAAAGCAATGAGTTCTTTTTATCAAAGAGGGAAAAAATGTAGACATGTAAAATTGACTTAACACCAATCACATCTCGAAATCAACTTAGAACATTTCAAAACATCTTGAAATCAACTCAAAACGTCTCGAAACATCTCAGAACATCTTGGAACATCTCATAATTAACTCGAAACATCTTGAAACATCTTGAAATCAACTCAAAACATCTTGAAACATCTCGAAATCATCTCAGAACGTCTCGAAATCAATGTAAAACATCTCGAAACATCTCAGAACATCTCCAGAACATCTCAAAATACCTCATAATCATCCTGCAACATCTCAAAATCATCCTGCAACATCTCAAAACATCACAAACATCAAATAATATCCAATCCCTAATTTCCTCTATTAATTGAATAATACAACATTATTTAATTAATTCACTTTGTCATCATTTCTAACAAATTAAATAAATTATGTTTATTTAATAAAGTCTTGAAAACCCTAATTCTATTGTTAATTAAATAAAACAAAATTATTTGATTAATTCATGTTTCATCATTTCGACCAATTAAATAAATTACATTTATTTAATAAAGTCCTAATCCCACTTTATTTCATCCTAATTAATTAAATGAAACCAAATATTTAATTACGTCGCTAAATCAATTTATTTCCCTTCGTCGATTAAATTATTAAATCATGATAATTTAATTATGACACTTTCCCTCCAAAATTTGAATAATCAAATCAAACTAATGCAACTTTATTTACAAAAGTCAAACTTGATTTGTATGTTCAACTCCAAAAAGGAATTAATTAATTAAATCAATTAATTCATATTCCTCACCCACTTTCTGATTGAGAAAATTATGGGTTGCTAACTAAGCAATCTAATTTGCTAACTCAACCATCTAATTTGCTAGATATGCCATCAATTTCCTAACTAAGCCCTAACTAATCAATCATTTCCTGACTGATCAATCTAAACCTTGACTAGCCAATCTATTCCTCAATCACACAAATTGTGCAATCAACTTTGCACAATCTTCTCATGTCTAAATCCTCTCAACACATTTTGACCGTTGATCTAGATATTCTCCAACGCGATCTTGATCGTCAATTCAAAATCTCTTTTTCTATATAATAAACCTCTCTCCTCACAAATAAGGATCGGAGAATCAACATACCTTATGCAGCAAAATGTTGTCAACATCACCATTGATAGGGCTTCCTGATTCCTTCGATCAACCAACATCAAGCATCATTCATCAAGCTTTTCACAAACTATGGAGGCTTCACGGTGATAAGAACAATCCAACATCAGGTGAATACACTCTGATATGGAATGGTAACACTATGCTTATTGTTTGCTTTCAATTTGGTAGTCATAGATTTCCTAAATGTGTTTTCAATAGCTTAGTTTCATTTCATATGTGTAGGTTTAGAT
Source organism: Sequoia sempervirens (assembly GCA_007258455.2). Lineage (NCBI taxonomy): Eukaryota > Viridiplantae > Streptophyta > Pinopsida > Cupressales > Cupressaceae > Sequoia > Sequoia sempervirens. The sequence continues at coordinate 426,484,007 of VDFB02058242.1, read as the reverse complement.
CTTAGATTAATGTGTTTGATCTTAGTTTAGATTATCGTTTCAAGCACGTTTAATCTTGTTTAACATCTAATGATTTCCCCCCTCACACACCCCTATTAATTAAATAATTAAAATTATTTGATTAATTCATTTAAATTCATCAATTCCCCCTAAATTCACGTTAATTAAATAGTTTTGAATTGTTTAATTAAATTCAAATTTATATTTCCCCACCTTGATTAAATAATTTTCAATATTTAATTAATGTTAATTTTCCCTCTCACACATGATTAAATAATTTTTGAATTATTTAATTAAATCCTAATTTCCTCTCACCTCACAATTAAATAATTTCTTAATTATTTAATTACTAATTTTCCTCCAACTTGCACATGGCATATTCCATTTCAAAAAGGGAATATTATTTTTTCAAAATATCTTCCCTCCAAAATATCCTAAACTAATTTTCTTGAAATTAGGAGATATTTTCATTTAACTCAAGCTCTCATTAATCCTCCACCATTGATCTCTTGATATAATAGATCATTCATTGATCTTCATCCTCTAATATCCACCATTGATCAAATCTCCTAGAATTCTATAAAACAATCAATCTTCTTCATAAAAATCATTCACAACTATCATGAGAAATTGATAAATTATTTTGAAAGCATTTTTGAGCATCTGACCATCATAATTGTGAGTCAAGATCATCAATCAAGCTTTTACAACATGGGTTATGCACAATTTGAGCAATCCACATCCTAAAATTGGCATAATTCTCCAATGGAGTACTAGGTTTTCTTTGTTTTCTTTGAATAATTGATCTTAATTTTATTTTTAATCTTGATTTGTGTTTATTCATTGATTCAATTGCATTTAACTTCATTGAGTATGGGTTTAATTGATCTTTCCTTTGCGGGTTTTCATATTTCCTAACCCTAATTATTTAATTACTTCTTCTAATCAATCCCCATTATTCCCCTATGATAGTTACAAAAAGAACCAAAAAGTGTTTGTAAGTAAGCAATGTCTAACTAAGTTCAAAATAGGATCATATCATGATGTAGTGTTATGAAATATCATATCAGTGGATGTATTTAATTTGTTGTTAGGAGACTATGGTAGTTGAATATAAAATATATAAAAGTAATAGAAGGGAAAATACTTACACTTTGATGAAATATGGTAAAAAACATATTATAGCTGTATTGAAAGAGAAGGAATGGAAAGTATGCAATAATTCCAAAGTTTATTCGTTGGATGGTAGGAATTTCTTAGATGATATAAAGAGTGAAGTTGTGTTTTACATTAATTCCAAGAGAATGTGGTAGCACAAATGAAGGTAAGGAACCACATACAATAATTTCAAAATTATTGAGAGAATACAATGGCATAATATTATATAATAAGCTAGATGGAGTAATAGTACCATTAAGGAGCATCAATTGTCATATGAAGTTGACTATAGGAACAAGTTTTCCAAATAAAGTTGCATCTAAAATGATACTAGTAGAAAATGAACATTTGAACAAAAAAGTGGAGTTGTTGAAGGGTTTGATCAAAGAAAGTTTAAGTCCCTACGTGGTACTATTAGTACTAGCATAAAAGAAAGAGGGTGAGTGGAGAGTGTGTACATATTCAACTACAATAAATGAGATTATAGTTAAGTATAGATTTACATTACCCAAGATGGACAATTTGATGGATTGTTTAACTGAAGAAAATTACTTCAAAACATAGATTTGAAGAGAAGTTATCACCATATTAGAATAATAGGAGATGAGTAAAAGACATCATTTACAAAAAAAGAAAGATGTATGAGTGGTTGGTTATGCCAATTGGGTTAACTAGCACACCAAGCACATTTATTAGATTAATGACTGGGATATTAAAGTTGTGGTTGGGTAAATTTGTGATTGCTTATTGGATGACATTTTGATTTTCAATCAAACTAAGGAGGAACACCTAGCACATATCAAATTAGTATTCCAAAGAATAAGAGAATAGAAGTTGCTAATTAATATTAAAAAATGTAGTTTCATGAAGAAATAATTAATGTACTTGGGATTCAAAATCTTAGAAAATAGTTTGAAGATGGGCCTAGAAAAGGTGAAAGCAATTATTGAATGACTTACACTAAAAAGTATTTTAGAGGTAAGAAATTTTCATAGATGGGTTAGATTTTATAGAAAGCTCATAATGATTTTTAGTGGAACATGTGCACTAATAACCAAGACCATGGGAGGAGATAAAGAAGAGTTTAAATGAACTATAGGATCAAATAAAAGCTTTAAATTATTGAAAATGAATGATACTATTCAAACAACTAGTGTTAGCAATTCTAGGCTTTGAAAAGGTAGCACAATTGAATCAATAATGAGTTAGGAAGGTAGACCGATGACATACTTAAAAAAAATCTACATGATGTAAAGAAGAGATATGCAATGTATGAAAGGAGTTTTATGTCGCAGTCAAATCATTAAAAAATGGAGACATTATTTATTGTTTAAGCATTTTATTTTGTAAATAGATCATCAAGAATTACAATATTTGAACAAGCGAGGTAATTTAAACTAAAGACATGTAACATGGGTTGAAGTTATGCAAAGTTGATCTTGTGTATCGAGGCATAAGAGTGGAAAGCCAAATGAATTCATAGATGCATTGAGTGAGAGACATAATTTAATTCTTGAAATAAGAAGTGAAGTAGCTGGATTTGAATAAATGAAGCATTTTTATGAAATTTATATTTTTTTTTAGGGGTGGAAATCATGTAGGGAAGTTGTAAGTATGAAAAAAAAAGTGGCTTGACTATTTGATTCAAAATGGTGTGTTGTTCAGAGGAAGTTGATTATGTATTCCTAGAAGCTTAATTAGGGATACTTTGATAGAAGAAAACCATATTGGTATACTAGATGGTGATCTTTGAGTTGACAAGACAATAACATTGGTAAGTGAAAATTAGTTTTGGATACAAATAATTTCAAAATTATTAAGTTGCAAAGAGTAGTAGTCAAAATGCTAGATTGTGTAAACCATTTCCAATTCTAGAGAAACATTGAGAGGACATCAATATGAATTTTATATTGGGTTTTCCAAGAAAGTAAAGAGGTCATGATTCATTTTTTTGGTAGTTTATAGATTTTATAAGACAACACATTTCATACCGTGAAAGAAAATAGTTGATGCAGTACATGTAGCTGATTTATTTTCCAAGTAGATTGCGAGATTACATGGATATCCAAGAAATATAATTTTTGGTAGAGAAAAAAGTTTTTAGTTGCTTTTGAAGCATTATTCAAGAAGATAAATTTTGAGTTTAAATTCAATTCAACATATCACCCTCTTACTAATGGATAAACAAAGTCGGTGAATGGAAGTATATGTAACTTACTAAGGTTTTTAATAGGAGGAAGAAAATGTAATTAGGATATGGCATTAGAACAAGACAAGTTTCATTATAATAATTCAACAAATAAGAGTACATGAAGAACATCATTTGAGATAACATATTGAACTAATATAAGGGTTGTATTAGAATTGAGAGACATTAGAAATAAAGAGAAAACAAGTCCAACATTAGAGGAATTTACATATCACATTTGACTATTGTGTGAGGAGGTAAACAATAGTTAGAAAAGATGAATTCCAAGTATAAGGAGAAGGATGGCATAGGAAGGAGACAAAAGGAATATGAAGTAGGAAATGAGATAATTGTATATATGAGAAAGTAAATTATTTCACAAGGCATATATAATAAGCTAAGGATGAAGAAGTTTGGTCCTTGCAAGATCATCAAGAAATTGGATTCCAAAAGTATACATGAAGTTGAATTAACTACATGTCTACATATATCACTAGTATTTACTGATAAATTCATATGAATTTCATGGGGAGATTTAATTAGAAGAAGAAAGAAATATAGATGATCTGGAGAGTGTAGATGCACAAATAGTTATACAAATAGAATAATAAATACTAGAAAAAAAATAAAAGAAAGAATGTAAGGAATTAGAAGTATGATGATTATTTGGTAAAATGGAAGGGAAGGATGATTGAAGACTAAACACAATTATATAAATTATAGGTTGAGCATTTTTATTTCTATTTACTTATCTCAAAGTGAGAGCCTCACCTTTCAATTGATTAAGGTGTTTGATGTAGGAGAATCTAGGTTGGAAGAGTAATCTTGTATGTTTCACTCAAAAATATTTTGTAGGTTTCTAAAGAAAGTCATGATCACCTCATTATTATTATAGAAATATTCATACCAAAAATTCACATTCTTATTTCAATAATGATTTCAACACATCAAAGTTCCAAAACATAATCTTGTTGTGCAATAACATATATTGGTCTCAGAGCCTCCAAATTGACATAGAAGCTTCAAAACATCATATTCTTGCATTCCATGTCATTTCCAAGGGTTTTGATATTTGGATAATGTGATGGATGTGATTCAAATTTCTTAAGGAAGACCTTATTGAGTTGTGCATTGAATGTTTGAATCTTGTATCAACATTTGAAGATGGTGGAACCCTCAAATGTTCTTATTCCACTGGCCTGAAAATGCATTCTCCTTGGTGTTCTCTTGGTCTGTCAAGGGTTAGGGTTTAGGGTTTTATGTGGGGAGTTGTTTTACTTAGAAGATCTTCTCCTTTTTCGAAACCCTTGGTCTTTTAATCTATTCCTTTTTTGACCTGCTATGGTTCATTCCTGATCATGTTAGAAAAAACTTGAATCATTGGAGTCCATGAAATGACTGACCCATTATGGTTAGGGTTTCTCATTACCCATCACTAAAATCTTTTTACATGCCTAGGTCCAAGAAATTCCTTTATTTTATAAGGTTGATTAATTAGCCTTGTTTGGCCTTTACATCTTTTGAATAAAATGGTTTAAGTCCTTTTATTGTCTTATCTTACATTGTCCTTGGTTGTCCCCTCTTTAAAGTAACATGTGAGCACGTGCATAATTGGTTAATTTAAGTTCTCGTTCATTGCTTTGCTTGTCACTCATCACGGATAGTTTCGTGAGTGCTTGACATGAATTAGCAATACCTGATGAGCAGTGTTCCTTTGTATCGTGCATCGCAGATAGGTTGTTAATCTTGGGTTTTACTTTAGCGATGTGCAATGTGAGTGTTCTCTTCACTATCGTTGGCTTTTCCTCTATTGTTGATTTCCCATAACTTTAGAGTTGTGAATTAGCGATGTGTGATAACCTTTAAAGCTCTTTGTTTTTCCTTCCAGTGCTCATCATGGATAGTTGTACGCTTATCTTTTCTAAATTGGTGATGAGAGATGAGGTCTTATGTTCTAATGTTCCATTGTTGATTTGAAGTATTGATGTGGGTGATACCTTTTGTGCCTTTGATCTTGAAACAGGTACACGTGGCTTGATCTTGTTCCATTGCCACTTCTCCCCCATCGCTAATGTGATTCAGACGTTGAGATATGCATCAGTGATGCGCAATGGAAGATGAATGTAATTGAAGGAGGACCTTCATCCAACAGTCGATATTTTATCACGTGGATGTTCACATTGCTAATAGAAAAATGAAAGAAGAAATATATTAGCGATGCGCAATGGTCTCCAAGCAAGAGGTGACTAAGGTAAATAAGAGGCAATGTGGCAGCATCTTTAGGGAATCATTGAAAGCAAAAAGGAAAGCAGTGAGGTGAAATGAGAGCAACTGATATGTTTTTAAAACAAGACGATCAATGACTAGCATTTAAACTTGAACAACTAAGTGTCAACTCGCTCACGCGAGATTTCTATTAGCAATTAATGGTGATATGTTCCATTCTCTAGCCATAAAGAAGGTAGTTGGCTCATTTTTCTCATAATTGCAATCACTCAAGAGTAGAGAAGATAATCAAAGTTCAAGGAGGCAGAGTCGGGAGCTCCAATAAGCAGTTCCAGAGGTGTTAACAATGAATTTTCACCTGGGTAAGCAAATCATCTCACCTTTTCCTGCCAATTGCATTGAATTGAGCTAGTCTAGGAATTAGTAAGAAGTTTGAAATCTTTCAGTGCTTAGGGTGTGCTAGGGTATGTGCATTATGCATCTTAAATTGGGTTTGTGAGAATTGTTTTGGGTCTGGGAAGGTTTTAATTCTTCAATTTGTTTCTTGAGAATACAAACCAGTAGCTTCTTTTCCATAAATTGAAATTTGTAAACCCTAGCCCTGTCATTCTATGAAAATGGGTGAACCCGAGCCTAGTGAGTCTAGCATTAGGCTTGAGAGAAAACCCAAGAAGAAAAGGGTTAAGAAACCCAAAACTTGGAATGTTACATCCACACCTAAGCCAGAGGTACCAAAAGCACCAAAAAATCCCAAGGATGAGAAGAGAACTCATGACAAATTTATGGAAGGTGTAGCTGAGGATGTGAAGGAGGGAGGGTCACAGATTGGAAAGAGGCCCACAAGGCAGGCTATTGTGACTAGCTAATTGATTGACCTTGACGGTGGAATTGGAGAGTTAGCCCAACCACATAGTGGATGGGAGTTATTCTTGTATGCTGTTAATAAAAGGTTTGCCAGGCAGCCAAATAGACATTTGTGAGGTTTCAACCTTGGGAAGCTAGTTGTACCAAATGTATTTGTGGAAGTGGATGTGATGGAGGCACTAGCAAAACATTATGGTCCCAAGGACAGGAAGACCAAAAATGAAAATGGTACTCTAATCCTTGAGGTTACAAGGGATAAAATTGTTGAGGTGTTCAAGTTGAACCCCAACTATACAGTTGGCATCAGGAGTGCAAAATTGAATCATGAATATCAACAAAAAAAATATGCTTATAGGAACAATATGCTTGCAAAACACAAAAAAGATGGTAAGGGATTTGGTCCTATGGACTTGGATCCCTTTGAGTGTGAAGAATTTGTCGATTACTTCAAGAACACCTACTATTGTTTGAATCAAGTCCTGGGTCGCAATTTTGATGCAAAAATAGCTATAGACTTGTTGGTTATGATAGTTGACATACAAAATTGGAACCCTAATAGGGGTTTTGATTATGTTTCTTATTTTGGTTATGATTATGATAGTTGACATACACATATTTGGGACCAGAATTATCCCAATTCAAACTACTTGTTGTTTTGCAATGTCATCAGGTATGGTATCTTGAAGAGTTTGGTTGCGGCACCCATTTATAGGCTTTCAAAAGTAATCAGGGATATCATGTACCCTGGGGATGTAGAAAGCTCACCAGATAAGCATAATTGGGCTTATTGGTTCTTGCACTCATAGTATACATTGATTAGGGCCTATGGAGCTAATGTGGCACCTCATTATCTACCTTTGTATGTCTTAGATAGATTGGCATTCATGGAGTTAATGTGGTAACTTGATTTTATGGACCAGGAGTTGTTTAGAAATCCTAGGAAGGGTTATGGAATTGTGCCACAATGTGCTTTTGGTTATTTCAAAGCCACTGCTAAGGAGGCATATGAGAAATTTGGAATAATGGTAAATAACCTTAGGATGCTTGTTGATGAGGTTAGGAGCTTTCACCTAGAAGGATTTGTGAATGGGAAGTGAAGAAGCAAAGGTGTGTTTGGTTTCTCTCACACTTTTATGTATTCAAATGATGTGCTTAGAAATCTAACAAGTGATGGAGCAGCCATTCAAAGAAAGAAATAGTGGACTGCCATTTATGCTATGGAGGAAGAATTCAAAAAAAATAAATGATTTTTATGTAAGCCCATGTGATGAAATTGAGAACTCTCTAGAAAAGGCTATGAAAACTATAAGTGATTATCAAAGTGGAGAGTTTAAAGTCAAAGTCAAGGAGGTAACTGAAAGAGAATAGGCTCGCCTAGAGCAACAACCTCAAGCTATGGATGTTCTTGAGCAACCTGTAGAGATTCAGGGAGGAGGTGTTGAGGTAATCAGGGATAAGAAAATGGCAGAGCATGTACCTGATAATGAAGAAGTGGAGAGGAGATTCCCTTCCCCAAAAATTGATGATGTTCTTAAGTCAAAAACCCTCCAGGATAGAATTGTTAAGTGGCAATATGATGAAAAGGTCGATGATGATCGAAGGATCAAGGCCTGTGATGAATTCACTGTAGATGATACCTTTGTGAAAACAAAAGAGTTTAGAGAATTCATTATTCATCAAAGGAGTAAGGATATAAAAGAAAGAATTGAGCAAGCCAAAGTTGGTGTGGGCCCTCTCAGTAGGAGGCAGAGAAAGTGGAAGAAGAGAAAATCATGAATGAGTAGCAACCATCACTCCTAATGAAGCTAGGAAAATTATTGTTTAAAGTGAAATCATGTTGCTTCTAGGGTGCACTCTTACCTCAGCCATTGCACTTGATGCAATCAAGAGAGACCCACAGGCTTTTTTATTTGAGGAGCATTTTGACAACCAGGTATTTGGATTTGGTTATAGTCCTAAATTGCACACTCTAGAAATTTGGTCTATGGCACCCAACACTAGGAAGCATGAAGTTTTTAGGCCTATGGAAGAGGTTCTTGGTGTAATGGTGGTGAAAAGAGTAGTAGATATGACTCCAGTGAAAGCAACAAAACTAACTGTACATGTTGCAATGCTAAGTGTTGATACAACACATATTTCTCAAGCAAAGTATGATGCTCTGTTTAAGGAGCACGATAAGTTGTTGGATGAATGTAATAAGTTGAGAGCCACAACATAGGAAGCTCAGTCAATAAGGGCACTATCTTCAACATCCTCTTCTTCTTTGGATTTTTCTACACAAGATAGAGAGACTCTATCTTTAAGGATTCAGAATTTGAATAACCAGCTAAAGAAAAAGAATGAAAATGCTAAGAAGGCCAAAATGGAGACAATTCAAGTGGCCAGTGACTTTTTTGATGATGTGCTAAAACATAGAGTAAATAAGTTGGTGTATAAAGCTAATGATGGATGGGCTACTTACAAGAGCATCTATGATGCCAACACCAAACACTTGCAGGTTCAAAGAGCTTTCCAAATTGATTGGAGCAAATGGAGTACCAAGGTAGGGACACTAAAGGAAATGATGACTAGAATGCAAGAAGATCCTGAAGCTCCTAGTAATGTTCCTAAAATATTGCAAGCCATTGATATGGTGAATGAAATAACAAATTTTTATGGGAAGTTGGGAATGCAACTCCAAAACAAATTAAAACTGTTTAGAGAAATGGAAGGGCATGGTATGCCTAAAATACTAGATAATAGGGGTGAGTTAAAATATTTGCTAAGTGGAAGGACGAGTTGGGAGAGTTGCTCCCTTAGGCTAAGATGATGTTAAGTGTTGTTGATTATTCTATGTTAAATCCAAAGATAGATAATATGACTAGAGTCAAAATGAGGATGAACAATTTCATGAAAGAGGACAAAGCTTTAATTGATGCAAGGTATAATCAATATAGTGCAAAGACACAAAAGTTGTTGGATGTAAAATGGCCAACTAAGGATGACTATAACAAATGGTTGGAGAGGTATACAGGTTGAGCTTGTGTTTTGAAAATTGTTAGCAAACATGGTGATTAATGGATGGGAGGAAACAATACATAGCCTGGAACTAATACATATTAGGCTTTTGCTGAAGTATCGTAAAATGTTGTTTTCTCCCCAACAATAGGATTGATGAAAAAAGTATTAACATGGACGGGTCTACCATTCTCCTTTTAATTGCTTTTCTTGCTTTTAAAGTTTTGCTTACTAGACATGCACATGGAGAACACTTTTGGCTTGCGAAGAAGATAGTTGATGTTGTTGCAACGAATGAAAGATGCCTTTTGGAAGACGAGCAATATCTTCTTTGGCAAATAGAAATGAATTTTGTCTTATATGTTTTTCCCCTCTTTCAATGGTGCAAATATAACTGTCTAGGGAGTTTTGAAATTAAAATGAAATATATGTCAAATGTAGAATGTGACTTCAATTGTAATTTGGCCCAAAGCTTGTTGCTCTCATTTTTCTACAAATGGGAATTCAAGGCCAATTACACGAGTCTTTTGATGGTTAAGGATTTTTGAGCTCATGTGAGAGTAATTTTGTAATTCAAGCACAAAACAATAGAATAGTGTTGAGTCTTAGGTATGCATTCTAGTCTATAATGAGCATAATGGTTTTACAATAGCAATGGCATATGAATGACAATTGCAAATTCTAGATCAAATTCTCTCCTTTGTATCTTGTCTCTCAAATTATGAATAAAATGATCAAGGATCTTTTATTTGTCTTCAATCGCTTTGGTTGAATGAATGGTTTTATTTTTTCTCTAGTTCAAAGAACTAATTAAATGCTTTAATGAGATCATAGGTTTGTGAGATGAAATTCAAGGATCATTAAGTAGTTTCTATTTCTCGATATTTCAAGTTGTGTATTGCAAAGCAATATAAAAATAGTCTATAAATGCTTACTTTCATTGCTAAGGTATTACAGTTTATTACAAATATGAGTCTGTCACCCATAGATAAAGCACTGGTCTATTAATTTGGTTATCCTAGATGTAAGTGAGCATGTCTGTACCTAACAAAGAACACAAATATTAATGACAATCTCTGACACACCTGTAATTGCAATAAAGTGGTATGAAATACAACTCATTCCTTGCTTTAGGTAACAATTCGTTAAAGGGTCAACAAAATCCTTAAAGTATTTTATCTAATTGGCAGCTTGTGGGAATGTATCTATTTGTCACAATGTTATTGGTAATTTGGCACAAGAGTATCAATTCAAACATTTTTCAGGATCACCCTCCTGAGTTTCACAAAGACCAAAAAGTAGAGGTCTAGCCTAGCAAGCTAGTACATGTTTGTTGGCCAATCCTCACCATTATTTACTGTTGAATTTTGGCAGGTTCATAGATAATGACTAAGATCAAATTTGGTTCTCAAAAAATAACCAATAGATTGGCTACTTTGTTGGGGACATTGCTAGTCCAATGTCTCTAGGTTAGATCTAGTACAATTAGAGTCAAGTATTTTATTGTTCTTCACTGATTGGAGAGAAATTTGTTCAAATTTTCATCACATAAATCAAGTCTGATTTTATGCATCAAATTCTGGTTCATTCCTCCATTTTGTGTCGAGTTATGTTCAAATTCTTCTCTAAGATTGCAAGTGCAACTCTAAAGTGTGATAAATTTCTATTTCCTAGTATCCTGGGTGGCGACTCTAAAGTCTCTTGTGCTAGTGCAAGATTAAATTCCAAAAGGGAAAGTGAGAGGGAGAATTCTGAAATATAATTCAACACCATGAGGAAGACTAGAAGCTACATGAAGAAGCATCCTGAGTAGAAGCTGGAGTCTGAGCTTTCAAAGGACAAGCAACCAACCTAGGTAAAGAAAAATGTTGAATCAAATAAGTCCACTGAATTTCTTGCTAATGCATCTCCTACTTTAAATAATGATGTAAATAATGCAAATGTAGAGGCACATGAAGTCGAGGTGCCTAATGTAAATGAAGGAAGTTTTCCTACTGAGCAAGTTTTTGTGAATGAACTTGACATGTCAAGAGAAGAGGATAGGTGGGAATTTATGGGGAAAGGGGAAGATGTTCTTAGATCCTTCAACTCTTGGAGTTGGATCCATCTTTAATGATGGTAATTTCAAGCCAAGAGGTGAATCCCCTAGTGTAGCCTTACACCATTCCTTTGAAGGAGAACCAACTAATCTTACCTTCGATACTCTTGAGCCAAGTGAGTCTGGAGATGTCTTGGAAGATGAAGAGGATATAGATAAAGATATGCAAGCCTTAGAAGTGGAAGAGCTCAGACTTAAGGAGGAAGAACATAGACTCAGGGGATTGAGGGAGAAACAATCAAAGAATTTGAAGGAGAAAGAGGGTAGAATTAAAGCTAAGATGCTTGAAAGAGATGCTCAGAAGCAAGGAATTAAGAAGATAAAAGAAGATGCAAAGAATAAGGCATTTTTTGAGAATGCTTCTAAATCTACTGCTAAGATAGCTCCTAACCCTCCTAAGGTAACCATCCCAATGGGAACCTCTACTAAAAATACTTATACCACATCCATTGCAACCACTAAAACCTCAGATCATTTGTTGTTGCTAAGCAATCACAACCTATAGATCATGGGAAAAATCCCATTGACCAGCATAAGAAAACTACCTTTAATACCACCACCAATACAAGTACAAACACCTCATCCAATCGTGCTTCCAACAAAAATGTTAATATTAATCCTACTCCAACAAATGCACCTCCAAACCCTGAGATCTTGAGATTGCAACTAGAGAATGAAAAGTTGCAGCAAGATCTGAAGAAAGTTGAAATTGAAGCTACAAATGCAAAGATGACCAGAAAATTTTATTTCCTTAAGATCTCTATACCTGATCTAGTAGCTTCAAGCTCTGGACATACTAACCCTAATTCACATAAGAAAAAAATTTGAGGGACACACTCCTAGTAGAGGTGGTGGTGGAGATCATGGTGGTGGAGGTGGAGGAAATGATAAGAACAAGAATTCTTATTCTGAAGATGGTGATGGAAAGAAGAATGGAAGTGGTGGTAATGGTGGAGATGGAAATGGAAAGGATAAGAATTAGTCTAATGACCGAAAGGATAAGAATTAGTGTGATGACCAAAAGGTTGATTAGCCTAAAAATACTCATACAGACCAAGCTACCAGGAGGCCAATGCAAGTGGAAAGATATCAACAGTTGTATTTTACTAGAATTCCTAGTTATCCTAATTTGTTTCCTAAAGACTTCAAGCTTGCTTTGGTGAGGTTCTTTGGTAACAATGCCTTAAGTGGTGAAGACCACCTCAAAGCATTTGCTAATGTCATGGACGATTTTGAAGTGGAAGCTGAGGATGTGATGATGAAGCTATTCATGCAGTCACTCATTGAGGATGCCAGATAATGGTATAGAAGTTTACCTAATGAGAGTATTGGTTCTTGGGGGGAGTTCAAGAGGCTATTCAAAGAGCAATATGGTGATAAAATTAATTCAAGGTTCCTTCTAAATTAGTTTAATAATATTGTTAAAATTTTAAATGATGCTATAGTTGATTTCAATGTTAGGTTTCAAAAGGCCATGAAATGGTAACCTCCTCATTTACAATTAAATAGCAGTGTATCCCTAGTGAATTATTGTAATGCCTTTGATGCAAAGATGAGCTATCACCTATTGTATAAAAATACTCAGACATTAAGAGAAGCTTTTAAGATGGCAATCCATATTGATAGTATCAGTAGAGCAACTAGTAAGGTTGGGAGAAGGGATGATGTGAAAATCCCCAAAAATCCAAAGAGAGAGGATAAAAACTATGGTGCTAAGGGAGGTTCACTTGAGGACAAGATTGAAAATTTTGCTAGTACCATGAAGGACTTAAGTTACAAACTTGAAAAGCAAGAAAAGGGTCTATCAAATGAGAAGTTCAACTATCACAAGAATGAGATACCCCCTTGGCTGAAAGACCATCCATATAACACAAATTGGCGTAATGGGAAACGCATTCCTAACAATCAGAAGAATGCTCAAAACAAGGTTCCTCCAGATCTTTTGTAGAAAAACTCAATCAATTATGTTGACGAGACCCCTTGGCGCATGGTTTGTCAATTGCCACATTCTCCTCACCAATGTCTAGTTGCACAGTTGGTTGACGTTGAAGAAGGTGTTCCAGAAGATTATGATCAGTCTCATTGGAATGATGTTTAAGTAAATATGATCATGGAAAGGTCTAATTTTGCTAATATTGAATGCTCATCTGATCTAGAGTCTCATGAACTTGATGTGGATGACCAAAGGCATATAGCTGGTGCATATCACCAACAAGTTCTTTTTGATGAAGATGGTGATAATGATAGTGAAGTGTATGCATTGGAAGCAGTTGAAGATAATGTGTCTCTAAGGAGACCTTCAAATGAATAAATTGCAAGGTATGCAGTGGCCTTGGCTGCACAAGCCAGAGGTTCATACCATCTAAGAAACAAAATTGTGGGTGGTGACCAAGGTAGCCATGTTGGTCTTTTTATCAAAGAGAAAAATGTGAAAGGCAAAGAACAAAAATCTGATGGTAAAGGGGAGGGACTTAAAGCTAAGGAAAGTAAGAGAGACAAGATCTGGGCCAAGAAAGTTGATAAACCAAAAACATATGGAGAACCCAAGTCCCCTACTATAAAGACAAAAGCACAAAAGAAAAAATTTGAATCTGCAAAGAAGGATGCCAAGCCTAGAGCTAAAACAACAAGGGATCAACAAAAGGAGAGCAATATAGAATGAGGTATGATCCCAATTGATTTTCCTAAATATACTCCTATTGATATGTTTTAGTTGCTTAGTCAAGTAATTTGTTCCTTTGCTTGAAATGATGAGAATTGACAAGCACAAACAAAAGGCAGTAGCCATTATCAATGGTGCTACTACAGCCTGTAATGAACCAATGTTGTCCACTCCACCCAAAGTGAGTGAAATGGAAAAGAAAGAGAAAGAGGTTGAGGGAGTAATCACTGAGATCCCTCATATATTTCTAGGAAATTCAGTGACGGCCTGTCCTGGAAAGATAGACCCATTTTTTCTTACACTGATTGTTGAGGGGATTTTTTTAAAAAAATGTATAATTGATTCTAGAGCATCTAACAATATAATTCCAACTAAGATCATGGAGGAAATAGGATTAAAAGTTGACAGTACCCATGGAAAATTCTATGCTATGGACTCAAGGGAAGTCCTTGTGACTGGTGTAATAAATGAGCTTCCCTATAGACTAGTTGCATATCTAGAGAAAGAGTTCAAAATGAGTGTGGTTGTGGTAGATATCCCACCCAACTATGGAATGTTTTTGTCTAGGAAGAGGAGTACTTCCATAGGGGTAGCATGCAATGTGATATGCCTTATGCTACTTTCCCAATTGATGGTAAGGATGTCAAAGTGGTTAGAGAACAAAAAGTACCACATATGATTGAGCATGCTCCTGAGGATGATGTAATTCATTTTGTAGATACTGGTATCAGTGAGTTTAAGGTGGAAGAGTTACCAAGAGAAAGTGACACTTGTGGCCTGCACCCATAGACAATGAAGTTACAAGATTATTTGATAAAGATGGACTTTGGAAGATGTATTTTGATGGTGCAAGTTCTAAAGAAGGGTTTGGTGCAGGTATATTGTTGGTTTCACCTAGTGGCAACACATATAAGTTTTCTTTCACTTTGTCTTTTGTTTGCACAAATAATGTCATAGAGTATGAAGCATTGCTACTAAGATCGAGGCTAGCACAAAAGAATGGGATAAAGAAGCTAATAGTGATAGGTGATTATGAGTTGGTAATATCCCAAGTGAGATCTAGATATGCATGTAAGAATAACATATCAAAACAATATAGAAATGTTGTCTAGGATTCCATTGAGCAATTTGATGCATTCAAAATTGACTAGATGGAGAGAGGTCAAAACAGAGTGGTAGACTTGCTTGCAAACATTGCACTTCGACCTGATGACATAACTTTTGCAGGTATCTCCAAGGTTGAGGTACAAGCAAGGCCATCAATCCCTAATAATGTATATAATTGGAAAATCTTCAATGATGATGAAGAAATTTTGAAGTTTTTAAAGTGTGTTGATGAATATGAGAATCAAGAGATTGACTTTGGGGCTTTTGTTGAAAACATAGATGGGAAGGATACGGTCTTTGGGGATGGAGTCATTCAGATGAAGACAAATAAGATCCCCAAGGGCCTTGTAGCATTAGAGATATTTTTTGACAATCAAGACAAAAGCAAAGACAAAACAACTGCCACCCATCCAGAGGATTTAGAAGAAGTAAACTTGGGGATTGAAAATGCCCCTAAAAAGGTTTATGTGGGTAAAAAGATGAAACCTAAGATCAAGGCAATGTTGATTGCCTTATTGAGAAAATACAGACATATCTTTTCTTGGTCATATGATGACCTGAAAGCATATAGAGAGGAATTGTTCCAACATAAGATTCCCCTAAAAGAAGATGCCAAGCCTTTCAAGCATAAGCAAAGACCCATCAATCTAACCTTAGCTCCAAAAGTGCAGGAGGAATTAGTCAAGCTAAGGGATGTTGGCATTATAAGGCCTATTAGACACTCCTCATGGGTGTCTAACTTGGTGCCAATTAGAAAAAAAAATGGTGATATAAGATTATGTGTGGACTTTAGGAATTTGAGCATATCATCATTAAAAGATAACTATCCATTGCCAAACATGGAAGCCATGTTGCAAAAGGTGACTAGCTATGAATTGTTGTCTATGATGGATGGTTTTTCTAGATATAAACAGGTAAAAGTGAAGTAGTCTGAGCAGTACAAGACTGCATTTACAACTCCATGGGGCACCTATGTGTATGTCAGAATTCCATTTGGTTTGACCAATGCAAATGCTACCTTCCAAAGGGCTATGGATGTAGCCTTTTCTAATTTCATTGACTTGTTCTTGGAAATTTACTAGGATGATTTGATAGCTTAATCCAAGAAAGAAGAAGACCATTGCATGCACTTGGAGAAGATATTTATCAGGGCATTAGAATATGGAATCTCACTCTACCCAAAAAAGTGTGCCTTTGGAGTTACTAAAGGAAAATTGTTGGGGCATATTGTGTCCAAGGAGGGAGTGAGAATTGACCCTAAGAGGGTGGCTACCATTGACAAGATTCCCCAACCAAAGAATGAAATAGGTATTTAGTCATTCTTTGGTTAGATTAACTTCTTGAGGAGATTTGTAACAAATTTTACAAAGATCACAAGACCTATCTCTAAGATGTTAAAGAAGGGAGAAAAAGTGGAGTGGATTGAGGAGCCAAGCAAGGATTTTCAAGCAATAAAATAGGAAATCAAGGAGGCCCCAGTTTTAAGGACTCCTGAATTTTCCAAGCCACTACAAATCTTTTCATTTGTATAATTTCATACTATTGTTGTTGTTCTGTTACAAAAGAATGAAGGTTTTGAACAACCTATTGCTTTCTTTAGCAAATCGCTTCAAGTTGCATAATTAAAGTATGATTTAACGGAAAAGCAAGCATATGCACTTGTTAAGGCTCTAAAGAATTCTAGGACTTAGTTGGTAGGAGCCACAGTCATTGCTTATGTTCCAACTATAGCTGTAAAGGACATCTTTACCCAACAAGAAGTCACAGGCAAAAGATGCAGGTGGATAAACAAAATCCAAGAATTTAATATTGACATCCATATCACCAAATTGGTGAGAGGTCAAGGATTGGCTAAGTTAATGGCTAAAGTAAACCTAAATGCCAATCAGATAAATCTTGAGGATGACTCTGGGAGATCATACATTTGTGATATGGAGGGTTGTGATTGGTACAAAAATGTCATCTACTACTTGCAGAAAATGTAGTGCTCTGAGGGATTGACTGAAAATGAGAAAAATAACCCTCAAGTTGCATGCCATTAAGTATGTGATCATAAGAGGTGAATTGTGGTGGAGAATTTTGGAGGGTGTACTGCTAAAATATGTTGATGAGACTAGGGACTTTGAGTTGTTGAAAGAGATGCATAATGGGGTATCTAGCGGGCATTACATGGCTAAAACCACTGCTCACAAAGTCTTGAGGGCTGGATTCTGGTGGCTGATGAGCTTGAAATATGCTCATAATTTGAGTATTATGATGTATTTTTAATACCCTTACTCTTATTGCTAATGGTTGTTTTAACTCTTTGATTAAAGACTTTTTATCTAAAATCGGGTAGTATCCTATAGCCACACATTCCTATATTCCTACAGCTTAACATCACTATGTGTCTATATTAATTGCCCTGTTTGACCTCCCGAATGACTGATATAATGCATGTGGTTTTTGAATAATGAAATAGATTTAATATGTGATTAATGAATGTGTATTGTGTTGTTTGTCATGCATGCTTTCTTTCACTTATGTCACCTTGTGTATCGCAGGTTGTTGAAGGAAGCATGAACGAGTCAAGCGCAGCAGATCTCGGCCCTGCAGTAAAGTCCATTTCCTGCACGATGTCGAGGAAGTTGTTCCAGCGAAGACTCTCTGACTGGGTCATTGGGAAGAAATCTAAATGATCATTAATCTAGGAAGAGTGGAATGCTAAATTCTCTCTGAATCGTGTTGAACGGATATGCTTTCATTTATGAGAAGTATGTTCCTCGGTTTAAGGATGCACTTATGTCCACATCTTTCTCTGTTAGAGTTAGATAGTTAGTTGCTTTTCTGATATAAATAAGTGTTCCTCCTGCGCGAGTGAGCAAGCATAGCATGTAAGAGTTAGTATTATAATGAGAATTAGAGCTTTGTGTTAGTTTTCTAAGAAGCAGAACAATCAATGTATATGACTCTAGTCTATGAATAAAAGTTGATGAAGTTTTGAGTTCAATGCTTGCATAAACTAGTTGAAGCTTGCTAAGGGGGCCCACTTAGTGAGTATTTGTAGTTAGCTATTTATTTCCTGTTGATTATGAGTTAGATTTCATTCTCAAAATTTTCAGCGCAAACTCAGTCTTATATTGTTCCTGTAGCATCGGGAATCCATCCATGTGTTTGTTCCTACAGCATAAGGCTAGTTCATAGTTTGTTTCTTAGTCATAGTTGTCATGATGTCTGCTTTGATTAAGTTATGCTTAAGTTAAGAAGACTTTGCATTACATTCCTATAGCATAAGTAGAATTCCTTTCACGCATTTATTTTTGGTAAATCGTGACTGAAAATAGGTTCTTAGTGCACATACAGTGCCGCTCCATTTCAAGTATACGTTCCCTGGTTTGACAATATAAATGAACGACCATAAGAAGATGTTAGTCACCTGCTGGAATGTTCAATTCCCAAGTTAGGATTTGTCGTGACTTTTATATCCTTTTGTGGACGCGACCATTTTTGGCGCCATTGCCGGGGATGGTGTCAAGCTAAGAACCTGTTATAGTCATTGTTAACAGTAGTTTAGTATGTTATTCAAGCATTTTCAAAATTCCTTCAATTTACCATTCATTCTATTGCATGCATAGAAGAAGAGATGCTCTGGGAAGATTCCTCCCTAACCTTCCATTCATCAATAACAATTTTGAACCATCTTATAATCTATTTGAGGAAGGTAGAGACCAAAATATCAATCCATTTGCTGAAAACCTACTTGTTGAATTGCCATTTGATCTAGCTGACGAAAAACCTGAAGAAAATCCATTTGCTTTGATACTCCATCAAGCAACTATGACACGTAATCCACCTAATCAACCTCCTGCTTTTGAATTCCCCATCATTGCTCAGCAAGATAATGATAACCTTAAAAATATTCCTTCTTCATTACTTCCCAAGTTCTATGGACTAGTTACAGAGGACCCAGAAACTTTCTTGTTTGAGTTTGATATCCTCTATTGCAGCTATGATTACACTTCAGATGCTTACAGGTTGAAGTTGTTTCCGGATACTTTGAAAGAAGGAGCTCTTAGATGGTTCATGAGTTTGGGAAGGGGTGTTGTTGATAGTTGGGCAACCATGCAAACAAAATTTATTGAGAAATACAAGGAATATTGTAAGAGTGGTAGTAAGGGTGATGATATATTTAGAATTCAACAAAAGGAGGATGAAAGCCTGGAAGATTATATCTCAAGATTCTTGTTTTCCCTGAAAAAGAATTTAGACCATACTCTCAATAAAGAATCTCAAAAACTACTTTTTCTAAGAGGAATCAGTGATACCTGTATAGATGCCCTGGACCTGATGGGAGGAGGAGATATAACTCAAGTGTCTTGGGATGATATAAAGAAAATATGTCTTAACTACTCTCGAGCAATTGTTAAGAAGGGTAGAGGTCATCAAGCCACAGTGGGAAAGTCTTCTACTAGTGGAGTCTCACGGATGGAAATCATAAATTTTTTGTTTGATTTCAAGCAGGATATCATAAACAACATGGCTACATAGTTGGATACTATGCAAGCTCGGAAGAAACATGAGGAAGCTGAAGCAATCTTGGCTGAGTTTTGTCCACATTGTAGACAGAAGAAACGTGACTGCAGATGTAAGATGGTGGCTAACCTGGAGGCTAAGCAGTTACCTACTGATTTTAAGATAGTAGAGGGTGATGATGACCAAGTATTCTTCGTCACACAAAGGCGACCATGGGCTTAAAGACAAGGTATGCCTCAAGACCCTTTGACTTTTGGTAATCCTTATTCTAATTACAATAACCAATGACAACCTATATATGGCCCATCACCACCTTGGAATACTTCTCAACCACACTGGCCTAACTATCAGGGTCCTCAATGGAAATCTCCTCAAGGAGGTTGGCAGCAACCACAAGGACAATGGACTCCACCCCCAAGTAACTGGCAGTAGAATCCTCAATGGAGAGGCTCTCAGCAATGGCAGAACCAATCCCCTAGATCCTTGCAGCTTTAGTAGCCACAACCTTAGGCCCTCATGCCACCTCCTGCACTACTTGCAGCAAATACTAGCTCTCCAAAACAAACACATATGCCTGCTCAACCATTGTCAAATCCTAATAATAAGCAGCAGCAACAACAACAGCCTATGTATCTTGCAGAAGCCAATCAGTATCCAGCTCATGCCCTAAATATTCATGATATCCATCTCAGGTCTGGAACCACTCTCCCTACTCCACAGCCGCCTATAATTACAGATATTCCAGACTCTACCTCTGAACAACCTACTGATCCTGCAAAAAATATACCTGTATCAAAAACTATCTCTAAGAAGCCTGTCCTGTAGCATCAGGCCAAACCACCTTTTCCTCAGAGATTGCAAATTACTACATCCAAGTCTATGGAGGAGCCTACTTTTAATATTTTGGATCAACTAAAGAATGTACACATTCAAATCCCTCTTTTTCAAGCCATTAAAGATATCCCAATTTATGGAAAAGTCATTAAGGAGGCCTATTTAAAGAAACCAGGAAGAAAGAAAAAGGATCCCCAAACTATCCATGTTCTAGGACAGTTGGCAGATTTTATGTTAGGGAAAGTAGTCATTCCAAAATATACTGACCCTATGAGTCCTGTGGTACAAATAAATATCAATGGCCAGATAGTAAAGAATGTTTTGATAGACCTTAGTGCAACCATCAATGTAATGACCAAGCATACTATGGAGTATTTGAATATCCTAACCATTTGGTCTACACCTACCATCCTGCAGCTTGCTGATAGTTCCACAGTAACACCTGATGGAGTGGTAGAAGATGTTATTGTCATCCTTGAGTCTTGGGAATACCCAGCAGATTTCACCATATTGTCCTTTAAGGCAACTTTGGGAGGATATCCTATAATCCTAGGTAAACCATGGTTAGCCACAGCTGATGCTTCTATAGGATGTTGTTCATGAGACATGACAATTTATGATGGTCAGTCAAGAAAGAAATTGGATTTATACCCACTTGCCCAGCCTCAGCTAGACTTGTCTCAACCAATTTAGCCAGTTTTAGGAGAGAAAACTGAAGAAGTCAATTCATTGGCTCAACTAATGATGTTGCAAACTAATATGTTTTCACAGCTTCAAAGTGAGGATGACCTACTTTTACATATTTTGCAGTCCAACTCTGATCTGAGTAGTCCATCTGTTCTAGATAACTGTCCTCAATAGTGTTTCCTGCAACAACTGAATTCTGAGAGCCTACCACTTGAATCTCCTATAGTTTATCACAATTTTTTTCCATATGAAATACATACACCACCTTTATCAGCAGCCTCCATGAATGATGTTACCAAGCAAATAGAAGTGTCTCCAGGCCACTGTCTGAACATCAATAATAAGTTGCCTCAGTCTCAACAAGTTGCCCTAGTCACAATGTTGCAAGATCAACACAAAGATTTTGCATGGGACTATGGGGATATGAAGGGAATAAATCCTCAACTCTGTACTCATAGGATCTACATTAAGGAAGACTGTTCACTTGTTACGCAGGCTCAAAGAAGGGTAAACCCAACACTCAGGGAAATAGTTAAAAATGAGCTTCAAAAATTGTTTGATGCTAGTTTTATCTACCCTATTTCAGACAGTCAATGGGTATCTCCATTGGTCATTGTTCCTAAAAAAGGTGGAAAATGGAGAGTTTGTGTAGACTATAGGGAGTTAAACACAACAACTAAAAAGGATCACTTTCCACTGCCATTTGTTGACCAAGTGTTAGACTCATTGTCTGGTAAGAAGTATTTCTCCTTTTTGGATGGATATAGTGGGTATAATCAAATTAGATTGCCCCTGAGGATCAAGACAAAACAACTTTTACCAGTCCATGGGGCACTTTTGCCTACTCTGTCTTACCTTTTGGCCTGTGTAATGCACCTGCAACATTTCAAAGGGCAGTGATCAGTAATTTTGCTGACATTTTCTCATGATTCTATGGAGATCTACATGGATGACTTCACTACTTATGGAGTTACTTATGAAGAAGCATTAGCCAATTTGTAGAAAGTGTTGAAAAGATGTAAGGAGCAAAATTTTTCTTTGAATAGTGAGAAGTGCTTTATGATGATGCAAGAGGGAATTATTTTAGGCCATCATATCTCTCAAGCAGCAATTCAAGTTGATCCTGCAAAAATTGAAGTTATTATAACTTTGCAAACACCTACAAAACAAAAGGATGTTAGAAGCTTCCTAAGACATGCTGGATATTATAGAAGATTTATCAAAGATTTCAGCAAAATAGCCAGTCTATTATATGCCTTATTGACTAAGGATTTTGAATTTAACTGGAATGAGGCATGTGACAAATCTTTCCTGTAGCTTAAGAACTCACTTACTCAGGCACCTATTTTTCAAGGGCCGAAGTGGAGTCTGCCCTTTCATATACACACATATGCTTCTGATTATGCCATAGGGGCAATTTTAAGACAAAAAGAGAATTCCATAGAGCATGCCATATATTTTATTAGCAAAAACCTTCAAGGCCCTGAGTTAAACTATACTGTCACAGAGAAAGAATTGCTAGCAGTTGTGTATGCCCTGAACAAGTTTCGACATTATGTCACTGGTTACCAAATATTTGTTCATATAGATCATGCAACAATAAGGTACTTGATGAATAAGCCTGTCATATCTGGCAGATTAGCAAGATGACTCCTATTGTTGCAGGAATTTGATATCACAATTATTGATAAGCTAGGTCGGGCTAATGTGGTGGCTGATTTCTTGTCAAAACTTCAAACAACTACACCTGCCACCCCTGAGGTAATTGATGATAACTTTCCTGATGAACATCTATTTTCTATTGCTGGTCAAACTCTATGGTATGCAGATATTGCAAATTATTTAGCAGCCAACAAGATCCCAACTCACTTCTCACCAAAGGAAAGGAAATTGTTGGTTGAGAAATTTTTTAACTTTTTATGGATTGCAGACTGTTTATTCTACACAGGACCCGATCAAGTCATGAGAAGGTATGTTAGGGAAGACGAAACCTATGACATTTTTCATGTTTGTCATGATGAGTCATGTGGTGGGCACTTTGCAGGTAAGAGAACATCTATGAAAGTGCTTGCTACTGGATACTATTGGCCCACACTACACAAAGATGTTGTAGCCTACACCAAAAAATGTGGCAGATGTCAGCGCATGGGGAGACCAATAAGGTCTGATGAAATGCCCATGTATCCTCAAGTGGTAGTCAGTCTTTTTGACAAGTGGGGCATGGATTTTGTTGGGCCTATTGATCCTCCATCCCATGGGAAATCATACATTTTGATTTGCACTGACTATGTAACCAAGTGGGTAGAAGTGAAAGCAATGACACATGCCTGTGACAATAAAGTTGTTGAGTTCCTGTATGAATAGATTTTTACTCGGTTTGGAGCCCCAAGGGAACTTGTTACTGATCAAGGAACTCAGTTTACATCAAACTTAATCACTGCATTGGTGAATGATTACAAGATCAGGCATAAAAATTCTAGCCCCTATCACCCTCAAGCCAATGGTCAGGCAGAAGTTACCAACAGAGAAATTGAGGCAATCCTTACTAAGACAGTACAATTACACAAGAAAGATTGGAGCAGTCACCTTCCTGAAGTAGTCTAGGCCTATAGGACAACATGGAAAACAACTACAGGGTTTACTCTTTTTGAGTTACTCTATGGCAAGACTGCCATGTTGTCAATTGAGTTTGAGCATAAGACCTTAAGGATTGCTCTCCAGCTTAACATTGATATTTTAGAAGCTCAAAAGGAATGTCTCCTGCAGCTGAATACATTGAATGAGATGAAGAAAGCTGCCCTACAACATACTGAAGCTCTCCAGCAGCAAAGGAAAAAATGGCATGACCACTATATCAGAACTAAGCAATTCTCTACCGGTGATTGGGCGCTGCTCTATGACTCTAGGTACAAGGAAAATTAAGGTAAAATCAACACAAGATGGCTTAGTCCTTATGAAATAGAAAATGTGTTTGATAATGATTCTGTTTAGTTAGCTACAATAAATCCTATCTGATTCAAACTATTGGTTAATGGACACTGTCTTAGGTTGTATCATAAGCCAGTGTCCAAAGAAGAATTTATGAAACAGTTTGTTTTGGTTGTGGCCACTGATCCTCCTACAGCAAAAGGCTTCAGCCTTTCTCCTGTAGCATCTCTTTAAAATTCTATGTTGCATGCCCATAATAAAGGTTTCATTTTTAAGGGAGCCACTTTCTCTACTTTTCATCCATCACCACCATTCATTCCCTTTTCTTCCACGACATCCATCTGTCGTACTGCCCTCATTTATGGTTTCAATCCCAGCCATCATTTCATGCTGAGTTGCGATCATTCCAAGCATGTACGCGCATTTATTTCAAGCTACACAATATCTTTTATTGTCACATCATTTATTTATTTCATTTATTCATTAATTGCTATGTAGATATCAGTCATTATTGCCTGATCTTCGCCTATCCTTTCGCACATGTGTGGACACATGTCAAATTTTAAGTAGGGGGCGAGATAATCCATTTTGAAACTTTTTCTTATGCCACTGTCACAATTGTTAAGATATTTTTATTTTCTTGTACTTTCCAAATATGACTGCGTGTTTTCATCCTAAACAACAATTAACTGCTTGATTTGAGTAGTTCGTAACAATCATTTCATGCAAATATTATTTGAGTAATTCTTGGAAAAGTAAAGGAAAGTGACAACAATGCAGAAAGAAACAGAGCATAAAAGTTTTATTGAATTTTTAGAAAAAGTTTGAGTTTCAGGAATCTCAGCTGGGATAATTTGTGAATATGGGTGGCTAGTTAGTAAGACATGAGCCTGTAGCTCATGAGCTCTTGACGCAAAATCCTCAAATGGTTCAAGCATTCAACAATTGTGGTTGGCTGAATTATTTTCTGAGGTTAGATTCCTTTAATGAGGAAGTTGCAGGTGAGTTTTTGAGAACTCTTTCAGAAGAAGAAGCTATAGTGTGGGGTTTGACAGTGACTGTAACAGAAGAACGGATTACAGAAGTAACTGGGCTTCTGGCGGTAGGAGGAAATTTGTCTTCAGATGTTGTCTCTGCTAGGGCAGAATTTACAGTACCAACTGATGGACCCTTGGAGGTTTCTAAACAAGGATGCAAATGAGTGTTGCTGCCTTTTCCATACTCGGAATATGTCGCCTTCATAATTAGGTACTTGAATTGTGAGGGACGTTTTTCCTATTTACATTCCTATCATTTTAAATTATTGAGTCATATGAGGCACGATTTAGTTGTTAATGTTCCAAATTTTTTGTTAAACCTTTTGAAACAATGTGCCCATGAAATCCAGAGGGGTAGGGACAACTCTATAGCCCATCATGCCCTCATTAAACTCTTGATTGAGCACTCCTTAAGGGATGTATCACCCCTTTCCTGGCAAGAATTTTTTTCCCAAAAGGGTCTGCAACTTCCAGAGCCTCCTAGAGCACTCCCTGCACAGCCCAAGAAAAAGAAAAAGAGAACAAAATCTACAAGTAGGGAAGCAGAGCAAGAATCATCTGCTCCTGTAGCACTTAGTCCTGTAGCCTCCACACCAAAGCCAACTAACCAAGTATGAACCAGGTCTTCTAGTAGAAGAGAAAAAGGAAAAACAAAGGTAGGAGAGTCATCTAGGGCAGAACAAACCCCAGAATCTGACCCTCGTGCTCAAAAGCGAAAACGTTCTACTCCACTCTCTCCTGTAGCATTCTCCCCTGTAGCAGTTTCTCCTACAGCAACGCCTGTTGCCACTACAATTTCACCATCATCTTCTTCTATTGAGTCTGAATCCTCTAGGCAAGTCAGAAAGAGGAAAGCCACGAGAATGCCTCATGTAGCCGCAACATTGCCAAAAAGAGTTTCAGCAAGAAAACAACGTAAAGTCACCTCAACCTCTACTCAGCCTGAAATTATAATAATTTATGAGGAATCTGAAGAACTCAGTCATGATGTTTCTCAGGATGTATCTGAGAATGTTGCACAAAGTCCATTTGTTGTTCCTGGGGAAGTGCAAAATGAGTCAATGGAAGTTGAGGAACCACATGTTAGTATTAATGGAAGGGGGATGCCAAGTCTTGATGACTTGGTTGAAGCAGCTAGGCAAGTTTCAGAAGAAGCACAATCTCTTCCAACGCAGCAACATGAATCCTTCTTGCAGTAAGAAGAACAAACTGAACAATTAGAAGTGTCCAATGAAACCTCATTACCCCCTGCAACTTGTCAAGCAATGGTTGTTCATAAGAAGAAATTTTTGATTGAATTTTTGGAATACCTTAGGACCACATGGAGACCGGTCACGTTTCAAACCTTGAGTTTCCGCCGCTTAGCCAAGACTGAAATTCAACAAAGTCTTTGGGAAGAAGAAAAGAAGAAATTGAAAAGAGAAATTGAAAGGCAGAAATAGGAAATCTAGGAAATGAAAGAGAAAATGAATGAAACGATGAAAATAACTGGAAAAATTGTGGAATGTAGACCACCACCTCGAGTATATGCTATGTGCCTAAAAGAGCAATTTCTTTGGTTTCAATTAATGAGAATTTCAAAGAATTTAGATCCTGTTATTCATACAGCCAAAGAATTTTATGATGCATATCAAGTAGCCCCTAGTTGGCTAAAAAATTCTTTATGTGAATTTTATTTGCATGGTTTGATAATTCCCTCTGAAACAGAGTGGAATCCACTTCTTTATATTGGTGATATTCATTTGAGGTCACTCATGTCTTGGGCGGCCAATCAAACTAATTATGGTAGACAATTGGAGGCCTATGAAGAGGCTGAAAGGGATGAACCTATCCCACTGCGACCTGAAAGCTCAGATCCCTACACAATGCTGAAAACTTGGCTTACTGTTGCGTATGGGTTCAATGATCAAACAGAAAGAATAAAAATATTCGATATCAGGAAGCAAGTGTATGAAGAATTCAAAGGCCAACCAAATCTGTTTTGGAAGCTTTCATCTCCCAAAATTGAAAAGAGATGGGAAAAACTAACTGTTGGTATGAGGAAATCTGAGCCTCATAGCCCCCTGAACTTTAAAGCAGCCCTTAAAAGGACAGAGAAGTACATGCAGCTTGGTCTACAGAAAAGGTGTGAGTTGTGGCTACCACTGACATTTCGACCTCTAGTCTTGATATGGCCACTTTACCCCTATCAGTCTACAGATGTTAATAAGGATACAAAAACCCGCAGATATGAGAGATGGGAAAACTTTAGAGGTTTTTACTACAAGTTCGGAACTTCATTGCAGGGCCATACCGCTCCTACTGATCTCAAAGAAACAACCAGAAAGCTTAATGTTGGAGGACCATCATTAGGATAAGTAGGGGGAAAATGATGAGCTTGAAATATGCTCATAATTTGAGTATTATATGTATTTTTAATACCCTTACTCTTATTGCTAATGGTTGTTTTAACTCTTTGATTAAAGACTTTTTATCTAAAATCGGGTAGTATCTTGTAGCCACATATTCCTATATTCCTGCAGCTTAACATCACTGTGTCTATATTAATTGCCCTGTTTGACCTCCCAAATGACTGATATAATGCATGTGGTTTTTGAATAATGAAATAGATTTAATATGTGATTAATGAATGTGTATCGTGTTGTTTGCCATGCATGCTTTCTTTCGCTTCTGTCACCTTGTGTATCGCAGGTTGTTGAAGGAAGCATGAACGAGTCAAGCACAGCAGATCTCGGCCCTGTAGTAAAGTCCATTCTCTGCATGACGTCGAGGAAGTTGTTCCAGTGAAGACTCTCTAACCGGGTCATTGGGAAGAAATCTAAATGATCATTAATCAGGGAAGAGTGGAATGCTAAATTCTCTCTGAATTGTGTTGAACGGATATGCTTTCATTTATGAGAAGTATGTTCCTCGGTTTAAGGATGCACTTATGTCCATGTCTTTCTCTGTTAGAGTTAGGTAGTTAGTTGCTTTTCTGATATAAATAAGTGTTCCTCCTGCGCGAGTGAAAAAGCATAGCATGTAAGAGTTAGTATTATAATGAGAATCAGAGCTTTGTGTTAGTTTTCTGAGAAGCAGAACAATCAATGTATATGACTCCAGTCTATGAATAAAAGTTGATGAAGTTTTGAGTTCAATACTTGCATAAACTAGTTGATGCTTGCTAAGGGGGCCCACTTAGTGAGTATATGTAGTTAGCTGTTATTTCCTGTTGATTATGAGTTAGATTTCATTCTCGAAAGTTTTAGCGCAAACTCAGTCTTATATTGTTCCTACAGCATCGGGAATCCATCCCTGTGTTTGTTCCTATAGCATAAGGCCAGTTCATAATTTGTTTCTTAGTCATAGTTGTCATGATGTCTGCTTTGATTAAGTTATGCTTAAGTTAAGAAGACTCTGCATTACATTCATGTAGCATAAGTAGAATTCCTTTCACGCATTTATTTTTGGTAAATCGTGACTGAAAACAGGTTCTTAGTGCACATACAGTGTTGCTCCATTTCAAGTATATGTTCCCCGGTTTGACAATGTAAATGAACGACCATAAGAAGATGTTAGTCACCTGCTAGAATGTCCAATTCCCAGGTTAGGATTTGTCGTGACTTTTATATCCTTTTGTGGACACAACCAGTGGCCTACATTTTTTAAGGGTGCATACAAACTGGTAAGAGCATGTGATTCGTTCAAAGGGTTTTCTAGGAAACTGAAGTTCTCCAGTAATTTTCCATGCAAACCAATTACAATGCAAGCACCATTTGAACAATGGGGTATTGACTTCATTGGAGAGATAGCTGATAAATCCAGTGGAGGCCACTCATGGATTCTTGTGGCCATAGACTACTTTACAAAATGGGTGGAAGTCATCCCAACAAAAAGAGCAACAAGCAAAGTAGTCATAGATTTCTTGATGGACAATATATTGACCAAGTTTGGAGTACCTGAAAAAATTGCCTCAAAGAATGCAATGTGCTTCAGATCAGAGGATTTTAAAGACTTCTGCTCAAAACATGGAATTAAATGTCTTACTCTTCACCATATCACCCTCAAGGAAATGTCAAATAAGAATCAAGCAATAAGAGCTTGATGAAGATTATCAAAAGAATTTTTGAGAAGAACAAGAGAGCTTGGGATTCCAAGTTAAAGTTGGCTCTGTGGGCAAATAGACTGATTGTTAAGAAGGCTACTGGTTATGCACCTTTTGATCTAGTATATGGCATTGCAGCTAGGTTACCACAAAACAACCTCATGAAGATTTATAAGTTTTTCCAAGAGTACGATGATGACACATGTGACACGATGCATCATAGGATTGATGCATTAATGGGAGTGGATGAAACGAGGAGGGATGCTCATAGAAGAAATGCCAAGTTGCAGTTGCAAGTAAAGAACTTGCATGACAAGAAAGCATCCTCAATAAAATTTCAAGTAGGAGACATGGTATTGATGTGGAATGCAAGATCCAAGGATAACGGAAAACATGGAAAGTTTGAGGCATGTGGCTTGGCCCTTATCTTATCAACAACACTCATGGTGAGGATTCATATTTCCTACAAAACTTAACAGGTGAACTTCTTGAACTACACCAGTACATGGATGGTTCTTGAAACCATATTTCTCTTGAAAAATGCTCTTTTCCATGTACATTGTACAGTTATGTAAATGTTGTATATATGTTGGTTTGCTTTGGTCTAGTTCTCTTGCCTTGTCTGGGCAATTCCTTGGCTTTTGGTGTCTCTATGCTTGGTCTACTTCAGCCATGAGATATGAAATCTCGTCATGCCTACGAGAGGCACGTGTCCCCAGTCGGAGCCACTGGTGGAACCCTCAAATGTTCTTGTTCCACTGGCCTTAAAATGCATTCTCCCTAGTGTTCTCTCGGTCTGTCAAGGGTTAGGGTTTATGGTTTTATGTGGGGAGTTGTTTTACTTAGAAGATATTCTCCTTTATCTAAACCCTTGGTCTTTTGGTCTATTCCTTTGTTGAACTATTGTGGTATGTTCCTGGTCATGTTAGAAACAACTTGAATCATTGGACTCCATGAAATGACCAGCCCCTTGTGGTTAGGGTTTCCTGTTACCTGTCACTACAATCTTTTCACGTGCCTAGGTCCAAGAAATTCCTTTATTTTATAAGGTTGATT
Source organism: Sequoia sempervirens (assembly GCA_007258455.2). Taxonomy (NCBI): domain Eukaryota; kingdom Viridiplantae; phylum Streptophyta; class Pinopsida; order Cupressales; family Cupressaceae; genus Sequoia; species Sequoia sempervirens. The sequence continues at coordinate 426,453,569 of VDFB02058242.1, read as the reverse complement.
AATCGACCTTGTTTAGCCTTTACATCCTTTGCATAAAATGGTTTAAGTCCTTTTATGGCCTTATCTTATGTTGTCCTAGGTTGTCCCCCCTTCAAAGAAACATGCGAGCACGTGCATAATTGGTTCACTTAAGTTCTCATTCATTGCTTTGCTTGTCACTCATCGTGGATAGTTTTGTGAATGCTTGACATGAATTAGCAATGTGTGATGAGCAGTGTTCCTTTGCATCGCGCATCATGCATAGGTTATTGATCTTGGGTTTTACTTTAGCGATGCACGATGTGAGTGTTCTCTTCACTATCACTGGCTTTTCCTCTATCGCTCAAAAGTAGAGAAGATAATCAAAGTTCAAGGAGACAACGTGAGGAGCTCGAGTAAGCAGTTGTAGAGGGGTTAGCAGTGAATTTTCACTCAAGTAAGCAAATCATCTCATCTTTTCCTACCAATTACATTGAATTGAGCTAGTCTAGGAATCAATAAGAAGTCTGAAATCTTTAATCACTTAGAGTCTGTTGAGTTTTGTGCATTATGCATCTTAAATTGGGTTTGTGAGAATTGCGTAGGGTTTGGGAGGGTTTTAATTCTACAATTTGTTTCTTGAGAATACAAACCAGTAGCTTCCTTTGCCTAAATTGAAATTTGCAAACCCTAGCCCTATCATTATGTGAAAATGAGTGAACCCGAGCTTAGTGAGTCTAGCATCGGGCCTGAGAGAAAACCCAAGCAAAAAGGGTTAAGAAACCCAAAACTTAGGACGTTACATCCGCACCTAATCCAAAGGTACCAAAAGCACCTAAAAATCCTAAGGCTGACAAGAGAACTCATGACAAATTTATGGAAGACGCAGTTGGGGATGTGGAGGGAGGGTCACAGATTGGAAAGAGACCCACATGATAGGCTATTATGACCAGCAAATTGATTGACCTTGTCGGTGGAATTGGAGAGCTAGCCTAGCCATAGAGTGGATGGGAGTTATTCTTGTGTGCTTTTAACAGAAGGTTTGTCAGGCGGTCGACTAGAAATTTGTGGGGTTTCAACCTTGGGAAGCTAGTTCTACCAAATGTATTTGTGGAAGTGGATGTGATGGAGGCACTAACAAAACATTATGATCCCAAGGATAGAAAAAACAAAAGTGAAAATGACACTTTAATCCTTGAGGTGACAAGGGATAAAATTGTTGAGGTGTTCAAGTTGAACCCCAACTATACAGTCGGCAGAAGGAGTGCATAATTGAATCATGAATATCAACAAAATAGATATGCTTACAAGAACAATATGCTTGCAAGACAAAAAAAATATGGTAAGGGATTTGGTCCTATGGACTTGGAGCCCTTTGAGTGCGAAGAATTTGTCAATTACTTCAAGAACACCTACTATTGTTTGAATCAGGTCTTGGGTCACAATTTTGATGCAAGAATAGCTACAGACCTACTGGTTATGATAGTTGACATACAAAATTGGAACCCTAATAGGGGTTTTGATTATGTTGCTTATAATAGAGATGAAATGAATAAGGAGCTTATTGCCTTGAAGAAAGGAAGTATCCCATTGGTCTTCCATAATTACTCTTTGTTAATGCACACGATCTTGTATGCCAGACAAGAAAAATGGAAGAAGAAGATGATGTTGAGGCATTGGATAATGAGAATAACCCTTTGCGGGTCCAAATGTGGACACATATTTGGGACCAGAATTGTCCCAATTCAAACTACTTGTTGTTTTTCAATGTCATCAAGTATGGTATCTTGGAGGGTTTGGGTGTGGAGCCCATTTATAGGCTTTCAAAAATAATCAGGGATATCATGCGCCCTGGTGATGTAGCAAGGTCACCAGATAAGCATAATTGGGTTGATTGGTTCTTGCACTTAGAGTATACACTGATCAAGGCCTATGGAGCTAAGGTGGCACCACATTGTCTACCTTTTTATGTCTCAGGTAGATTGGAATTCATGGAGTTAATGTGGCAACTTGATTTTATGGACAAGAGTTGTTCAAAAATCCTAGGAAGGGTTCTATAATTGTGCCACAATGTGCTTTCAGTTATTTCAAAGCATTCGCTAAGGAGGCATGTGAGAAATTTGGAATAATGGTAAATAACCTTAGGATTCATGTTGATGAGGTTAGGAGCTTTGACCCAAAAGGTTTTTTGAATGGGAAGAGAAGAAGAAATGGTGTGTCTAGTTTCTCTCATGTTTTTATGTATTCTGATGATGTGCTTAGAAATCTGACAAGTGATGGAGCAGTCATTCAAAGAAAGAAAGAGTGGATTTCCATTTGTGCTATGGAGGAAGAAGTCAAAAATAAATGCTTTTTATGTAATCCCATTGATGAAATTGAGAACTCTCTGGAAAAGGCTATGAAAAAGATAAGTGATTATCAGAGTGGAGAGTTTAAAGTCAGAGTCAGGGAGGTTGCTGAAAGAGCACAGTCTCTCCTAGAGCAACAACCTCAGGTTATGGATGTGTAATGTCATGGAATTGCACCTAGGGGCAATTCCACATTCTTGCATTTTTGCCCAACATTTATGACACCTTGGAACATTAATGAAAAAATCCCATGGGTCATAATTTTGCAATTTTGACTTCATACAGACCTGTGGCTAAGTGACAAAAGCCTGGTGACATGTTTCCTGAGAATCTAGTCCTTGGACGAACATGCGGCGCACATACGTTTGCGCAATGTACTAGCTTCCTGGAAGTTTCCCGAATTTTAAACGAGGAATATGGAATACTAACCTTGAGACACGTGTCCTAGTGGTTACATTTCAGAAGTAATAGCTCTTTTCTGCCCTTGCAAGCATCAAAAACCCCTTCTTGGCTCTCATTTGGGAGTTGGAAGACATTCACTCAAGCTTTCTTGTTACTTGCTCCAATTTTGCGTTCTCATCTTTGATAGTAATGCTCTCACAAGTGAAGCCATGTCGGACTGAGGTCCTCCCAACAACAACAACAACTCTCAAGCAAGCACTCAACGGTGCGTCTGTGTGCTCCGGAGAGGGTCTAGGCCCGTGGGTAACACTCTCTCTCTCTCTCTCTTACTTTCCTTTCCTACTTGTTCATTTACTATCTCGTGGTGCGGGTTCTACTCCTAAGCGGGTTTTTCTTTCACCACACGCTTCTTGTGGTGTGAGTTCTACTCCTGAGCGGGTTTTGCTTTCACCACATGCTTTATTTACACTCCTTTCCAACTTGGTTGTCTGTGGAGGTGGGAACACCAAAATGGGGGTCTGACTGAGGCAAGTCCCTATACAACCCCAAAATTTTCCCCTCGTTCTTTTATGTGTAGGTCATGAAAAGGAGCTTGGAGTGAAGATCCAGACGTCTAGAGAAAGGTAAGCTTTCTTCAAGCCTCCTTGTGTTCATTTCAATTTTTGGTTTTCTAACTAGTTATTTTTTCCAATACACTTTAGACTTGAGCCTAGAAGCAAAGCTAGTTTCTGTATGTTTGAGTTCCTGAGCCCTCTGTTGCTTAGGATTCCAACACATCCTTTAGACAATAGCACGCTACACTAGCATCCTGAAACTGCACTGACGTCTTTTGGCTGAGAGCTCCCTATTCTGAGACAAAAATCTCTTGGTTTTGCTCTCTTAGGGTCTCTAGTAGTTTTTCTTGAAACGTAACTGAATCTCAGTTCTCTATCATTCTGCCAATTCTTTATTCTAAGGTGTATAAGGTTAGTTTGTTCCCTAGTGATCTCTAGAGAAAGGAGAGACCCATGTGCAAAGAATCCCTCTTATATCACATTTTGGTGTCAGATCTTTCTTCATGATGTTGCACGTTTTTGATAATGAATTTTCTAAGGAATATTTTGATACATTGGAAGACACTCTAGATGACTTCTTAGAAGCGCTCTCCCCTTTTTGTAAATCTCCCAAACAAATTTCCTCTCAATAGGCTGAGGAGTCAGTAAATGTGGTGGTGGTCTCTATGGCTCCTCTGAGCCCTATGAAACCTATCATTTACGTGACCTCGACCGACTCTTCTATCTATGGGATTTCATGTCGTAGCGATTCATCAGACTTATATTCAAGGTTCATGAAAGCTACAGACTCTACTTCTTATAATGTTGTCGGGCACACATATCCTACAAGGAGAAATAAACAAAATATGGATCAACAACCTTTTGTTCCTACATCACAACCATCTATTCCTACTTCCTTACCACCTTCTCAACCAAGCCTTCCTTCAACACCTAAACCTACGATCAAAGCGTTGGGAAAATATGATCTTGTCGAGCAACTTCGCATTCCTTCAGCTAAGATCTCGCTTTGGGATTTGCTTCACACCACTCCAATTTATCAGGAGATGCTTTAGGAAGCTTTACAAAAGCTTCTCTTGCCTACCTTCGCTAGGCCCATGAATGTAATGCACTATTGGCTCATATTCATGTGGATTCATTGAATATCACGTTCCACCCACAAGAACTCTCACCTCTGGATATGCAGAAGCAAGCAGATCCCTTAATGATTATAATTAATGTTAACAATATCGGTATTAGGTGTACCATCATTGACACCGGTTCGGCTCTCAACGTCTGTGGTATGGACCTGTTACCTAAGATCAAAATTGATTCATCCTCTTTAGCAGCTTCGTCCTTGTACATTCATGGATTCAATAATGTCAGCCGCCAAGCTCTAGGTACAATAATACTACCTTTGCAACTAGGTCCCGTTACCTTACCCACGTTGGTTTATGTGTTGCCTGGACCATTACCATATAACCTCCTTTAATGGAGACCTTAGATTCATGCTATGGGTGTCCTGAATTCTACTTTACACCGTTCTTTGAAGTTTGTTGCAAATAATCGAGTAGTTACAGTTAAAGCAAATCTAGAAGCTGTTCACCTCTGTGAGCTGGCAGCTGTCGGTCGTGCTTCGGTTGTATCTACTCTCAAGAATTGTATTCCATCTTTGATCACCAATGCTATGGCATGTTCTTCATCGATACCCTCTATGGAAGTTGTTCCTAGAGCGAGTGTCAAAAATGAAGAATCACCTAAAGTAGAGGACCCTAAGTCTCCCTTGTCTACCTCTCAAACAAATGTTTTCCTTGGTGATGAGGGCTCCTTGAATTTCTCTGAATTCTTTGTTGCAGAGTACAAGGCCCCTCTTGCATAGACCTTCCAAGTAACCTTGACACAAAGATGGATGATACTCCCGCTCCTGCAAAAGAAGGTGGGAATACTCCCATAGAAACGTTTGACATCCATTGGTGGAATGAAATGCTCTACATGGAGCCGCCACCTCCTAATGTTTTTCAAACTCGCTACGGGTTCAGATATGAGCTCGCTTCTTGATATGGCTATAGGTAGAAAGGTCTAGGGTGTATCGAGCAAGGAATTCAAGTCCCTATCCAGTTTGAGCCACAACAACGCTATCTAGGTTTGGGATGCTTTATAGAACAATCCAAGCAAAAGCCTTGGTGGAGTGTTAATATGATTTCAGTAGAGCCGCTAAGCCTATTCATCCTGAGTTAATAAAGGAAAGGGGGCAGGCCAAGAAGGTCCCTCTAGATGTCTTCTCTTCAGATGAAGCACTAGAGGAATTTCTAGGTGCTTATTCCCTGTTGCCTCCTTATCATCACAAGAAACGATTCTCGTATCGCTTGCACAAACAAGCATACTTTGGAGAGTTCGTTTTGAGTACTGATAAGGAAGACCCTCTATTTAACGTCGGCGATGGTGTCACGATATCACATCCTGAAGACCGCAGTTCCCTTCTTAAAGGAGATAATATTGAAGTTTGTATGGATCCTAAATCCTAAAAAAAAGTGATCAAGATCGAGAAGTGTCTCTTTTTGGAAGAAGCAGATGAACACTCGATCTCTTGCATTCTCATCCTGATATCTTCGCTTGGATGTATGAGGATATGCCTGGTATTGATGAGTCTATAGTGGTTCACAATATCATCCTATGTCTCGATGCCAAGCCAGTTAATCAGAAAATCCAAAAGATCAATCCCAAGGTGGCATTGATGGTCAACACTGAGATAGAGAAACTGTTGAAAGCAAGCTTTATCCGTCTGATTGACTATTCCCCCTAGATTTCGAATATAGTTGTCATTAGTAAACCTGATGGTTGTATTCATATATGTATTGACTTTCGTGATCTTAATAAGGCTTCTCTTAAGGATGATTTTTCGCTACCTAATATCAATATGATTGTAGATTCGACTACAGGCCATGCATTACTATCTTTCATGGATGGCTTCTCGGGTTACAATTAGATTCGTATTAACTCGGATGATCAATACAAGACAACCTTCACTACCTCGTGGGGTACTTTCTATTATGTGGTCATTCCCTTTGGATTAAAGAACGCGGGTGCAACTTACCAACTGGCGATGACCCTGATATTTCACGATTTTATCCATAAGATCTTAGAAGATTACGTTGATGATTTATTGGAAAAATTGATAACCCGTCAAGATCATGTAAAGAACCTTCATATTATTTTTGAAAGGCTTTGACTCTATAAGATGAGACTAAATTCTCATAAGTGTGTCTTCGACATTGACACTGACAATCTTTTGGGGTTTATAGTTTCTCACCATGGAATCGAGGTTGACACAAATAAGATTGATGCCATTGTTAACATGCCTCCACTGAGGAATATCACTGAGTTGCAAAGTTTACAAGGGAAAATTTAGGCAATTTGTAGATTTATATCTTAATTGGCTGATTGTACCTTCCATTCACTCATTTATTGAAAAAGGATGTTCGCTTCATATGGGATGAGGAGTACCAGAAATCCTTTGAGTCAATCAAAGCCTATTTGGCCAATCCTCTCATATTGATGTCGGCTATGCAAGATAGATCCTTCCTACTTTACCTTGCTGCATCACCATATACTTTGGCAGCCCTCTTAGCTCAATATGATGACATAGGAAAGGAGAGAGTGGTCTATTACATTAGTCGCGTTCTGGTTGACTATGAAACCCGTTATTCCTCCATGGAGAAACAATGCCTCACTCTCGTCTTCACTATGCTGAAGTTGAGACACTATCTTCTCCATGCTAAAACACACGTCATAGTAAAAACAAATCTCTTAAAACATCTATTCTCTAGCGCTGACCTAGTTGGAAGATTAGCAAAATGGGTTATGTTGCTTTCTAAGTACGACATAAAGTTTGTTACTCAAAAGTCAATAAAGGGTCAAGCGATTGTGGATCAACTGGTAGACACTCCCTCATCTTGCTCCTTTCCGAGGTTGGATTTGTTTCCTGATGAAAATATTTTTGTAATTAATCATGACCTTGAATGGAAAATGTATTTCGATGGATCAAAGTGTCAAACTGGCTATGGAGCTGGTGTGGTCCTGATATCCCCCGAAGGTAAACCGATTCCTCTATCCTTTTGACTAGATTTTCCTTGCACCAATAACATTGCTGAGTACAAAGCCCTTATTGTTGGCTTACATGTCACGATTGTGCTAAGAATCAAATGTCTTCGTATTCTAGGGGATTCTAAACTTATCGTGAACCAGATAACGAGAACCTATCAAGCTAAGCAAAGTAAGTTGTCCGATATCAAGACCTTGCCTTGTCCTTGCTTAAACAATTCTCCTCTTTCACAATAGACAGTCTCCCTAGGAGAGAAAATAGACATGTTAATGCCATGGCAAGCGCTACTTCCTTGGTACCTTCAGAAGAAGATACGAAAGAATACCACTTTGTGGTTTAGGTCCTACGAACTCCTATGGTTCCTGACCAACCCGAAACCGAGTCCCTCATGTGTTCTCGTGTGGACTCTGGAGAATGGTTTTCTAATAACTATAACTACCTAAAGACTAGGAACTTTCCCGATGATGCGACAAAGAATGATCACACTCGTATAAGAAATCTTTCGACGCGTTATGTTATTCTATCTGATGTTCTTTATTGAAAGGCCTATAATGACTTACTTCTCAGGTGTCTCACTAAAGTGAAAATACCCCTTTCCCTTAAGGAATCCCATTCGGGCTTCGGTGGTGGACACTTTGGTGGTAGATCCTTGGAAAGAAGACTGATACACATGGGGTACTATTGGAAAATGATGGAACAAGATTCCTTCGATTTTGTTAAGAAGTGCCTTCAATGTCAACAACATAGTCGTCTTATTCATGCACCCGCCCAAGAATTGCAAAATTAAACTTCTCCTTGGTCGTTCACAAAATGGGGGTTGGCTATTATTGGAAAAATATCACCTCCTTCTTCCAAAGGACATACCTTTATTATTACCGCTATGCATTACTTCACAAAATGGGTCGAAGCTATTCCACTCTGATCCACAAATGCTGAAGTTGTATGTAGTTTCCTTGTGAACAACATCATTTCTCGGTTTGGATTGCCCGCTATGCTTGTTTCTGATAATGGTACACCATTCAAGAACAAGGAAGTGAAGCAATTCCTCAAGAAATTCCACATTCAACATAGGTTTTCCACACCGTACTATCCACAATCCAATGGTCAAGCAAAAACAGCTAACAAAACTCTTGAGCTTATTCTCTGTAAAACAGTTAATAAGCATGGTAAGGATTGGCATATTCAATTAATGTACGCTTTGTGGGCCTATCGCACGAGTTTTCGTACAACAACAAGAACGACCCATTACAACCTCATGTATGGTGCCAAAGCTATTATGCCTTTAGAGTTGGAAAATCCATCTTTACGAGTTTCCCTTACAAGGTTAATTAATGATGAAACCAACCAAGTTAACCATTTGCATCAGCTAGAGATGCTCAATGAGCATCGTTTATAGGCCCTCAAACATCTTAAAGCTTATCAATGGTCGTTATCTAGACAATATAATCAGAGTGTGCTTCCTAGGACCTTTAAATTAGGAGATCTAGTTCTCGGTGAAAACCAGAGATTTGTAAATGCACCACCTAATCAAAGAGGAAAGTTCAGTCCTAATTGGTTAGTCCCTTACATCGTGATCTCCGTATATGGTTCGGGTGCCTATGGATTATCATCTATTGATGTAATGCCTTTTAAAGAGCCTGTTAATGCGATGCATCTTCATCGATACTATGCGTAGTGTTCTATGTGTCATCTGTGTGGTGTTCTCTCTATAGAAGGGTAGTAGCACTACATATGTTGACATTATTCATTAACACATTATGAAAATTTTGTGTTATGATATGACCACGTATGTGTGTGTGACCATGCATCACATTACATCTTTTAAGATGATTAGATCATCATTGTATTTAATTAACATACAACCATGTGTGTTTATTAAATCATGTTATCATCTAATGTAAGTATACATCCATATGAGCATATAACATCCATAGCATAAACATGCATGAAAAATAAGGAACATACATATCCAAGTAACAATACCATGAAATCAAAATTTATGTATCCATATATATATGTATATATTGTATATATATATTATATATATATATATATATATATGTATGTATATTGTATATATATATTATATATATATGTATATATGTATATATATATATATACATATATACATATATACATATATATATATATACATACATATATATATGTATATATATGTATGTATGTATATATATGTATATGTATAGTATATATGTATATATATATACCACACACACACATATATATATACATACATATATGTATATATGTATACATGTATATATGTATATATACATATATGTATATACATATATATATATATATATACATGTATATATATGTATATGTATGTATATATATACATATATATATAGATATGTATATATATATATACATACATACATACATACATATATGTATATATATATGTATATATATACATACATATATATATATATATACGCATGTATGTATCAAATGTCATGTACATGTATCGGGCCACTACTATAAAAAATGAGTGGTTGTTGAATATGTGTATATACAAAATATCTACAAGTATATATGCATGTGTATGTATCTCGCTATAAAAAATGAGGTACAAAATTGATGATGGACCTCTATCACTGTGGTGCATGGCTCCCGGAGCCCTCTGGCTCTAGCGAATGCTTTGGAACCCTCAGGAGGGGTTGAACAGTGGTCATGGAGTGTGATCGGTGTGAGTGTGATATAGACAAAGCTACCTGCATCCCTCTGATCTCTCCCTGTAAGGAGGATATAGTCAGCTCCACCTGCCTTAGCTCGTCCCGTAGCTGCTGAACATTTGTTGGGATCACATATGTCAGTTGCTCGTCAAGGTCATCAAGATGGCTCTAGAGGGTGTCACGCACCTGCTCGACGACATCAACCCTCATCACTACCACGTCTCGCTCGGCGAGTGCCATCTACAACTCCCCCGATAGTTGGTCGCGTTGTCCCCAAACAGTCATTAGCTCCACAATAAGTTGGACAATCTCCACGCCCCGCTCCTCGTAGGCGGTCCTTAGGTGCACAACTGTCTCGAAGCTGGGGGCATGTCATCCCGCAGATGCTAGACAATAAGCCTCGAGGACCGACCCCTGGATTGACACGTTAGGGGAAACCTCTAAAATACATTGAGCTATAAGCTCATTCCATGCTTGTGTGTCCTCTACAACCACAAAGAAAGAAAGAGGTATCAGTATCACCTAGCATATATATATATCGTAAACAAAAAAAAAACATAGAAACATAAACAACATGTCCCATATACCTGGGTCCCCTAGCTGCCATGTCGGGTCAAGGTGAGGGTCGATGTTGGGACTTGCGGCGCCGACATCAGTGGCCGCTCCCGATGATGCTAGAGTTGTCGTTGCTGCTACAGTGGAAGCTGGTGGTGCCGAAGAGATGGGGGTAGCTAATGGGGGGTCTAACCTCCTCCGCCGCCTCGGTCTCGGTGGAGCCACCTCCTCTGTGGTGCCTCCTCCTCCCCACCGGCCTACTACTGACCTCTCTGCCTGTCCAGCGGGAGCTGGGGTGGCAAGTCCTCCTGTGGACTAGGATCCCCTCTCAGGGCACCCTCGTCGAACATAGGAGTAGGATGATGCCTCTCCCACCACCGTGCAAAATCAACTGCTACTCCAACATTATCCACCGCCACTATGGGTAGCTGATCATGATCAGACTCATCATCATCTAAGGGGACAATATCAATAATGGTGTGGCGAGGGTGATCCCCAATCCTCGCTGCACTCCTGTAGGCCCTAGTGTAGGTGGGAACATCTACTAGAATAGTCTAAGGTCGACTATGTTGCCGCATGTCCTGACTCCAGTAGTAAGGTACTATAATATAATCTCGATGACTGATCAAAAAATGGTCTCGCTACAAGTTCCTCAAGTACCTGTCGTCATCCACCCATCTGAAAAATTGGTGGGGTCTTCACCGAACTCCATCCATAGTAAGAGTGTCAAACTATAAGCCCCAAAACTATAGGTCCCTAAATCTCCACTGGCATGTCATGTCATACCAGTGGGCCATAAGAATGTGATACGATCGTCACTAGGGAAAACCAATTGGTCAGGTGCACATGATGTGGGCAAAGGCCCACACCTACAAAAGTGTGCATGATGTAAAGCTACGGTACTCATAGTGCACGTACCGGCCTAGCTCCTGGTAGAGGTGCGCTAGCATGCTATGCCCCCAGGAAAAAATAGTCCTATGCTCTACCATCTCCCTGATAGTGTGGACGAGGCCCTTGTGAAGGTGTGATCCTCACCTGTCAATCATGATCCGGAAGGCCATGGTCATGACCATAACTCGACGGAGCAACGATGTAGTGGTCCTCGCATGGTCATACCAGTGCATGTAAATATGGCTCATGGCATCGCCACCGTCAGTCCTCCTTGAGCAATAGAGGACGCCCTCCCTCCACTCCCATGCCGTTCGAGTATTGTCAAGAGTCACTCGCCGTCCGCGGATGGGTAGCCCGAGGATTCAATAGACGTCCTTGAGTGTGACAGTCATCTCTCCACAAGGCAGCTAGAAAGATGACGTGGTGGCGTCCCACTGCTCCATAAGGGTCGTAAGCATCCTCTTGTGGTACCTCATCTCTGGCATGGTAAATACATGCCAAAGACTAACCTGCTGAAGATGTGTGACCTCATCCTCTGAAAGACGATCCCTCTGCTCACAAACAAGTCAGAATGCTTGCCCTCCTGCATGCTCCCGAATCTCTGATCACTCCTACAAAAATTTAAAAAAATTCTAAGTTAGAACATTGAATTTTAGTATGACAACAAAAAAATAATTAAGACCTATGCGCGTCGTGCATGCGTCCCTGACCGCCATGGTCGCCTCGAAGACAATAACACGTCTTTGAGATGACAACGCAGAGTCAAGACCCCGATGCCTATGACAGACAACAACACAAATATGGGACACAAGCGTAGAAAATAGACGCATGTGCACCTTCCCGACTAAAAACATGCTAAAATGAGCTAAAAATCATGAAAAACGGGGCTTAGAGACCTACTTGGTCCACCTCGTGGCCCTTGGCGATGTCCTGGCATAGCTGATCTAACCTCAACACCTCGTACTCCCTCCTGCTTGACATTTTGTTGACTTTTCTCTCACAAAAGTCAACAATTTGCTCGCAGTGAATAGTGAAAATGACCCTTTTAGGGGCCCACCTAGGTATATATAGGCCCCCCATGGCCCATTTTTCCTAGAGCTTGTGGCTCCCTGGTTTCTCCTAAATTTTCCCCACCAAGCTAGGGGAAAACTCAAGAGGGGGCATAAGGTCATCTCTTGATCATATTTTTCTTCCGAATCGACGACTTTTTTCTTGATCATTCCTCTCTCCATAGTAGCTTTCTTCTGATTTTTTGAAGCTGACCCAAAATTTGAGTTTTGCAGGTTAAAGCTTTGAATAGTTTTTCACAACCATTCTAACGCTGTTTGTTGAGCCCGGATGTTGGGGGCACCTTCAGTACTGATTAGCTCGACTTCAGTGGCTACTATGGTCTCTCTTTTGGCACACAAATCTGTAAAATTCAAAATTTGGATAAAATTTTCTCTACTTTAGTGAGGTTGATTTTTTCAAAATCAAGCCCACTAAAGTGGGGGAAAAATGTAATGTCACAGAATTGCACCTAGGGGAAATTCCACATTCTTGCATTTTTTCCCAACATTTATGACACCTTGGAACATTAATGATAAAATCCCATGGGTCAGAATTTTGCAATTATGACTCCATGCAGACCTGTGGCTGAGCGATAGAAGCCCGGTGACACGTTTCCTGAGAATTTAGTCCTTAGACGAACGCGCGACATGCAGACGTCTGTGCAGTGCGCTAGCATCCTGGCAGTTTCCCAAATTTGAAATGAGGAATCTGGAATACTAAACCTTGAGACACGTGTCCTAGCGATTACATTCCAGAAGTAACGACTCTTTGTCGCCCTTGCAAGCATCAAAAACCCCTTCTTGGCTCTCATTTGGGGGTTGGAAGACATTCACTCAAGCTTTCTTGTTACTTGCTCCAATTTTGAGTTCTCCTCATCTTTGATAGCAGTGCTCTCGCAAGCGAAGCCATGCCAGACTGAGGTCCTCCCAGCAGTAACAACAACTCTCAAGCAAGCACTTAATGGTGCATCTGTGTGTTGCGGAGAGGGTCTAGGCCTGTGGGTAACGTTCTCTCTCTCTCTCTCTTACTTTCCTTTCCTACTTGTTCATTTACTATCTTGTGGTGCAAGTTCTACTCTTGAGCGGGTTTTTCTTTCACCACACGCTTCTTGTGGTGCGGGTTCTACTCTTGAGCGGGTTTTGCTTTCACCACACACTTTATTTACTTTATTTACACTCCTTTCCAACTTGGTTGTCCGTGGAGGTGGGAACACCAAAATGGGGATCTGACAGAGGTAGGTCCCTATACAACCCCAACATTTTCCCCTCATTCTTTTGTGTGTAGGTCACAAAAAGGAGCTTGGAGTGAAGATCCAGACGTCTAGAGAAAGGTAAGCTTTCTTCAAGCCTCCTTGCGTTCATTTCAATTTCTGGTTTTTTGACTAGTTATTTCATCCAGTACACTTTAGATCTGAGCCTAGAAGTAAAGCTAATTTCTGTCCGTTTGAGTTCCTAAGCCCTTTGTTTCTTAGGACGCTAGCGTGTCCTTTAGACAACAATGCACCATGCTGGCATCCTGAAATTGCGATGACATCTTTTGGCCGAGAGCTCCCTCTTCTAAGATAGAAATCTCTTGGTTTTGCTCTCTCAAGGTCTGGTAGTTTTTCCCAAAATGTAACTAAGTATCAGTTCTCTATTATTCTACTAATCCGTTATTCTGAGGTGTATAAGGGCAGTTCATTCCTTGGTGATCTCTTGAGAAAGGAGAGACCCGTGTGCAACGAATCCCTCTTATATCATAGGATGTTCCTAAGCAGCTTGCAAAGATTCAGGGAGGAAGTGTTGAGGTAATCGAGGATGAGCAAATGGAAAAGCATGTGCCTGACGATTAAGAAGTGGAGAGGAGATTCCCTTCCCTAAAAATCAATGATGTTCTTGAGTCAGAAACCCCCTAGGATAGAATTGTTAAGTGGCAGTATGATGAAAAGGTCGATGATGATCCAAGGATTAAGGCTTGTGATGAATTCACTACAAATGATACCTTTGTGCAAACAAAAGAGTTTAGAGAATTCATTATTCATCAAAGGAGTAAGGATATAAAATAAAGAATTGAGCAAGCCAAAGCTGGTGTGGGCCCCTCTCAGCAGGAGGCAGAGAAAGCGGAAGAAGAGAAAAACATGGATGAGATAGCAACCATCACTCCTAATGAAGCTAGGAAAATTATTGTTGAAAGTGGAAACATGTTGCTTCCAGTGTGCACTCTTACCTCGGCCATTGCACTTGATGCAATCAGGAGAGATCCACAGGCTTCTGTATCTGAGGAGCATTTTGACAACCAGGTATTTGGATCTGGTTATAGTCCTAAATTGCACAATCTGGCAATTTGGTCTATGGCACCCAACACTAGGAAGCATGAAGTTGTTAGGCCCGTGGAAGAGGTTCTTGGTGAATTAGTGGTAAAAAGAGCAGTAGATATGACTCTAGTACAAGCAACAAAACTGATTGTACATGTTGCAATGCTAAGTGTTGATACAACACAAATTTCTCAAGCAAAGTATGATGCTTTGTTTAAGGAGCACAATAATTTGTTGTATGGATGTAATAAGTTGAAAGCCACAACAAAAGCAGCTCAGTCAATAAGGACACTATCTTCACCATCCTCTTCTTCTTTGGATTTGTCTACACAAGATAGAGATACTCTATCTTTAAGGATTTAGAATTTGAATAACCAACTGAAGACAAAGAAGGAAAATGTTAAGAAGGCGAAAATGGAGATAGTTTAAGTGGCCAATGACATTTTTTATGATGTGCTAAAACATAGAGTAACAAAGTTGGTGTATAAAGTTGATGATGGATGGGTTGCTTACAAAAACATTCATGATGCCAACACCAAACACTTGTAGGTTCAAAGAGCTTTCCAAATTGAGTGGAGCAAACGAAGTACTAAGGTAGGGACACTAAAGGAAATGATGACTACAATGCAAGAAGATCCTAAAGCTCCTACTAATGTTCCTGAAATATTGCAAGCCATTGATATGGTGAATGAAATAACAACTTTTCATGGGAAGTTGGGAATGCAACTCCAAAACAAATTAAAACTATTTTGAGAAATGGAAGGGCATGGTATGCCTAAAATACTAGATAATAGGGGTGAGTTAAAGGAGTTTGCTAAGTGGAAGGACGAGTTGGGAGAGTTGCTCCCTCGGGTTAAGATGATGTTAAGTGTCATTGATTATTCTATGTTAAATCCAAACATAGGTAATATGAATAGAGTCAAAATAAGGATGGGCACTTTCATTAAAGAGGCCAGAACTTTAATTGATGCAAGGTATAATCAACACAGTGCAAAGATACAAAAGTTGTTGGATGTAAAATTGCCAACTGAGGATGACTATAACACATGGCTAGAGAGGTATATGGATTGAGCTTTTGTTTTAGAAATTGTTAGCAAACATGGTGATTAACGGATGGGAGGAAACAATACATAGCCTGAAACTAATATAGATTAGGATTTTATCAAAGTATTGAAAAATGTTGTTTTCTCCCCAACAATAAGATTGGTGACAAAAGTGCTAACATGGACGGGTCTACCATTCTCTTTTTAATTGCTTTTCTTGCTTTTAAAGTTTTGCTAACTAGACATGCACATGGAGAACACTTTTGGCTCACGAAGAAGATAGTTGATGATGTTGCAACGAATGAAAGATGCCTTTTGGAAGACAAGCAATATCTTCTTTGGCAAATAGAAATGAATTTTGTCTTATATGTTTTCCCCCTCTTTCAAAGGTGCAAATATAACCATCTAGGGAGTTTTGAGATTAAAATGAAATGTATGTCAAATGTAGAATGTTACTTTAATTGTAATTTGGCTCGAAGCTTGTTGCTCTCATGTTTCTATAAATGCGAATTCAAGGCCAATTACACAGGTCTTTTGATGGTTAAGCATTTTTAAGCTCATGTGAGAGTGATTTTGTAATTCAAGCACAAAAAAATAGAATAGTGTTGAGTCTTAGGTATGCATTCTAGTTTGTAATGATCATAATGGTTTTACAGTAACAATGGCATATGAATGGCAATTGCAAATTCTGGATCAAATTCTCTCCTCTGTATCTTGTCTCTCAAATTATGAATAGAATGATCAAGGATCTTTTATTTGTCTTCAATCGCTTTGGTTGAATGAATGGTTTTATTTATGCTTTAGTTCAAGAACTAATTAAATGATTTAATGATATCATAGGTTTGTGAGATGAAATTCAAGGATCATTGAGTAGTTTTTGTTTCTGGATATTTCAAGTTGTGTATTGCAAAGCAAAATAACAATAGTCTACAAATGCTTACTTTCATTGCTAAGGTATTACAATTTATTGCAAATATGAGTTTGTCACCCATAGATAAAGCATTGGTCTATTAATTTGGTTATCCTAGATGTAAGTGATCCTACCCGTACCTAACAAAGAACACAAATCTTAATGACAATCTTTGACACAACTATAATTGCAATAAAGTGGTATGAAATACCGCTCATTCCTTGCTTTAGGTAACAATTCATTAAAGGGTTAGCCAAATCCTTAAAGGATTTTATCTAATTGGCAGCTTGTGGGAATGTATTTGTTTGTCACAATGTTTTTGGTAATTTGGCACAAGAATATCAATTCAAACATTGTCAGGATCACCCTCCTGGGTTTCACAAAGCCCGCAGAGTAGAGGTCTAGTCTAGCAAGCTATTACCTATTCGTTGGACAATCCTCACAATTATTTACCATTGAATTGTGGCGGGTTCATAAATAATGACCGAGATCAAGTTTGGCTCTCAAAAAATAACCAACAGAAGATATTCATAAGATTAATGGTCCTAAGGATGTTTGTGAATAGGACCACACTAAGTTCCAATGCTTACATATTAATACACTCATCTAAGGTAGGTCCTCCTACATATTTCCATGTTCATTGAGCATTATACCAATTTGTCGGTTGATGCATAACATCCTAGTTTCTTATACTTGCTATAAAACATCATTAAAATGTAAATCATGCTATACTCAATATTACAAAGGTCTTCAACACAAGATACAAGATCCAATTGATTATAATAGGATTCACACTAAGGGTGTTAATGATAATAAAAATAATGTGGTTGCACCTCATAACCAAAATTTATAAATCTAATTCCTATATCGAAACATTATTCTATTACTATAGAACATAATACTATAGATGAGCCAATAATACATCACATATAAATGCTTTTGTGGTAATTGTACACTCTCATAACATACCATCTTCCTCATGTGGTACACTTTTGACTTTATTTTTCTAATGAGGAAATAACATGGTTCATAGGTGAGACACAAGGCAAAGTCATTGGGGAGATTCCTATTGATTTTACTAATTAATATAACATATGTATGGAAGATTATTTAATTGACCATCATTTGAAGCCAACTTCATATGCTCACTTAAGAGTTTCTTTGAGAATGATTAATAAAATATTAAATCATACTTTTGGGATGTCTCACATTGCCTCTTAATATTGGACCTAGAGAAGTAACTATCTTGTGTCATGTCATCCCTACTTTTGATAGGTTCAAGATGCTATTAAGTAGACCATGGTTGGAACAAACGAAAGTTATAGATCATGTTGTTCATCAATGTATAAAACTTGTACATGAAGTTAGAGTTGTAAAAGTTAATAGAGATGCATAACAACCTCTCATGAAGTTGAGTCACTTTATTTTGGACACTTATCTTCCAACTCTTAGGAACCTCCTCATGATAGTGATTTTTTTTTACATGATATATATTATAAACAATTACAAGAACAAAACAAGGAAAATGAAAAGCTAACATTTCATGCTAAGGACACTTCATGGATTCCAAAGTCAAGTGTTGTGTTACAACAAATGATAAATCTTTATTTAAACCAAATCATTAGGAGTTCTAAACCTTCATAACCCTGAGACATCCTCTAGATTATGTGTGCTGTGTTGTGCCTACATTATAAATTCTAAACCTTCATAGACAATGAAACATCCTCTAGATTACAAACATTAATTTCTATATTGACGACAAACAATCTAATTTAATATTATTTCTTTATCCTAATTCCAAAAACTAAATCCATTTATCCTCCTATTTAATTTTTGAATATATTTATTACGAAAAGGCTAACTAAATTTAGATGAATTGTATGCTTATTGTTTGCATTTACGTAACTAAAATGATTTCTCGACTGCGAATATTGTTAAGCTTGGCTGTGAAACCCTAACCCTAATCCTCAAGTTGCTTTTTCTACACAGCTGCGAGACATTTCATAGATATAATGAGATATCGGCCCCATTTCAGCGCATGCGGTGCGCTTGGTTAAGGGCTTTCTGGGTTTGCCGTGGTTTTGCGATAGCTGTTTTATCTGACAAGATAAATCTGCTTGTTTTTCTTGATGAGCAACTAAAATGGTATTATACAGAGATCCTAAATACAAGATTCTAAAGAGCTTAGGCCTCTGAAGCCGACGCATCGCCTTTAGCTTTATTGCTGTAAAACAGTAGGTAATGTAATTTTTTTATTATTTTGTTTGAATTGTGTGCTCTTTTAAACCAGGTTGAGATTGTTGTGCGGATGATGCAAACTTTATGTATCTGATTTCTATTGATGCATAATAAATCGAGCTTTTTAAAACTGACGCACAAGCTAGTATTGCAAGTTTCTAGATTCTTGAATTTTTTGTTGCTCCTTTCTACATAATTGATAGAAGTTTGGTTAATCAAGGAGACATATGCAGAGGATGTGCATAAACAATCCAACACCTATGCTAACTGAGGAAAGCTACGACTTTTGTGTGCTGATGCATTGTCTTCTTGTTTTTTTAAGTTTTTCAGTCACATCGGTCTGCCTTCTGTGAAGGCAAGTTTTAATCTTCTGCTGTTTTCATTATGGGTTTCTCGCTATATAAGATCGGCTCTTATGTATTCATTTGTCTGTCGCTTCCCTATTTATCTTCTCTTTTATCAGTTTGTATTGCTTCTGTGAAGCCCTTTTTATTGAACAGGCAGACAAATTTAGACATTGGATTAGATGTATATTGACCTAAGGCCATTCGTAGAGGTATCATTTCATTTCAATTCTGTTCTGTATTCCTTTGCAAACCATAATGTCCATTTCCTCTTTCTTTATGGGTTCAAATAGGTATTTTTTTGGGTAGAATACAAAAGCCTTGATGGATTCTCAAGGATAACTTGTAGTTTTTGTTGAATACTAATTTAATTTGATAGCTCTGTGAAATCTTTTCAACGACAACAGAAGATTGGTTTCCATTACAGTTGTAAATGTCATCTGCTGACAAGATAAATTTAAGTTGAACATTGCGCAGGTTTTAGATGAAGCTTTTATAGGTGGTTTTATGTCTGTTATTGCACATAAAAGAGGAGGTTGGGTTCCAACCGTTGGGGAATAGTCGCTCAACTTTAGTTGAAGTAGAGGTTGAATCACAACTTTGGCATAGGAACTAATCATTTAATTTAAACATAAAACTATTTTTTAAAGGCACTTTTTGACTTTTAACATTGTGCATCCACTTTTTATGTGTATTATAGTTAGCCCTTCTTATGCATCTGAATATAAATAAGAAAATCACAAATTCATTCATAAAAAGATATAGATATTGATGATGTTTTGTTTACTTTCCATGTAATAATAGCTCGGACTACATACTCTATCCTAAAACAATACGAGTTGAAGATTGCTGTATGGTTCATGAAAAAAGATATTATTGTAGGGTATTGGGAAAAATCATTATAATTATATATTATGTAGGGTTCATGAAAAATCATTTTAATTCAAAAAGGTGGCATGGGATCTTTGAATGAACCACAAGAAACCATGTACAAAAATGAGAGAGGACATGAGACTTTTGACAAGCCATTGCAACGAAAGATTAGTGTAGGATCTTGGTGAGCCACTATAATCATGAATGGGTGGTGTAGGGCTCTTGGAGAGCTATTGTAACCATAAACATGATTGAATTAGTGATATAGAGAAAAATAACATTATTGCGTAGAATAAGTGCCAAAACTCATAGTGGTGGTGGAAAGGTATTAGGGGATGTCTCATCTCCATTCTCAAAGCATTCTGCATTCAAAGGGATGAGTTTTTCAAGTATTGTCTTCATGAAATTATGGTTGTCTTTGGTCTTTTTTGATGAAGACATATTTTATTTAGTTGCACTCCTTTAATCATCTCATATTTGACACTAATTGGCCTCTTTGTTTAACAGATTTGTTAAGCCTTTATCTTTGTTTCACCTTTTGAATTTACATATGTTTTTTTGGGACCTTTTGATTATATCTTGTATGTTGTGTCTTTGCCTTTGACATATCTCACAAGAGTAGAGTGTTTATTTGGAACACTTTTATTGGAATTTTAATATTACATCTATGGTATGGTGTTCTTGTTTTCATAGTGGTGGTTGGGGGTAGTAAGGAATGTTTAATCTCCATCCCCAAACCATTCCACATTCAAGGTTTTTCAAGTCTTCATGAAACTATGGTTGTCTTTGGCCTTTTTTATGAAACCATGCTTAGTTGTGCACCTTTTATCTTATCATATCTGACATCAATTGGCCTCTTTGATTAACATATTTGTTAAGCTTTATCCTTGTTTCACCTTTTGTATTTACTTTTTTTTTTTGGGGGCCTTTTTGATTATTTCATGTATGTTGTGTCCATCTCTTGTTGATGCCATTTTTTGACACATAGAAGAGTAAGAGTAGGGTATTTATTTGAACATCTCTATTGAAATTTTAATATTACATCTATAGTATAGTATTTGTGTTTTCATAGTGGTGGTGGGGGGTAGTAGGTGATGTTTCATCTCATCCCCAAAGCCATGCTTAGTTATGCTTCTTTTATCTTCTCATATTTGACATCAATTGGTCTCTTTATTTAACATTTTTATTAAGCTTCTATCCTTGTTTCACCTTTTGTATTTACATTTTTTTGGCCTTTTTATGTCTTGTATGTTGTGGTTCCATCTCTAGTTGATGCCATTATTTGGCACATCTTGCAAGAGTAGGGTATTTATTTGGAACACCTCTAATGAAATTTTAATATTACATCTATATATAATATAAGAGTATTTGATTATATTAAATTTGGAAGGGCCAAAACTTGTTACAAAGCAAGAATAGAGGTAGAAGATAGGTGACTTACAGAAAATGAGAATAAAAAAAGAAGAGTGAGACTCACTTCCAATGAGCTTGGAAGAACAACAAACAAGTCATGCTTTTGATGAGAGCATGAAATCGGAAAACAAAGACCAGTTGCAAGAAATAGAGGGCAATCGTAACAAAGGAAACTAGCACAGAAGACACCATATACAAAAACAAGGGAAAACCAACGAAAGCCTTCATTGAATAAAGGGTTGCAACCCCCAAATAACAACTTCAAGACTTCTTACATTGAACACAAAATAAACCAAAGGGAAAAAGAAATCCCTTTCCACAAAAAGCCCACCTTACCAACAAATCCAAGCTCCACCTCCAAAGGAACACAGTCCACCTCATAAGGAACTACAAAGGAGAAAGCCAGCAAGAGGAAAGAGAGCCTCCCAGCACCCCCCAGAACAAAACTCCACCTCAATAGGAGAATCAGTATAAGCTAGCTGCAAAGGAGAAACTAAACCAATAGAAGGGACAAGAACAATTCCCTGGGTTTTTCAATATAGGCATGGAAAACACCCCAGCCAAGGAAAACAAGGCAGGGGCAAACCTTATCCCCAGAACATGACCATTAAAACCAACACAATAGAACACAAAGTGATACCTTCATAACACCAAATGCTGTAACAAACAAGCACCAACAAGCAAAGACACAATTCGAGCAAACATACTCAAAACAAACTATGGCCGACAAAGCACCTCCAGCCAGTATAGTAGCAACTCCAAAAACAGAGCAATAGCTTTGCAAGCCTTCCAAGAAACCAAAGAAGCCCCCAAAATGGCTTTCATTTAAGGGTGCCAAAACAAAGGGCGTAACACTTCTACAACAACTACTATTGTAGAAGAGAGAACACCCAAGCAAAGGCGAGAGCCCCAAGATCTAACACACAACGCCAGAGTCTCAAGAACCTTGTCATCATCCACTCAAACAGAGGAGAACAAAGCTTTGCCAATACCAGCTCTTAAGAAGGAGCTCTTGGCACCAAACCCAACCACGAAGAGGCATCCAAAATGTCAAGCACAAACTCCATAGAAACCCACACCAACAAGGCCGGGTGAGCACCAGATATCACAATGCAACCGCCAACAAAAGGAGGCATAACCTGAGCAAAAGAACACAAAAAACATAACAAGGTCAGTGAAGCAGCGCCAGCCAGCGCTAAGGAGATACAACACGACAGGCCTTCCAAAAAATCGTTGAGACCACCAAAAACTAGGTAAGAGTCCTTAGCAAAGAAGGATGGCCTAAAAGAACCCACAACAGTTGTAGCCACAGGAACAACTACACCGCACACAACATTTAAAGCAGCTTCCAAGTCCTCCAAAAGGAGGCTAAAGGAACGAAAGTGGCAAAAAACCAAGCCAAGACTCCATAAGAAGGCAAGAAAAAGCCCACAACACCTAGCGGAGACAAGACTAACCACGTAATAGCAGCCAAAGGAGTAAGAGAGGCCAATAATAGCCCTCCACCCAGGTTGAATACACCCAACATTCTCCAACCCTTCCACGCAGCAACAAAAGAAGTCAAATCTGCTAAAAAAATTCAACGAGAACATTAGAAATAGGAGAAAACCTCCTCGCATTGCTCTATCTCCCACCAAATGCCACGTCTAGAGACACGACACTGCGCCAAAATCCACGCAGCTCCCAAAACAGGTATGGTCGAAGAAAGGAAGGATCCTCGTCCTCCGAGTCAGGATCTCCATCGCCCTCCTTAGCAACTTTCAAACCGGAACCCCCGCTCGGATTCCCGCACGTCATTATAAATAAATTTTAGTGCTTAGCTATTCTTAAGATTGAATAGTGTTAGATAATATGAATTTAAAATTCATCATGAAAGAAAATAACATAATCTAGTATCTAGTGTTATTCTCTATGAAATTTATGCTTGCAATTTACATGGTATTGGAGTTGTAGATAGTTATGGGAGAAATGGAAGGAGGATGAGGGAGTTAGACTTTTTAGCAACATTATAATGGTGTGATTATTTTGGTGAGGGGAGGATGAGGTAGTTATATAGTCACTAGACTTTCTAGCAACAATATAGAGTGGTTTTGATTATTTTGGTGAGGGAAGGAGGATGAGGTAGTTATAGTCACTTTCTAGCAACATTATAGAGTGGGTTTTTTATTATTTTGGTGAGGGAAGATGAATGAGGGCATTTTGGGGGGATTCATTTGAGGGAAGTTGGAGCATTTTACACTTTCCATGTTTGTCATTATGTTGCCATTGCCTTTTAATTGCATAGTTATGACTAGAAGACTCTTTTGGTTTTATACAAACTACCATGGATACACGTTATAAGGGAAATCACTTGCAAATATTAAACCCTTGCTTCACAAAATTGTTAGCTTCAAAATAAGTTAGAATTGGTGTGGATTGAACAACCAATGACCAATAATCCATGCCTTCATGATTTACAAATTGATATTTATAGCCTCTAGCAACCAGCCGACAAGAAGAACCTCAACAATCCTCATAATGGTAGTGGGGTTGCCCATTTGTCATCATTAGAATGCTATTCCAATTTGTGTTCTACAATGAAAATAAGGATATCATGGGTGAGAAAGTTTGCTACAACGTTGCAAATGTCAAATCAAGCATTAATGGAGTGAATGGGAAGGGGATAGATGAGAGTGCATTGAGCCATGACATAAAACTTGAGTGTGTTGGTGCTTGGTGAGAGTCAAGGTTTAGAGTGAACTTGAGGAAATGCACTTGGAACGTTGCAAATGTCAAATCAAGTTTTAATAGGGTGAATTGGAAGTCATTGAGGTAGATGAAAGAGTGTGTCGAGCCATGGCACAAAACATGTGTGTTGGTGGTTGGTGGTTGGTGGGAGTCGAGATTTGGGAGGAACTTGAGGAATTGCACCTAAATCAACGGGCTTTAAGAGCAAAAACAAAAATGGAATTATGAACTTTTGAGGAAGTGAAAATTAGTGTGAAATATTAGGGCATGAGAAAATAGAAGTGTAGGGGGTTTGATCTAGGGAAGAATTTCAAACAAGCATTAGAAACAAGGAAGCAGTGGGGGGATCAAGAGCCAAGGTCGACCTAACACTTGGAATTAGGTGTGAGAGTCAAGGTTCCCCCATGACCCCAAGGTTTGGTGTAAAACCCAATTGAAAACATGTTAGGAACAACATCAAGGCTAGGTCCTTAGACTTTGTGACTAAGTCTCTAAGTCCAAGGTCCTCTTGGGGACTTGCAATTTGGTAAGGAGCAAGATAGTGAATAGGTAGTGAGGACTAGGGTTTGAAGTTGGGAACCTAATCCAAAGTTTTCAAGTTTGCCTATAGACTTGTAGCCCAAGGAAGAACATAGACACTTAACATAAAACACTTAAGATAGTGAAAGAACACAATGCTTCTAATACAAGGGGATTTGGACATAAACAAACAAAGCATATTTTGGGTTAGAGTTGCAAGGATAGTCAATTTTTTACAAGTTTCAAAAGGTGTCCCAACAAGAGGGCTCTAATTGGAGTTCTATTTCACTTGGTGACACAACGAGAATCTAGAACAATTCTTTGGGAGTAGACCACAAAAAGATGACAATGAAGGACTAGGGTAGATGCACCTCATCATGACAAACACAGGTCAGGACTCTTGAGGCAAAATAACTAAATAAAACATGCACTCACCAAATAAAATGCTTCATTACTTACAAAAATTAATGTTTTAAATGTTGACCATGTAGAGGTAGCTCCATGAGACCTCCCTCTATGTATTTGAGATGATACACATTGAGATCGTATCTCTTATTAATTTCATATGGCCCAAGCCATAGAGATTCAAACTTATCATTCTTTTACTTGTCTTTTGATTTAGCATTCCAAAAGAGAGCCAAGTCATCATAATGCCTCATAACTTATGAAAATTAATGTTTTAAATGTTGACCATGTAGGGGTAGCTCCATGAGACCTCCCTCTACGATTTTGAGATGATATATCTTATTAATTTCATATGGCCCAAGCCATAGAGGTTCAAACTTATCATTCTTTCACTTGTCTTATGATTTAGCATTCCAAAAGAGAACCAAGTCATCTATTTGGAAGTGTCCTTAATGTCTTCTTGTTGAAAAGATGCTTCACCACTCGTTTTTGTGACAAGATTTTATCATGTGTAACTCTCATGTTCTCATCTAATTTTGCCAAGCAATTTCAGTATCCTTTGAGAGATTGCACTATCTTCTTCTCTAGTATCTTGCAACAACTTGTGCTCCTACAATTTTAAACTAATAGTCATCTTAGCATCCAACCCATATACTAGCTCAAGTAGGCTCTTACCAATAACTCACTTGAAAGCTATCTTCTTATCCCACGTTGCATACTTTAATTTATCTTCCCACCTCTTTTTATTTATGTTTGGAGATTATAATTTTCCTGAGCATTTTGTCATTGATTCAAATTGTCCATTGCTTTGAAGATGATATGGAGATGAGTGTATTAGATTAATCCCATATTTAGAACACACATTTAACACCTCTTGGGATATGAAACATATGGCATTATCAACAATAATCCTAATAGGGACACCAAACTTGGGTATCATATTGTAGATCAAGAAATCAATTACCACCTTAGATGTAGCATTGTGAGTTGGACTTGTCTCAATCCACTTGGTGAAGTAGTTAGTGGTTACGAGAATCTACTAATAAGCAATGTTGGATCTCTCTTGAATTTCCCCAATAAAATCCAAACCCACTGTTGAAAGAGGTTTAGTTGTGATTGTTGTGAGGGGAAGTGTACATTTGTATTTTAGCTTACTAGAAAATCTTTGGCAAGTATCACACATTTTTCTATTCCTTTAGCCACATCCTTAAACAAGGTGGGCCATGAATATCCCACCATGAGGATCTTATGGGTAGCAGTCTTAGCTTTAAAATGTCCTCAACAAACACTATGATGACACTCAATGATAACTTTCTCTACTTGCCCGTGATCCAAGCACTTGAGTAATAGCCCATCATGATTTCTCCACAATAAATTGCTAGGCACCAATACATATCTTTGTGATCATAACTTTATTGTTCTTTATTGATTTTCATTCATCTTAGGTGGGCAATTCATGTTCTCTAAATAAAAGACTATTCTCATACCATCAACTGGTTTTCAAATGACAAGGGTTGGAAGCACTATTATGTTTTAGCTCATTTACTTCTATTGCTTTCAAATTAGCATTTGCCATCAACTTGGGTAGTCCTTGGCCTCTAACCAACTTAGCTTGCACCTCCATGTCACACTCATGGATTTTATTGATCCATCTACAACTTTTACTTAAAGCCTCTTGTTGAATTAGGATGTCTTTCATTGCTATATGCAACACATGCAATAGTTTTTGCACACATGAGATATGGTCTAAAGTTTTTATAGCTTTTACAAGGCCATAAGCATGCTTCTCCATGATTCAATATTTCAATTGAGTAGCTTGTAACGACTTACTAAAGAAAGCAATGGGTTGCTCATAACCTCCTTTGTTCTTTTGAAGCAAAACATCTACAATCCTGTAGAAAGAAGCAAAAGAGAACAACTAAAATTGTTTTGAATAATCTGGGCTTACTAGAACATGTATATCCTTAAGAACCTGTTTTATGCCTTTGAATGCTTTAGTTGGTTCATCACTCCATACAATTGATTGTTTTGTTCTTTCTTCATCATCTTGGAGATGGCATTAGTCTTCTTAGCAAAGTTAGCAACAAGACTCCTAACAAAATATATTTTCCTAAAGAAAGACTACACTCTTTTGATAGACTTTGGGTGGGCATTGAGGTCAATTGCTTTAACTTGTTTTGGGTCTATTCTCACCCCCTTCTTAGACATGATGTGTCTCAACAACTTACCTTTTTCTACATCAAATATGCATTTATTAGGATTCAACAAAATCCCATATTCTAGACACTTATTTAAAATCAACTCTATGTATTTACAATGGTCACCTCTCCCTTTTAAGCTATGTGGTTAGATCATTCTAGTATACCACCAAGATCTTATCAATGAGACTGGCAAAAGCAATGCCCATTGTCTTTTGAAAAGTTGAACCTATGTTCTTCAACCCAAATGGTATTCTCACATAAACATAAGTACTCCAAGGAGTAGTAAATGTTGTTTATGTTGCTTTGACCTTTGGACCGCTGCTTAATTATATCCCAAGAATCTATGCATCATTGGCATTAACTCCGACCTTGTTATTTTCTAGAGCAAATGATCCATAGAGTGCTAATTGTTGTCGAGGGACTTGATGTTCAAGTTCTTAAATTTCACACACAACATTATCTCTTCATTCTTCTTTTTGACTGAAACAAGTCTGGAAACCCATCTAGAACGTCTAATAGGTTTAATAACACATCCCTCTTTAAATTTCATTAATTTGTTTTGCATTTGTGGAGCAAGGGTTGGGTTAATAGGTCTTTGCTTTTGTTTGATTGGAGGGGAATGGTATGCTAAAATAGGTCCTCCCTATAAGCCTTAAGTTCATCATAAGACCAACCAAAACACTTCCTTAACTTTCTCAACAATATTATTATCATCTATTTTTTTGCAAGCTTCAATTTCTTTCCTATGTAATTATTTTAGGGTTTTCTTGTGTACCCAATTCACACCTTCAACACCATCTTCTTGAATAGGTTTTCTCTTGTTCTTGCAACAATCTCCAATGTCAAACATTTTTCAATGCAACAAGTCTTTGGGAATAACATTTGTCTTCAATTGCATGACCTCATTTCCAAAATAATGTATCTTTACCATCGTCAACCTTGACCGTAGGTTGCTAATCAATTATCGCATTGTCAAACTTGTTCATACAATTTGGGAGTCTATATATTTGTTGAATATCATTGAATACTTGCCAACTACAAATGTTGTCCAGGGTGGTTGCCAACTGCAAATATTTGGTATGGTAGGCCTTATGAAGACTTTGATACTACAATGACATAGAGGAGAAGATGATTCTACATCATACTTAGAAGCCACAATTGCAAGAGCATCAACCTCAATATTCTTAGCCTTGTTTATCCATTCAATGCCAATCGCATTGAACAATTCCATGTTGTTCCAAACAACATTCTTGCATGTTTTCAACTAGGTTATATCCTTAGCTACATAAATATTCCTTACCTATTGCACCGTCAAATTTAAGTCTCCATGGATTCCCAAGCAAATGATTCTATGTTTATGAGAAATGTTTAACCTTAGCAAAAGGGCGTCATATTCAACAATAGTGTTTGTGCATTGAAATGCTAACTTGAAAGAGAACCTAGACAATTCACCATTTGGTGAAACTAGAATAATCCCTACTCTCAAACCATATTTTGAGCACACTCCATAAAATAATCCCTACAATAAATATTCTTGTATGTTTTCAACCTTATATCCTTAGTTGCATAAATATTCCTTACCTATTGCACTATCAACTTTAAGTCTCCATGGATTCCCAAGCACATGATTCTATGTTTATGGGCAATGTTTAACCTTAGCAAAGGGGCATCATATTCAACAATAGTGTTTGTTCATTGAAATGCTAACTTGAAAGAGAACTTAGACAATTTACCATTTGGAAAAACTAGAATAATCCCTACTCTGAAACCATATTTTGAGCACACTACATAAAAAAAACATGATCCAAAGAGCTTTAGCAATATTGCTATTAGCAAGGGAAAGAGTAGGAGCAACCTTTTCATCTTCAAGTTCATCAAAATAGTCAATGAGATGATCAATACTAGTATAAAAAAAAGTTGATCTCAAGAGGGGACTGATATCTGTCTTCAACATTATCAAGCACCTTCTATTCCCTAAGTAAAAAAATTCTCCATGTAGAGGAATAGTGGCATAAGAAAGATCCATTTATATGCTCCCTCCAATGGATGTTGCCCACTTTCTACACGAGCATTCCCCACTTGGGAGGACAATTTACAATGGTTATGTCCATTAGAAACAATATACTTGGGTATGTAGCAAGTTGAACCTCTACATCATTCACAACCCCAATGACATTCACTTCTCTTAAATTCATGGAAAAACAATTTTCTATAGGACTTAAAACACTTGTTCTCTAGACCAAGTTCATTCATGACTTGAAGTGGCATGACATTGCTAGAGGCTTAAAAATCTAGCATAGAATTATATAATATCCAACCATTTATCATCAAAGTGGTATAGAATGGATCAACACTTGGTTGTTAATAATAGAAGTCCACAAATACACCTCTATGATCTCCTCATCCTTCTTTCTATTTTTGATATCATCTAGAACAACAATAGGTTGACTTTGAACATCATCATAAGAAATAAAAGATAAAGCTCTATTTCTATGTTATCAAATTCTGGAAGAGCCTCATTTAGTGGCATTGAGATCATGACTTGGCTTAAAACTTGTGCTATGTCAATATGATTATACGTCAGGAGATGCAAATCATATGAAATGGTAGCATCATTTGTGTTAGGAATAAAATGTGTGAATACAATAGATGGGGCAATAGATTTACCTTTTGATTCCCTTTTCACGTCCTCAGTTCCAACTTGTTCTTTTGAAGACACCACTTGATCAATCTTAACCTTATCATTCATAATCTTAGCCTTTGAAGCAACTATGGTATTTGTTGGTAATTGTTGGCCTTGTGCTTTGGGCATATACTTGTTTGCTTGTTGCTATATTGTAATTATTATTTTTATTATTATTTTTGGTTGGGATGCTAATATTAGCTTCAACTCCCACCTTTTTCTTATCATTGTCAACCTTTGAAGCAACTAGATTTGTTGTACTAGTTGGCCACCCTTGAATTGGAATACATATATTTCATAATTGGTAGCCATTCTAAACTTGCATTACTACAACATTAGTGAGAGTTTTAATGTCTTCATCGAATGGGATTTTCCTCTTGTATCTTGAACTCATAAGCTCTTTCAGATGCTCAAAATCATGAGCTAGTAATCTATATTGATTTGGGTCAGCCTTGCACTCATATTGGTTTATTTGGTCATTTCTTGCAGAACTACCTTGAAACATTGCATGTATTGGTTCATGCTCAAAAGAATCAAGCTAACCAATGTCATCCTCATAGTATCCAACACTTCCAACATTTGGAAATTCATCTTTATTCATTGAAAGCGTAATTGTACAATTTGATGAATCATGGGGAAGGAAGCAAGACTTACACCATGAAGCCACCTATTTGAAATTCATGTGCTCCTTCCTCAATGGATCCAAAGTTTTATTGTCTTGTTGTTTGTAACCTACTTGCCTTTGTTGTCTATCATTTTGCAATGGTCTTTTGGACCAATTAGTATCATAAGGTCTATTATGTAGCCTTTGTCTCAATGAAGTGAGTTGTTGCTCCTTGAGGTGGCAACCCCTTCTCATTTCAAACTACTTTGTATGATAGATCCTTCATAGCCCCCATCAACTTGTTCAATTTGTCTTCAATCAGAAGAGGTTTTCCTAGGGCTACCTTGTTGAGTTGTGATAACTTTTATCTAACCTCTTGATATGCTTTTTGGATGCCCTCATGTTGCTTTCAATTTAATCGTTGTAGCATATGCCTCTCTAAGTGTTTGTGGATTTTTAGCTCATAGGAAAATACCCTATTTTTTAATCAAATGCTCCACAATAAAGAAAACAACACATTGATTCATATGTCTTAAGGTGAGGTGGTTCCTTTCTCATTATAGCGATAGATCTGCAGTTCAAATCAACTATTGTTTCATTGATCCCCTTTCTAATAGTTGCTAGTTCATGTATTGCAAACTTAGGATCAATCTTATCCCCATACTACAACCTAAAGACTTCCATGAAATTCTCCCAAGACTTAATATTGCTATCAAAGAGACTTTTGTACCACTCTTTGTCACTTTTCTCCAAAGAGTGTACAAACAATTTCATCATCACATCATAATCCTCATATTGTATTCATCTGTGATGTTGAAGAAATACATCAAGTGTTCTTCCCTTGCTATTGCATTATTTCCGTAAAACTTGGGGATCTTTCCTCTTATATCATTGGAGATCGGATTGGGATTATTGGGTATGCTAAAGCAACATAGTTGTTTGTATCTTTCTGCCCCCAAATGTGGTTGGAAGGGGGAAAACCTCTGAGCCCACCTTCTAACTTGATATCCCATATCTAACACATTACATACATTAGATTGTTGATTATACTGTTGTTGGTATTGGTTTTGTGGAACCTAATTATTGTTATGGTTCACATGCTATCATTGATCCCGATATTTCTATTGTTGCTGATGATTGTGCAAATTTTATCACTGGCCTACTTGAGCTTGTTGCTCTAGCCTTTCATTTTCAGCCCTAAGTTCTTGATTTCTCTAAGTTGCAAGATCTACAAGGCCAAATCCTCATTGAGGATCCTCTCTCTCTCTCTCTTATGCATCATGAATTTATGTATCATATATATATGTTCTTGTGACCTAATGGATGAAACATGATGTGGGATATCAACATGTGTACTTGTATTTTATCCTTCATGACACATCTCATCTTCCTTTGACTTTTAAAGAGACCTCTTGGGCCCCTTTTTGACCACAAGCTCTCCTAAGGGGTCACTGACACCATCATCATCCCTATTCTTCTAAAGAAACCAAGGGAACCTACCACTAAATCTCCATTCCACTTCATCCTACTTTTTGTTCTTTGACACAATGCCACTTAATCGCGACATTGTATCAAAAAGGGGGAAAATGCAGACAACTAGTATTTTCTTAGTACAACCTTGTCCAAATTAACTAAATAATTAATTTATTTAGTTAATTCACCTCGCCTAATGTACCCCTCCTAATTATTATTTAATTATCCCCTTTTCCCTCTCACATAACTAAGTAATTTTATTATCTAATTATCTTACTTTTCACCTCACATGGCTAAAATAATTAAATTATTATTATTTAATTATGGGTATATCCCCTCCACCAAATTCCAAGAATAAAATGGGTCCTAAATGCACTTATCCCCCACATCTTTGTGGTTGCAACAACTTACTATTTTTAGTAAATGCATCCTAGCCCTTCATTTTGAAACAAACCCCATTATGACCCTTTATTCTCTCTTCAATCCTAGGAAAGTATTCTCATTCATTCTCCATTGTTGATCTTCTCATCACATCTCCACCATCCAAAAAAAATCATAAATTGTCATGCCATTCTATGCATTTATTAATCCATTTTATGATAACTTTATGATGTCAAAATAGGTAACGTTTGTCCACAAGAGTATCCACATCCCAAATCATTAGAGAAAATCAATCTTACAAATGGAGTATTATGGTAATACTTGTTTTGTTTCCTTTTTTGAACTTATTTTGCATTATCTATCTAAGGTTTGTTCTAGTTTAGGATAGGAGGTTTATTTTTGTATTTGTTTCCTACTTGCATTTCTAAAATATGGATTACAACAACCTTGCTGATATTGCTCAAGTCATTAATCAAATTAGAGTTTCAGTGCCAATAGGGGAACTCCTTAGGATACTTGAACATAAAGAAAGGGTTTTGTCTTATTTCATTATTGTAAAGGAAATAGACCAACTTTCTAATGCTCCTAATGATGTATCTAATAATAATGATAGAGAAGAAACCGTCAAGGCCTACCTAGGAAACTCCTTATCTAATAGTTAGATTAATATTCATCCCTTCTACACCATAGTGTTGATTAATAGATAGCTAGTCCACAAATGTATGATGGGTTCTGGAGCTTTAAGTAACACCATGCCTATTTAGGTTATGAATTATCTAGGTTTGAAGGTTTCCAAATCTGATGTTCAATACTTTGTCATGGATTCTAGAGAGGTAAATGTTGTTGGATTAGTGAACAATATGGAAGTCCAACTAACTGCATAACCAAAAAAATCATTCCAAATGGACATAATTATTATGGGCTGTCTAGCTAAATGGAGTATGTTGCTTTCTCAAAAGTGGGTAACCTTAATGGGATGTAGTATACAAATGGACCTAACATATGCTACTTTTCCATTATAGGGTGTAGAAGTCAATTTTCACATAGAAAAGAAGATGCAACCCATGAAGAAGTCAAGCTCCATAGAGAAAAGAAGATGCAACACATCACTGAGGATCGATACAATCTAACCAATGAAGTGCTTTACATTGATATAGGTCTTAATTATTTCATTAGATATTGTGATGGACAATTTCATGAAAATATCAAGTCTCACATGTGTTCTACCCTTGTTGAAGATATTAAGTGATTTGTGGACCATGTTCTTTTATGGTACATGTTCTAAAGATGGTTCAAGAGTCAGAGTTATTCTTGTCTCACCTGATGGTGGATCCTTCAGGTATGCATTCAAGTTGACACTCAAATGCACCTAAAAATTTACAAAGTATGAAGCTTTTTGTGAAGGATTGAATGTTTCTCAGAAGCATGAAATCAAATGCTAGAGGATTATTAGAGACTTGAAGCTGGTTTCTTGCAAGTAAAGAACATATATGTTGCAAAGAATGAAAAATTAATAACATATGGGAATGCAATTTGGGATACCATTGAATTATTTGATGTCATTGGCATATAATGGATTGATAGATTAAAAAATGTTGTTGATGCTTTAGCTATTAAAGAATCCACATTTTATCTAAGTTTGGTCCCTTCCAAATGTCAATCCAATGTTGAAATCTCACAAGGTTGAGCATTCTTGATAACATTCATGGCTGATAGGTGTTTACTAATAATCAATAGATATATAAATTCTTAAATTACATGGAAAAAATTGATAGTTAGTTGATTGATTAGGAGCCTATGATTGAACTAAAAGATGGTAGGGACATATTATTGGAGTGTTTGGGCTCTCGTCAAAATTGAAATATTATTTTATGAATGGGTAATGTGGCTATGTGTACCCCTGTATTCACCTCCTTGAATAATGCCAAAGTCTTTGTAGCTAAAATTCCTAAATCTCTAAATTCTCATGCCCATGTGTCAATTTGATGGGCTTTATCGATGTATTACCCACCCCCCTGACGTGGTCTTCTTCCTTCACTGGCTCCTTCATTTTCTTCGTGACTTAGCATGAGTCTTTAAAGGTATGAAATAGTTGTGAGCTTTGTGTTGGGTGAGTGCTTTCCTATTGTCATCTCTAACACATCTAAACTTATGGTGATGGCCTGGTATAAGCGTTTGTATGGTGCTTATTGATGTTTTGAAATTTTCCATACTCCTATCCTAAGTATCAATATTAGGGGATGTCCAACATCCTTATGGTTTCCTTATGTATCTCCAACATATGTACAACATACTTGTGGTTTCCTTGTGTACGTACCAAGTATCAGTGTTAAGGGTTTCCAATATACTTCTGTGCCTTGTGTATATCAAAGTTTCAAGGTGGTCCATGTTCATGCACTAGGTATTGGTGTTAGGGGATGTACAACATACTTATGTTTTCCTTATGTATGTCAGAGTTTTGGGGTTGTCCATGTTCTTGTACTAGGTGTCTATGTTAAATGATTTTATATGTACTTGTGTTTTCCTTGTATATGTCAAAGTTTCAGGGTGGTCAATGTTCTTGTCATAGGTATCAATAGGGGATATCTATGACATACTTGTGTTTGCTTTGTGTATGTCAGATTTAGGGTGGTCCATGTTCTTGTACTAGTAATTGGTGTTTGGGGATGTCCAACATACTTGTGGTTACCTTGTGTATGTTAGAGTTTTAGGATTTTCCATACTCTTGTCCAAGGTATTAGTTGATAGAAAGATTTGACATATGATAATGGGCTTGACAAAGATCAAAGGAAATGATATTTGTTTTAGTTGGGGCCTAATACAAAGATTGCACTATTTTTGTTAGAATGTTAGGGTGGTAGATCCTCTCCTTCTAGCCTAATGTAGTTGAATGATATTACATGCTATTGTTTTTCAAGGTTTCAATGTTGTGCATGACTTTGTCCCAAGTTCCAATTAGTGATGAAAGGACGATAGAGAAATAGGGAGCCGCCTATGCTTTTCTAGTCCCGATGAAGAGTCTTGCTCATGTTTGAAAACCAGAAAAACAAATAAAACTAGCCTATGTCAAAGATCCACATGACTGCATGCATTCATCTAGAATCTTGAGAATTGTAAAGAGGTTGAACCAAGAAACATGGGCACTGCTTAGTGATGGAGATTTGTAAAATGTTTAATGAGTAGAAGAAGTATGTGATATGAAACTTGGATATAAAGCTAAATTTTGAATTATTTCTAATGTGGAGTTCCAAATATAATGACACGAATTCCATTCACCCACCCTTATCTACTCACCATTATTGTAAATCAATCTCCTGACTACCTCATTAATTTATCTAATCTCCTCAACATCTTGGGTGTTCATTTTGGAGGGAGTGAATATGTGCATTTGATTTTTAGAATTTTTACAAATTTTTAGGGTAGACACCCAACTAGGTTAAGGGACATTGTTTTGGGATTCATTTTGAGGTATTGGAAGTGCAAGGTATATAGCATAACATAGGAAATCCAAAGTCTCATCTAGCAAAGGTAAAATTAGTTTTCACTCTAGTTACAAAGAGGTAGAGGTGTTACAAGGTATTAAAGGTTATATTATATGTGTTACCATTTCCATTTTTCTCCATGAATGTATGAACATATTCAAGAAAGTATCTAGTTGGTTAGATATTCTTCCCTCTTCACACTTATTTTTGAGAGTATCAATGTTATTTGGTGAAGTAGATAACATTGTAAACCTATTACAACTATTTGTGATGGAGCAGTTTGTATTTATACATGGATTTGTGTAACTCATTGATGGATTATTAAGTACTAGAAGCTTGCAATATTGTATGTTGATTCAATTTGAATGCTTAGATCAATTAGTATTTGTTACTTTCTCTTGCATTCTTCTCTTTGTCAGTTGTGACTTTGTAGCCCTTAGATTGGTACCAGTCTAGCCCACATTCTTTTCAATAATAAATAAATAAAGAACAAATCATTAAAACTATCATTTTAGCCTATTTTAAGAGTAGCGCAACTCACAGTTTCATTAAAAAATAGGGTACAAATGTATACAAATTGTTATCATCTATTTATTTTGTGGTCCATGTGCATTTCCCCCAACCTTGCACTCATTGTAGTGGTGTAGTTGTTGAGAAAATGTGTCTCAACCTTGCAATTACATAAGGTATTGTTCATCCGTCGATGATTGGGGGGGCATGGGGGGGGGGATCTCCCCCCACGAGGGGTTCGGGGGGATCATCCCCCCGATTGGGGTCCAGGGGTAGCGCACCCTGGTAGGGGCTTGGGGGCAGCACCCTCGAAAGGAAAATTTTATTTATATTTTATTATTGTAAATCTGGAACATTCATCATTATGCCTCATATCTGACGACCAATATTTTATTAGCTTGACTTTCCTTAGAAGGAAGCCCTATTTTATGAGGGTGTTGTATTACGACTATGTATTGTGATGTATTCTATGAGTCTGATAGTGATCGTGTTGCCTCTAGATCTCTGAGTGCTGATACTCCTGTGAGAAGCTTGCTCTATAAGTATATTGTAATCTCTATGATTTCTGAATAATATATTTGGCATCTTTTCGAGTGTGGAGTTTTTCTGTCGAAAGGGTTTTCCCCACATAAATCACTGTGTTGTGGTATGCATGATATTTGTGTTTATTTATGTTTAAGTTTCTGTAAATGTTAAAGATCTATAAAAGTTTTGCATTATTCTCCTCTCAAGATTAATGTAGGAAGTTGTTCCACTACCTTAGCTTCCTTACAGTAGTAATACGATATATAAAGGTATTTGGGTAGCTAGTTTTTCTTGGATCAATGCAACATTTGGGGTCAAGACAATAGATTAGGTTTAGCTATCATCATTTTGGTTCATTTTTTTAACAAACTTCTAGGGACACTCTCCAAAGTCTAAGCTAAGATCAAATAGTAAGAGATTAAAACCACTCTCATAGAGTTGGGCTTCAACCCTCCATGATTCATGGATGAGAACATTTTGCTTTCATGATGAGAACCTTGGCCTTGAAAGTGAAAATATGTTCCAAGAAGTGGAGCAGTGGTTTTGGAAACCAACATGGGGAATGAAGTAATGTAGTTAAAAACCAATATAATCCCTAAAGGATTGGTTGAATTAGAAAGAATGTTTGATAGTGAAAATTTCTACAAGAGCAAAAGAAAACCAATACATGAAGATGTTGTTGAAGGTGTAAATCTAGGTACAAAAGCAAAACTTACAATGATTTATATTGGTAAGAGATTGAAAGGAGGAGAAAAATATATGTTGGTTACCTTATTGAAAATATTCGAAAAGTGTTTTTCATGGTAATATGATGAACTCAAAACACATAGGTAGGATTTTCTTAGCATACAATTTATATCTAGTCTAATGTGAAATTTTTTTAAACAAAGAGGCCAATCAATCCCACTATTGCTCCAAAAATATAAAATAAATAATGAAATTGAAATAGGGAGGTATCATCAAGCCAATTAGGCACTTTGAATGGGTTTCAAATGTTGTTCCACTTAGGAAAAGGAATTAAGAGATAAGGTTATGTGTAGACTTCAAGAACTTGAACATCAAGTCTCTTAAAGATAACTATTCCTCTCTTGAGTATAAATCATCTATTGCAAAAGGTAACTGAATTGGAACTAATGTCTATGATGGATGGATTATCAGTTATAACCAAGTGGTGGTCAAGGAGCCAAAATGACACAAAATTACATTTACTACTCCTTGGGTCACATATGTTTATTTGATAATGTCATTTGAGTTTTAAATATATGATCAATTTTTTAGAGAGCAATGGATGTTACATTTTTCAACTTCATAAATGAGATCATGGTGGTTTACTAGGATGATCTAATAACATATTCCATGTATATAAAATATCATTTAAACAACTTAGAGTTGATATTCAAAAGGTGTTTTGAGTATGGGATTTCCCTATATCCCAAAAGTGTATATTTGGTTTGGAAGAAGGAAAATTGTTGGGGCATATTGTATCAAAGGATAGGGTGAGAATAGATCCAAAAAGATTATTTCTATCTCATCAATCCCAAACACAATCAAAGGTGTGCATTCCTTATTCAACCAAATCAACTTTAATAAGAGATTAATTCCAAGTTTTGCTAAGAAAACCAAAGCTATCTCCAAAATGTTGAGAAACAAGCAATCAATTACATGGTGCTATGAACCAGTTGAAGTATTTGTGAAGATCAAGAAATCTATTAAATAAGCATGATCTTGGTGAGTCCAAACTATTTTAGACCTTTCTATATTTTCTCATTTGTCTCATTCCATACTATTTTTGCTGTATTACTTCAAAATAACAAGGATGGATATGAACATATTATATTTTTTAGCAAGTCTTTACTAGATGTTGAATTAAAATATTTAATAATAGAAAAGCATGTTTACACCTTGTCAAAGCCATTAAGAATTATAAATTGTCTAATAGATGCAAAGACCATTGTATATGTGCAACATACAATGGTAAAAGATATATTCAATTAGTAGAGATGCAAAAGGATCAATAAGATCCAAAAACATGATATGGGGGTACAAATAACAAAGCTAGTTAGAGGTCAAGGCTTGACAAAAAACAAAAAGTACAAATCTAGAGGCAACCAAAGTTAATGAATAAAATTATGATCATGCATATATTTTTTGTCCATTAAAAGATGATCCATGGTATAAGAATATCTTCTACTTGGAAAATATGAGATTTCCTAATGGAATCAATGATAACTAACAAAGGACTCTTAAGTTGCAATTCCAAATATAAGTGTTGGTACATGATGATCTAATGTGAGAGATCCCAAAGGGCTGCTCCTTAAATTCTTGAATAAAGAACGTCCTAATAAGATGATGGGTGAATTTCATAAAGGAATTTGTGGAAGAAATTTCAAGGCCAAGACCGTTGTGCACAAATTCCTCAAAGTAGGATGTTGGTTTCCTACTTTGTTCAAGGATGTGGTTGGAAGAATAAGAAAGTGCAACACTTACCAAAGGTTTTTTAGGAAAATTAAAGTTTACACGTTACTTGCCTCTAACACTTGTGATGGTAGAAGCTCCTTTCGAACAATGGGGAATCAATTTCATAGGAGAAATTCAAGAAAGGTTGAGCTATAAATATAAGTGAATTCTTGTATCCACTGACTACTTTGCCAAGTGGGTTGAAGAAATTCTAACTATTAATATTATATCAAAGGTGGTGGTGGATTTATTACTTAATACTATCATAAATAGTTTTGGTGTGTTGACAAGAATCATTACAAATAATGTTGCATTTAAGATCCAATGATATTTTAGTTTTACACTATAGGATTGATCTAATTCACCCATCCCCCTATCACCCCAATAAAATGAACAAAATAAACCTATCAAAAAGAGCCTTATGAAGGTCATTTAAAGAACATTGGAGTTGAACACAAAAATATGGGATGAAAAATTGAAATATGCACTATGGGATGATAGAGTGACCTATAAGACAACTATTGGAAAGAGCCCGTTTGAACTAGTTTATGGGCTAGATGCTAAAATGCCAATCAACTTGGAACTGATTGTATATCAACTACTATAAGATGTTGAAAGAGGAGTAAATACTACAATCTATTTGAGAATGATGAAAACTAATATATTTGGATGAAAACAAGAGGATTGCACTTAAGAAAATCTTATCACACAAATAAGAAACAAAATTATCTCTTTGGAAAGACAAATTTACAAATAAATTAAGATATGGTCCTCATGTGGAATGCAAAATTAGAGGATAAAAGAACACGACCAAGATCATTGTGCACAAATTCCTGAAAATAGGATTTTGGTCTCCAACTTTGTTCAAGGATGTGGTTGGAAGAATAAGAAAGTGCAATCTTACCAAAGGTTTTTAAGAAAATTAAAGTTTACACGCTCCTTGCCTCTAACATTTGTGATGGTAGAAGCTCCTTTTGAATAGTGGGGAATTAATTTGATAGGGGAAATTCAAGAAAGATCAAGCTATATATATAAGTGGATTCTTGTATTCACTAACTACTTTGCCAAGTGGGTTGATTAAATTCCAACTTGTAATACTATATCAAAGTTGGTGGTCGATTTCTTACATAATACTATCATAACTAGATTTTGTGTGTTGACAAGAATCATTACAAATAATGTTGTGTTTTAGATCCAATGATATTTTAGTTTTACACACTATGGGATTGATCTAATTCACCCATCCCCCTAAATAGACAAGATAAACCTATTAACAAAAGCCTTATGAAGATCATTTGAAGAACATTGGATATGAACACAAAAATATGGGATGGAAAATTGAAATATGCACTATGGGATGATAGAGTGACCTATAAGATAACTATTGGAAAGAGCCCATTTGAACTAGTTTATGGGCTACATGCCAAAATGCCAATCAACTTGGAATTGCTTGTATATCAACTACTATAAGATGTTGAAAGAGGACTAAATACTAAAATATATTTGAGAATGATGAAACTAATAGATTTGGATGAAAACAAGAGGATTGCACTTGAGAAAATCTTATCATGCAAATAGGAAACAAAATATCTCTTTGGAAGGAAAACTTTACAAATAAATTGAGATATGGTCCTCATGTGGAATGCAAAATTAGAGGATAACGGAAAATATGGGAAGTTTTCATTCCTTTATGGCTTGGACCATATGAAGTTGCAAAGGTGTATGGTCACTTTGTGTACCATTTGAAGAATCTAACATGATATTTAATAGAGTTATTAATTCATGGTCAACATCTTAATCATTAATTCATGTAAGTAATGATGTCCTACCTTGTATATATTTTGTGTCTCAAAAATTTTGTGTCTTTGTGCAATCTTGACCCTTGTTGGTCATAATGAAGTGTGATTCAATCCCCTCTTTATATCCATTTTTGTGATATTATCCTAGAGATTTGGATTCTCATTATGCTTGCAAGAGGCCCACATTCTTAAGTAGAGCCAATATTGAGATTCAATTTGATAAGGCCCTATTTTTCTTGGGTCCTATCTCTTTATTAATTTAGGCAATATTTCACCCATCATGGATGATCAATTTGAGAAGTCTTTCAAAGGGTTTCATTTTATCAAAGTTTTCTAAGTGTTGTTCTCCTTCATCCCCCATGTGCCAACATAATTTGAAAGTTACCAAAATCTAAGAAAATTCTCTCTATCTAGGAACTTTCTTGTCATTTTTCATCCATTTCACTATGCTTTGGAATTTTTGTGTGGAACCAAATATATCCTATTCTACCAATATAATGTATACTATTTTGCATGAAAGTTTCACAATACACATCTGCTCCCTCTATTCCTTTCATTTCCTTTAATTCTAGTCTAACATAAGAAAGATACATTCACACAAGGTTTTATGACTCATAGACTAGATAAAAACATATTATTTAATCCCAAATGCACAAAATAAACTCATATATTACGTAGAAACATCTACATTCATCACATGACAAAAAAATCAAACGAAAGATTGTAAATTCAACATGAGAAGAAAATACAGTATAAAGGGCAATAAATTAGCTCATAGACCAACTACATTATCTATTATTTAGTCCAAAATGAAGAACTCTACATACTCCTTTGTTGTTGTACAATGTGAAAGAATCCAAAAAAATTCTAGTCAAGAACTAAACCTAGCCAAAAAGACATCTTACATTACAATTGAATATATATAGTTTATAATTGATTCTTTAAATACAATAATAAAAAATAAACTCTATTAGTTAGATTTATCTTAGAAATAGAACAAATTTTCTAACTTCAATTATAATAAATGACATAATTCACTTTTGAAAAACTATTACTCTCCCCATCAGGAAGTGGTGATGATAATTTTTCCAAATGATCCAGAAAAAAGGGCTTCCCAATTGGATACAACCTATATTATAGTTGTGTGGATTTGTTCATGTTTCCATATTTCACATACATGTTTACCAAAGCATTTAAACTATAATATAAAATAAAATCCTTCTTCCATTGCACTTTGATGGATTCCCACATGTTGTTCTAGAGATCCCCTTTTGACACAGGTCAAGGACAATGCTAATCAAGGTAGTGGAATTCAACTTTACACTTGCCAATCATATTTGTAAGAAAGTTCCTAACACCTATTAAAAAAATTCATTTTGAACATACCTACAATCATTGCCTATGAAATTAAAAGTCTCTTTGAGGTGTTTTATCAATTAGTTCATGGCCCATTCATGCTTCCACCATTAGGATACACTTTGACAAGTCAAAGAGTTCTTGAATTTTTGAACTCTCTAACTAACTCAATAAATCTTGAAATGAATGTCATTTAAAATTCATTAAGTTATTATCAAGCTTATTCACAAACACTTGAAAAAAGACCTTTTTCCTTTATACTTGTTAATAAGTTGTTCTATGTGCTATGTCAAAGTTCCCATTTTGTGTAGATGTGAAGAGAGGGGCACAACCAAGCATGATTGTTTGAATATTTCTAAAATTGCTTCAATTTATCATTACATTCCATAAGATGGCCCATCTCTTCTTGGAATTCTATATGGCACATGACCATGGAGGAAATGCAAAGGTTGAGGAATTTGGCATGAAACTTTCCAAATCCAATCTATGCACATCCACAATTTATATCTCTATGTAGGTATAAATGGTATGGCTTCAATAGTTGCTCAAAATAATTCCATTTTAGTGATGCTTAGCATACATATCATGCACCAAAACTTCCACTTCAATTGTGTTCACTTGAAACTTTGCATCCATCAAAATGAAATTGTTTTATCCTTTACAATTTTATAACCATCCATACACTACCAAAGCTCTTATTCTTATGAAGAAACGTGAGAAATTTCAAAGGTCTTAAAACTTTGTTTTACATCTACCCAATGCATCCACTTAACACTTTGAATATTGTGGCATGTAAAGCATTCCTCTATTTCCATGATTTTATGGTTTGACAAACCTCCTTTAGCATCAAATAGAAGTTTGTGAACTCAAAAAAATATCACCAAACAATTCAAATACATGTGTTAGAGGTTATAATTATTATAGAACCGATGTTGTGGGTTCAATAAATTTTTGAACCCATCTTTGATAAGGTCATGGGTTAAATAAATTCTTGAACCCATGAACTCTTTGATAAGTTCATGTGTGTACTTTCCTATGTATACATTTTTGCACCCACTAATGTATATGCTCCATGTGAGGACACTTTCTATGTATATGTCACGTAGGTACTACGTATACTTTCGTGATCGTATACTCCCTTTTTATGCGGTCGTATGGATTGTACAGTCGTATAGATTCCATACTCAAGGACCCTACAAAACATGAAAAATTTTCTATCAGCAAAACTGCAAGTGTTATATATCAAGTTTTATTTCTCAGCCACTCCGAGCATAACAATTGACTTCATTTTTCTTCCAAACACATCTATAAAAATTTAACCTCTAAAACCACTCAAGAACCTGCAAAAACTAATTACTGAGAACCAACCACAAGGCTCAAATGCACAAAATGAAGTTAGATAAGGGTATTATCCTCGGTCGAGTTACCAAAAAAACTGATGCATTTGATTTGAAATATTAATAGAAACAAACTAGTTTGCAAGTTCCTATTCAAACCAAGATGAAACCTCTAGATAGAGCTCACAATGAAATTCAAAAAAATACACTAACATCAAAAACCAACCCAAATGTTACCATAGACTTCATTGTGATTTGATTTGCTCCAAATGATGGTTGATATGTGGATGCTCCCTTGCTTGAAGACTACCCTATTTGATAGCATGTACTTAACTCAAAGTTAATAAATGATTCAAATGGATGGAGTGCCTCCATTTATAGAATTTTGGAAGAGGTAATGGATGGTTGAGATATAATGGTGAGATCAACAATGGAGGATGATTGAGAGGATTTCTGTAGGATGAAGGAGAGAATGGAGGGTCAAGAAGGAGGTTGTTGGAATGTAAAGGGTTATGATGCATTTACTGTATTTGGTAAGTGGTTGTAACCATGAAGAATATAAGGGACATGTACATATTGGAGGCCTATATGGTTGGGTTTGGTGAGGAGAATATTGGAACCATAAGGACAAGTGTTCTTAGGTGTCCTATTTCTTGGACTGGGTGAGAGAATATATGCATGATTAAATAATAATAGTTATTAATTATTTTAGCCATGTGTGAGGTTGAAAATAATGATTATTTATTTATGAGGTTGTGATGGAAAATTGGATTAATTAAATAATGTGATTATTTAATTAAGTGAGTGACCTTAAGTGAAGGGGAATTGTCTAGGT
This sequence comes from Sequoia sempervirens, assembly GCA_007258455.2. Classification (NCBI taxonomy): domain Eukaryota; kingdom Viridiplantae; phylum Streptophyta; class Pinopsida; order Cupressales; family Cupressaceae; genus Sequoia; species Sequoia sempervirens. The sequence goes on along the minus strand of VDFB02058242.1, from coordinate 426,408,623 downwards.
GATGTGTTTAGTTGATTAGGACTAGGTGTACTAGGTAAATATTTAGGTGTGTACATTTTCCTCCTTTACATGCAATGTCATGACTAAGTGGTCATTGTGTCAAAGAAGAATAAAAAGTAGGATGGGAGTGAAGCTTCAGTGGTAAGTTTCCCTGGATGCTTGGGATGATGACATGGAAGTGATGCTCCGACAAGAGAACTATTAGGTGAAATAGATCCTAGGAGGTCTCTTGAAAAGACAAAGGATGAAGAAAATATGTGCCATGATTGACAAAATTAACTTGGGAGAAATCATGTTGGGGTGATGTATGTTCCATGGATATAGATATGATGATGGATAAGTATTGGAATAATGATTTATGTCACTAAAATGATTAGATGACAGGATTTTGGATTGCATGGTTGTACATATTGGGTTGGGAAAATGTGTCTCAACCTTGCAATTACATAAGTTATTGTTGATACATAAGGTATTGTTCATCTATCGACGACGGGGGGTGTGGGGGGTCTCCCCCCGCAAGGGGTCCGGGGGGATCATCCTCTTGGCTGGGGTCTAGGGCTAGTGTGCCCTAGCGAGGGCTTGGGGGTAGCACCCCTGAAAGGAAAATTTTATTTATATTTTATTATTGTAAATCTAGACCGTTCATCATTATATCTTAGATCTGATGACTAATATTTTATTAGCTTGACTTTCCCTAGAAGCAAACCTTATTTTATGAGGGCATTGTATTAAAACTATGTATAGTGATGTATTCAGAGAGTCTGATAGCGTTCGTGTTGCCTATGGATCTCTGGTTGGTGATACTCCTATGAGAAGCTTGCTCTGCAAGTATATTGTAATCTTTGTGATTTCTAAATAGTATATTGGGCGACTTTTGGAGTGCGGGGTTTTTCTCTTGAAAGGGTTTTCCCCACGTAAATCACTATGTTGTGGTATACATGATATTTGTGTTTATTTCTATTTAAGTTTATGTAACTATTAAAGATTTGTAAAAAGTTTTACATTATTATCCTCTCAAGATTAGTGTAGGAAGTTGGTCTGCTACCTTAGCTTCCTTACAAGTGGTATCAGAGCCTGATCACCTTTGGTTTTAGTTGTGGGTTGTTGGGTTTTTTGAACTAACCTAGATTTGAGTGGGAGTTTGTGCAAAAGAAGCTTTGTGATCTCGTTGCAGGAATTTTCAAATGGAAAGTTCATTAGGGAGAATAAAGGTGGATAATTTTTTTGGAAATAATTTTGAAATGTGGAAGCTGAAGACAGAGGATCTGTTGATAGATCGAGATTTGTGGGATGTTGTTGATCAAAATGTTTCAAGGCTTGTGGATCCTACTCAAGCTGCTCAATATGATGTTATGGACCATAAAGCCAAGGGTCTAATCATATTATGCTTGGAAGACTCTATTTTAATCAATGTCCATGAAGAGACCTTTGCACAAAAACTATGGAAGAAGCTTGGTGAGATGTATTAAGCCAAATCTTTAGTGAACAAGATTTTCTTGAGGAAGAAGTTGTATTCCTTGACAATGGAAGAGGGTGGACAAATTAAAAACCACTTGGAATCATTTAATATGTTGGTGGCTCAATTGGCATCAGTTGGTGTCAAAATGGATGAGGAGGATACATGCCAGATCTTGCTTTGTTCTTTGCCTGATTCATGGGATTCTCTTGTTATGGATATTGGGAGTAATTTTGTTGTATTGAAGATTGAAGATGTGGTGGGTTCTTTTATTTTTGAAGAGATGAGGAGGAAGGTATCCATCAGTGCCAAGGAATCCATAAATGTTCATGGAAGACCTAGGGAAAAAGGAAAGAAGAATGAGAAGCATGACAAATCCAAGTACAAGGGGAGATCTAAGTCTCCTGGAAAGTCCAAAGTTATTTGTTGGAATTGCAGTAAGGTTGGATATGTTTGTAAGGACTACAAAGAAGAAAAATAAGAAATTTGATTCTGATTCTAAGTCTGAGAAGGAAGATGGTGATGCATTCATTATAGCTTTGGCAACTCATGCAGGTAATGATGTATGGTTAATTGACTTAGGTGCATCTATCCATATGATGTTTAAAGAGATTGGTTTTCTGAATATGAAGAATTTGATGGAGGTAAGGTGTACTTGGGTGATGATTATTATTTAAATATTGTTGGCAATGGTAAAGTTAAAATTAGGTTTCCTGATGGTAGAATAAAAAGGATTAATGGTGTGTTGCATATCCTTGGTTTAACACAAAATTTATTATCTGTGAGTAAAATAATAGATGCATGTGTGTAGGTCGCATTTTCTAATGTAGGATGCAAGATGGTTAGAGGTGTGATGGTGATTGCTAGAGGTGTCAGATATGGCACATTATATAAGCTTGATGCATACACTATTGAGCTCAATAGTACTTCTGTGAAAAGCAAGTTTGTGGAAAAAGTGAGGGTTTCACCTTTAGCAGATGGGTATGACTTTGGGGTACCCAAGGGTGCTCTTTCTTCTGAATCAAAGTTACCTGCAAAGAAAAATATGTTATGGCATCAAAGACTTGTCCATATTGGAGAAAAGGGTCTAAGGACCTTGAAAAATAAAAACCTTGTTGAAGGTCTATCTGATTGTAATCTTGAGTTTGATTTTATGAGCATTACATTTATGGAAAAAAACCACGTTCAAATTTACTTGAGTTCTCATAAATCTTGTGGTGTATTGGATCTTATTCATTATGATGTGTTTAGTCTTGTAGATGTTCCTTCAATTGGTAAATCCACATATTATGTTTCATTTATCGATGATTATAGTAGAACGACATGGGTATACTTTCTAAAGAGTAAATATAAAGTTTTTCAGACAATTTAAAGAATTTAAAGCAATGGTTGAGTTGCAGACTAGAAAGAAAAAAATAAATTTAAGGACTGATAATGGTGGTGAATTTTTCTCTAATGATTTTGATAGATTTTTTAAAGATTGTGGTATTCATAGACAAAAGATAACTCTGCATTCTCCATATCATAATGGAGTTGTAGAAAGAATGAACAAGACACTGATGGAGAAGGCTAGGAGTATGTTTAGTGGTGCTAGTCTAGAACAATGGTTTTGGGATGAAGCTTTTGCCACTTATTGTTACATGATTAGCAGATCTCCTACATCATCTCTTGTTGATAAGACACCTATAGAAGCATGGTCGATCCAAAAGCCTTCATGTTAAGACATCTTAGAGTTTTTGGTTTCGATGCATATCATGCGCTAAAGGAGAAGCAGATAAAGTTGGAGAACAAGGCTGTGAAATGTATCTTCATCAGATACAGTTATGGTGTGAAAGGATACAAGCTTTGGGATCCTATTGCACAAAAGGTAATACATAATAGAAGTGTCATTTTTAGAGAAACTAATCCTTCTTCTGTTACATTGCAAATAGAACAAAGCAAACAAGAAGATGTGATTCACTTTCCTTCTACACTTGAGAAAGTTGAATCAAGGCCCATCGATAGAAGTTGAGGAGAGCTCATCCATATCAAAATATGTAGAAGAGGAGGAAGAACCTCCAACTCAGCTTGTTCGTAGGTCTACAAGGCATAGACAACCACTTGAAAGGTATTCACTTGATGATTGGAGATGCATTTTTTCTTTGAATACTAACATGGATAAACCCTAATCGGTAGAAGAGGCATTAGGTATGAATGATGCAAAATCATCGAAGTTTGCTATGGATGAAGAAATGTCAGCTTTAAAAAAGAATGATACATTGGATCTTGTACCATTTCCTGAAGTAAGAAAACCTATTGGTTGCAAATGGGTATTCAAGAAAAAGATTGTTTCAAATGAAGGTATTGAGAAGTACAAAGCAAGGTGGTTGTAAAAGGTTACTCTCAAGTTGAGGGTGTTGATTATGGTGAGATATTTTCTCTTGTTGCAAAAATGACTTCCATTAGATTTTTGCTTTCTATTGTTGTTGCTTATGATTTAGAGGTTGAGAAAATAGATGTGAAAACTACTTTCCTTCATGGTGACTTGGAGGAGGTGTAGACATGTAAAAATGGCTTAACGCATATCACACATCCTGAATCATATTTTTCCATTATCGACATCACTTTCATTATCACTATTGCATTTCACTTTATTAACATCATTAATCTCCTTTTTAACATCATTTGCATCATTAACCCTATTTTCCTCTATTAATTAGATAATCTTGAATTATTTAATTAATTCACTGTCATCACCTGATTTAACCTTAATTCCTCCTTATTGATTAAATAAACATTAATTATTTAATTATGTCTCTAACATTACTTATTCTTCTAAATTAATTAAATAGTTATCATTAATTATTTAATTAATCTACTTTTCCTCTTCCAAATTAAATAATTAAATCAATTATTCAATTTCCCCATATTCACTCGAGATGGTCAATTAAAACTTTTATTTATTAAATCAAATACATCTTGCACATTCCTCTCAAGATTAATTGATTATTTAATTAATTAATCATCCTCACACATTCTGATTGAATAAATCATGTCCACTAATTACTCAATCCAATTTGGTAATCCCACTGATTACTCAATCTAATTTGACAATCCCACTAATTACTCAATCTAATTTGCCAATCCCACTAATTGCTCAATCCAATTTGGTAATCCCACTGATTACTCAATCCAGTTTGGTAATCCCACTGATTACTCAATCCAATTTGGTAGTCCCACTGATTACTCAATCTAATTTTCTAATCCCACTAATTATTCAATCCAATCCCACCGATTATCCAATTAATTCCCTTGATTAGATTAATTATCCCAGTTAACTAATCAATCTATTTCCTCTCAACGGACCTCGACAGTTGATCCTGATCTTTCATCTTTGAATCCCGATCATTCATCTAAAACTTGAAAATCTATAAAACAACCCACATCCCTCTCATAATGGATCTAGAGAATTTGTAGAAAGGTCATGTCAGATTGACTATTGAGGCAAATTGAGCAAAACATATCCTTGCATTCTAGATCATTGTCATTATCAAGATTTTGCAATCATGGAGGCTTTGTGTTGAATCAAGCAATCCAAAATCCATCTTCAACACAAATACACTCAACCATGGGATGGTATGATTGTAGTTTTTGAATTCATTTTGTGTCTCATTTGTTTATGCTAACCTTGCTTGTTTGGATTCTTAAGCTTTGCAATTACAATTGATGGGTAAGTGTGTCTTGTTATCTTGTTTTGAATTGCTTTGAATTCATTGATTATTACCAATCTATTGATCCATATTCCCCTTACACATTTTGGCACACCCGGTGGGACTTAGGTCCTTAACTCTAATGTTTTCATTAAGTGTTGTGATCAATTGTAGGTTCTGGGTTGTTGTCATCGTTTTTAGGAATCACTTTTGTCAAACTGGGTCACTATAGTCCTAAATCCAAACGTGGTTGTCATATTTTTTGTTCACCATTGTAGGAATAGAGTCGCTTTCATCTTTTCTAATATTTTGTGTAGGAACAAAGCCTCTATCATCCTAAAGAAGGTTGTTAGTGTCAAAACAATCACGTTTTTCTATTCTATTGACAGGTTTTAACTAACTGTTATTGCAGAGTTGCTATTGTCAGGAACAGAGTTGCTATCATCCTATTTCTCAGTCGCTATCATCTAATAGAGCTTCTATCACACCAAGTACATGGTCACTATCATATGTAAAAGAGTCACTATCATACTATTTCCTGTGTCTGTTGTAGTTTATCAAAATTTCTTAGATTCTTAGTTTACGTAACCCTAACACAATTTTTGTTTGTTGTATTTTTAGTTTATCTAATATTGTTGATGCAACTCTTGTAGGGTGATGGAGTTTTTTTTGTTGAACTAATAATAATTTTCTTGTAGGGTAGGGTTGACAAACGGTCTAGTATTCTTAAAAGCTTAAACTACTAACACATTTGCTTGCAAAGCCTCCTTCAAGATCATTTTATTTTCAAGCATTTGTATGGGTGTTTTTAAGTTTTTGAACATTTGAATTTGGTGCTTTAAAAACATAAATTTCTATCTACAAACATTTCATTTGGGCTTAAAAATCTAATTACAATGACAACAAATTTGGATTTCAAGCATTTGTATGGATGTTTTTAAGTATTTAAAACATTTGAATTTGGTGCTTTAAAAACATGAATTTCTATCTACAAGCATTTCATTTAGGCTTAAAAATCTAATTGCGATGACAAAAAATTGGTTTACAACACTTGGATTAAGTGTTTGAAGTCTCTAACATTTGAAATTGGTGCTTTTAAAAACACAAATTGTTATCTATAACACCTCATTTGGGCTTAAAATCTAATTGCAATAAATTGTCCACCATGTCTATGTTGCAAGTATGAAGGTGTTGTCATTGATTTCAACAAGCCTATGTTGTCATTAATGATAGTAGTATAGTGGTTGAGAAGATATTGTTGCTTTGATAAGCTTCTATTTATGATTCAAATGTCGAGGATACCGAGAAAATTGATAAAATAAGGAAATAGGGTGTTGTAGAGGTGTTATGGTTTTGCTTGGTATTTCTTCTAGCGTGAAGATCTACTTTTTTTGTTTGGATATGTTGGCTAGAGATGTTTAGAGTTTCTATATCCAGAATTTTGGCTTCTAGATTGCTGGTCAGAGGAAGTTGTGTTCACCAATGTGTGAATTGGTTTTGCAGTGTTGTGTTCACCAGTCTGGGAGAAATTTATTTGCTCCGTATTTCTCTATAGTTGCTTTTCAAAACTTGTGGTTCTAGAGGAGAGTTGATAATGTTGTTCTCTTTCTTGTGTCAAGAGGATTCATGGTTAGGTGTATTAGAAGAAGGTCTTCTGAGTTATAGAGTATTGCATTGTTTGGAAGTGTTGTTTGGATAAACAATATGATTATAATCTTTAGGTGAGATTTGTTGCAAAGGATTTTTTTGGTTTCTAAGATGTTCTTGGATCGTGTTTAGGTGAATTTTGTTGCTTGGAAGTTTTAGATTGATCAAAGGAAGCATGTAATTAAAATTTTAATGTGTTTTCATAGGTAACAACCGACCTGGTGTTTACACTACATTCGAATATGTTCAAGTGTTAATGAAGACGTAGCACAACATTTGAGATTTAATTTGGGTCCTAGTTAAGTGTTTTTTGGTCCACTTTCATTCACATCCATCGCGAGAATGTTTAGTGATGACCTAATTTGAAATTGGAAAGTGAGAAGTGTGCATTACCGACCTTGGAGAAAGTTTTCAAGGTTGAGGATGGTATAAGTATGAGTTGAGATGTTGAAGATTGTCAAGATAGAAAGAATAGAGGTGTTTGATGCAAGTGATGTGAATTGTCGAAGAGTAGAGTGTGAGTTTGAGCAGATCGGTGCTAACTTCAAAGTGTTGGATTCCTTATTGCAGTGAGCTGAAGGTGTCCAAAATATTTCAAACAAGACTATGAAAGTGTTGGAGCTATTGTGGTGGATCCTCTGCTACATTGAGAAGTTGTTCATTCTGTAACATTTCTCTTCTATCTTCTTTTTTCTTTTTATGGCAGTGAGTCCTAGCTGTGAGCCTTTTTAGATAGCGTGTCCTATTCTGGCAGTGAGCCCTTGTACCGGTTTTGCAATTACTTATATTGTGAGCTAATCCTCACCGTGGTTTTTCCCTCATTGGGTTTTCCACGTAAATTTGGTGTTCTCTTATGTATGGTGTTGGTTGTTTAAGTTTATGTTATCCACTCTTCATGTTTAAACATTATAACAGATTAAGGGTTTTATGAATGCATGTGGATCTATTTATTGTTGAGGGTTTTGATGTTTTAAGTTGTTATAATTGATTCACCCCCCTCTCAGTTGTCTTGTTCATTTAACAGTTGGTATTAGATCAAGGTTCCTTGGAGAAAACCTTAACCGCTTGAGATAGATCTAGGATGGAAAACAAGATAGATTTCCCTAGATTTGATGGCAAAAATTATGCATTCTAGAAGACAAAGATGGAAGGATATCTGACATCTCATGGATATGAGATTGGAAAGGAAATAAAAAGTTAATATGTTTCACCTGCGAATGGTCCAAGCACAAGTGATGAGATCAAGGCGCATGAAATAAATGGTAAGGCAAGATTTATTCTCGTGAATAGTCTTTCAAATTCTGAATTGGTAAAATTTATGAATCTTAAGGCTGCTAAAGAAGTTTGGGATAAGCTTGAAAGCATTTATGAAGGAGATGAAAAGGTTAAACAAGTGAAGTTGTAGAATTTGAAGGCACAATTTGAGACCTTGAGAATGTCTTCAAAGATGAAACAATTACAATCTACATGCAGAGGGCTGATGAGATGGTAAGTGTGACAAGAGATCTTGGTGCACAAGTCAAAGAACCTAGAGTGGTAAAGAAAGTTCTTAGATCTCTTCCTGATTCTTATAGTGAAAAGATATCTGCTATTGAGAAATTTACAAATTTTAATACTTATTCTAGAGATCAATTTATTGGAACACTAACTTCATTTGAAATGAGAAAACCTGACTTGAAAAATGGTGCAAAAGTGGAGACTGCTTTCAAGGCTGGAAAATAAGAAAAGGTTGAAGATTCAAATGGAGAAGATCTTGATGATGTGGAAGCTAACTTTGTAAGAAGGATGAAAAAGGGCACCATTAATTACAAAGGTAAACTACCTTTCAAATGTTTTAGCTATGGAAATATAGGTCATTATGCCTCAAGATATCCAAATAGAGTTGTGAACAATAAAAGTAAGGAGAACAAAGGAGAGATGATTAAGAGAAGTTACTATGTTAGAGAGGATGCTGGTATTTTTGATGATGAATTTGATTATGGAGATGATGATGAATGCTTGTTTTTGGCTATAAAAGATTAATCTACTTATGCTAACTCTGAAAGTTGTGTGAAGGAAAGTGTTCTGGAGAAGAAGGATAAGATTGAAGGTACTTCAGTATCTTCTTTTCATGCTAGACAAGATGAGAACTATTGGGTTGTTGATAGTGGATGCTCTAATCACATTACCAAAGACAAAATTATGTTTATTAAAATTGAAAATTATGATGGAGGATTAGTTAAACTTGGAGATGATTCAGGAGCTAAGATTTGTGGAATAGGTTCAATAAGTTTTGATGGCAAGCATAATATTGAAGAATTTACTATGTTAAAAGCTTAAGACATAATATTTTGAGTGTTGGAAAAATGTGTAGCAAAGGATATAATCTTGTGTTTAAGGATGAAATTTGCGAGATTAGAAAAGGATCTGGAACTGTGATTGTCACCGGTAAGAGGACAGATGGAGATATCTATCAGCTTAAGGGTGTTGATGGTCATTTCCTTATCACTCAGATTAATGACAGTTGGTTATGGCACCAGAGGATGTGTCATATGAATTTTGACAATATGGTTAGAATCAGTTCAATTCATACAGTAAGAGACCTACCAAGAATCACAAAACTTATCAATGCCATTTGCAAAGATTGTCAATTTGAAAAACAAACAAGGATTAGTTTCAAGGGAAAAGAGCAATCTACTACCAGACTACTGGAATTAATACATACAGATCTTTGTGGTCCTACAAGGGTGAGAAGTCTTCAAGGTGACAGGTATTTCACACTTTCGATTGATGATTACTCTAGAATAACATGGGTTACTTTTCTTAGAGAAAAATCTAAATCTATGGATAAATTTAAAGCATTCAAAGCTATTGATGAGAATGAAATGGATTTGAAAAACAAATGTTTGAGGTCTGTCAGAGGTGGAGAATTCACCTCCAATGAATTTAACATGTTTTGTGAAGATGATGGAATAAAGAGACACTTGTTTTCCCTTAGAAATCCTTAGTAGAATGGAGTGGTTGAAAGGAAAAATAGAACTATTCAAGAAGCTGCAACGACTATCATGAAAGAAGCTAAACTACTGGAAGTCTACTGGAGAGAAGTGATTCATACTACTATTTACATAATTAACAGAGTTCAAGCCAAAGCTAACAACACAAAGACTCCCTATGAATTATGGTATGGAAGGATTCCTATTGTCAAGTACTTTAGAGTATTTGGAAGCAAATGTTATATCAGAAGAGATGAAGAAAACTTGGAAAAGTTTCATGAAGGTATCTTCCTTAGATATTCTACTAAAAGAAAATCTTACAGATGTTACAACAAAAAGCTAGGAAAGATTGTTGAGAGTGCAAATGTTAAGGTTGATGAAAATTTGCAATATTAAGTTGCTATAGATGGTTATGTGTCAGATGAACCTACTTGTGGAGAAGAAGAAGAATAAAAAGCTAAAGAAAAAGAAATGCAGAATGAAGAGGAAGAAGCTCCGGAAAAGACCCCTAAGACCCCCAAGTATGTGCAAAGAGATCATTCTGAAGAACAAATTATTGGAGATAAAAGGAAAGGAGTATTGACAAGAAGAGTTGCTAAAGCTAAGGTAAATATGTGTTCACTTTCTAAAACTAAACCTAAAAAAGTGAGTGATGCATGCAAAGATGAATATTGGATTAAGGCAATGGAAGAAGAGTTGGAACAAATTGAGAAAAATCAAACTTGGGAATTGGTTCCTAGACCTAAAAATAAGAACATAATTGGAACTAAGTGGGTATCTAGAAACAAAATAGATGAGAATGGAAAAGTGGTTAGAAATAAAGCAAGGCTTGTGTGTAAGGGTTACTCACAAGTGGAAGGGATAGACTTTGAGGAAACATTTTCCCCGATGGCTAGAATGGAAGCAATGAGAATGTTTTAAGCATTTTCAGCATACAAGGACTTTAAAGTTTATCAAATGGATGTGAAGTTTGCTTTCCTGAATGGTGAATTGGAAGAAGAGGTTTACATGGAACAACCGAAAGGATTTCAGCTATCAGATTAACCAGATATAGTTTACAAATTGGAAAAGGTGTTATATGGATTGAAGCAATCTACCAGAGCTTGGTATGCAAGACTGGGTAGATTTATGATACAACAAAGATTCAACAAAGGTACTACAGATAGTAATATTTACTTTAAAATTGAGGAAGACAAAATTTTGATAGTGGTTGTGTATGTGGATGACATTAGCTTTGGAGGCAATGAGGATATGTGTAATAAGTTTGTTGAAGAGATGCAAAAAGAGTTCAAGATGTTTATGTTTGGGGAGATGAATTTCTTCCTTGGGCTACAAATCAATCAAAAAGATAAAGGCATATTCATTTCACAGTCAAAATATGTCAAAGAAACATTGAAGAAGTTTGGAATGGATGACTCCAAACTGGTATGCACTCCTATGGTGACTGGTTGCAAGTTGAGCAAGGATGATGAATCACCTAAGGCTGATCAGAGCAAGCACAGACCTATGGTTGGTGGATTGCTATATTTAGTTGCTACTAGATCGAATATCATGCATGTAGTTTGTCTTGTGGCTATATTTCAAGAAGATCCTAAAGAGTCACATGTTGCAGCAGTGAAGAGGATATTCAGACACTTAAAAGGCACTCTAAATCATGGTTTATGGTATCCTAAGGATATTAATTTCACATTAAGTGCATATACAGATGCAGATTGGGTTGGATGTGTTGATGAAAATAAAAGTACAAATGGTGATGCATTCTTTCATGGATGCAGATTGGTGGCATGGCTTAGCAAGAAAAAAGATTCAGTTTCTCTATCTAATACAAAGGATGAGTATATTGCAGTTGCATCTTACTGCACACAAGTATTATGGATGAGACAGACATTGAAGGATATCAGAGTAGTGTATGATAAGCCTATTTCTATCTTTTGTGATAATACAAGTGCAATTAACATTTCAAAAAATCCAATGATACATTCAAGGACAAAGCATATATCAATCAAGTATCACTTTCTGAGAGAGAAGGTTATGGAGAATGAGGTGAAGCTTGAAGATGTACCTACAAAGGATCAGATTACTGATATATTTACTAAGGCTCTTCCTAAGGATACTTTTGAGTATCTTCAAGAGAAGTTAGGGGTTATTTCCCCTCCTTCATTGAACTAGATGCATATGGAGATGCATCAGTCCAATGGATCTATAGATTCATTCCTTGTATGGACTGATGTTGGTGGCTACCTCTTAGGGGGAGTAGGTAGTAACATTGTTGCAATATGAAGTTTATGTTGTCATGATGCAGAGGTTGTTGAGTTGATTGGTGTGCTCTCTTAAGGGGGAGTATTCCAAATAGTTGCAAGTATGTTGGTTCTATGTCAAAGGGGGAGAGAAAGAATCATGTGAAAAAGTCTACACAAGGGGAGAGAAAAAGAGAAAAGAACACAAGGGGAGAGAAAAATAGAAAAGAAAATCATGAAAGAGAAAAATTATAATGAGATAGTCGTGAAAGGGGGAGAAAAAAGACAAGGAAATACACATGTTTAGAGTTGTTGTGTCTTTGATGGTTTTTTCACATCTTGTGTTGCCATCAATGACAAATGGGGAGATTGTTGCAAGTATGAAGGTGTTTTCATTGATGTCAACAAGCCTGTGTTGTAATTAATGATAGTAGTATAGTGGTTGAGAAGATAGTTTTTCTTTGATAAGCTTCTATTTATGGTTCAAATGTCAAGGATACTAAGAAAATTGATAAAATAAGGAAACAGGGTGTTGTAGAGGTCTTCCGGTTTACAAAGGTGTTCTGGTTTTGCTTTGCATTTCTTTTAGGGTGAAGATATGCTTTTTTGGTTTGGATATGTTGGTTAGATATGTTCAAAGTTTTTAGATCGTTGGTCAAAGGAAGTTGTGTTCACAAATGTGTGAAATGGTTTTGCAACTTTGTGTACAAATGTGTTTGGGAGAAATGTATTTTCTTTGCATTTCTCCACAATTGCTTCTCAGGACTTGTGGTTCTGGAGGAGAGTTGATAGTGTTGTTCTCTTTGTCATTTCAAGAGGATTTGTGGTTAAGTGTATTAGACAGAAGGTCTTCCGAGTTATAGATTATTGCAATATCTAGCAGTGTTGTTTGGATAAATAGTATGATTATAATCTTCAGGTGAGATTTGTTGTGAAGGAGTTTGTTGGTTTCTAGGATGTTCTTGGATAGTGTTTAGGTGAATTTTGTTTTTCACAAGTTTTAGATTGATCAAAGGAATAATTTAATTCAAAGTTTAATGTGTTTTCACCAATAACAGTCAACCTGGTGTTTACACTACATTCGAAGATGTTCAAGCGTTAATGAAGGTATAGATTGAGATTTAATTTGGGTCCCAGTTAAGTGTTTTTTTGGTTCACTTTCATTCACATCCACCATGGGAATGTTTAGTGCTGACCTAATTTGAAATTGAAAAATGAGAAGCATGCATTACCGACCTTGGAGAAAGTTTTCAAGGTTGAGGATGGTATAAGTATGAGTTGAGATGTTGAAGATTGTCAAGATAGAAAGAATAGAGGTGTGTGATGCAAATGATGTGAATTGCCAAAGAGTAGAGTGTGAGTTTGAGAAAAGTAGTGTGAACTTCAAAGTGTTGGATTCCTAAATGCAATGAGTCGAAGGTGTCCATAATCATTCGAACAAGAATATGAAAGTGTTGGAGCTATTGTGGTGGATTCTATGTTGCATTGAATTTTTTTTCTCTGTGTAACATTTCTCTTCTATCTTCTTTTTTCTTTCTATGGTAATGAGCCATAGCTATGAGCCTTTTTCTATAGTGTGTCCTATTTTGGCAGTGAGCCCTTGTATTGGTTTTGAAATTACTTATATTGTGAGCTAATCCTCATTGTGGTTTTTCCCTCATTGGGTTTTCCATGTAAATCTGGTGTTCTCTTGTGTATGGTTTTGGTTGTTTTAAGTTTATGTTATCTGATTTTCATGCTTAAACATTATAACAGATTAAGAGTTTTTTGAATGCATGTGTATCTATTTACCGTTGAGGGTTTTGATGTTTTAATTTGCTACAATTGATTCAACCCCCCTCTCAGTTGTCTCGTTCATTTAAAAGTCTATTGTGATTGGTAATCCAAGTGTGTATCCTCTCCCCTACATCTTTTGACAATCTTGGGTGGCAAGAAACACTTTGGGATCTTTGCATCTTTGTGGTCATCATTCCCTTCAATAGGGCTTGCCTACAAGACACATCTCAAAAGGAGAACTCAAAGGTGACCCAAAGCAAGTTTTCCCTTGAACTGCTATATAAATAAATTGAGAAAGCCAAGATTTAAGTGACGAGTACCTTTTCGACAATGCCATTCAGAAATGGGAGATACCCATGTGGCATATTGTGCCCCTAGTAGGATTGGTTAAATCCTTAAGTGGCTTACTAGATGCTCACAAGGCATCAACGTCCTCGAGCAATGACTAAACACCTTATTGTAATTACCCACCTTATTGATTGACCATGTTGTTGGCGACATTTTCAGTGCAAGGGATGCGTACCGCAACTTGAAGTTTTACTCACCATATGAACTCCCTTGAGATGAGACAAAAATACTAGCTTAGCATAAGCTACTTGTAGCTTTACAGGGAAAGGGTGATTTGGGTTACCCTGCCATGCCAGGAGGCCCTTATCTGTCCGCTCTCACAAAGACAAAAGTGAAGACACCCATTTAGGTGTCCCTACACTTGAGCTGTAGGAGATTCCAAATTGTGGGACTGAAAGTGTTACCATTGGCCTTGGCCTTATGGATAAAAACTGCTTGAAATATTTTCGATATGTTATTACCAATATAAATTGGGTTGATTTTGGCCTATCAACATTCAAAACATTATGATCAATTCATACACTTTGTTTGTTGTGTTTTATCACTTGTATCTCAAATACATTATCTTAGACATTAGATAAAAAAAACTCAAAATTATAAACTTGTCAAAAAAATACCACCAAAAAACTAAAAATTGTTGAAACAGAGTCGCTACTATGCAATTTTGCCGCTACTATCTCAGTATTTTACCGCTATCATTTTAGAATATTACCGTAGTCGACCTAATATATGCTCGTTGTCATGCATTTTACCACTATTGCTATCATTGATTATATGACAGTCAATGTTAAGACATAGTCGCTTATGTAACTTTACCAAAGTTTTCCTAAAAGCAGAAACCACTATTGTCCTAAATTCTTGCCACTATCATCTTAGACAAAAGCCACTATCATCCTACTTTCTGGCATATCTTAGAATTTTTCACAAACTCATTTCAAAACATTGGCCTAATACCTTACTCAACTATCAGACAACATTGGCATCATTGGACCTATCAGTCACAATCCAACATCACCATCCTACACTTCGAACTTGGTTTACATAGGGTTTGTAACTATCATCTTTTGGAAACAACATCAAAATAAAACTTGCACCATATCTTATCAACATCACCATCATCAATCGAACATCATCCTAGTCTTGGAAACGTATTGAACACAAGAAATCAAGCCATCATTTTGCTATTGTTTTACAAAAATCTTTACTTGCAACCTCATAGCTATTTCAAGTAAAGAAATCACCATATCCTCTAAGACATGGAAAAACATTGATTTGAGTCTTGTGAACTTTGTGTTCTAAACTAGCATCAAATCAAAATATCAAACATCTAATCATACTCTTATCCTAGGATTTGAACATCCAACAACATAGTGTCATTTATCAAACAACATATTAAATCGGATCATCTCCTCATCATAGGGTTGAGTAGTAAAATATTACCATCCAACATCAAACTTGATCATCTAACTATCCTAACATCAATCCATAACAAACAACCAACAACCTTTGTCCAAAGGGTATACACACATCCCCTTTGTATGCCATTTTATCAAAAAAAAATCTCAAATCAAAATATCATCCCATTTCCATAAGTTGTTATCTCAAACTTACCAAGGTCTTTTAAGTTCGTTTATGACTACAACAAGATCTCAACATAAAAAGAAAATGGAAGCCAACAAAAGCAGCTCTAGTGTACTAAACACCAATACCACCAATGAGGAATCTCAACCATGGAGTTATGATCCTAAGACATAATCAACTCCCAATGAAAAACCAATGTTCAAAGCTCAACCAAATCAACCACCTAGTGATGCTGACATACGCCTTAAACATCAAGAAAAAAAAACTAGGCAACAAAATCAACCTCCTAATCCTATAGATATGATCTTTGAGGAGTATGATACTGATGAGGAAATCATTGACAAAGTACTTTTAGAGCACTCCCAAGATCCTAAAATGAATAAACTAATGGAAAAAATGATTGGGAAAGATCCAAACACATATTTCCTCAAACTAGCACAAAGTTGTGCCAAGCTACCTATAGACTTCAACGTTGAAATTCTTAAGGATCCCAATTTCATTCCCTTGGGAGACCAATCAGTGGTGAGACAAATACCCAAAGCAACGGTAGATCCCAAGATACCATGTTTGTTCTCAAAAGCACCTATCAATGACCAATCTTTCCCTCAAAATGTGGAGAATCCATTGTATAGACATCCCTCACAAATTGAACAAGTTGTGGTAGCTAAACATGCTCAATAAAATCCAAACCTATTGACAAATCAAAATATGCCACCACATAATGTTGAAACTAATACAATGGGACCCAACATATATGAGACATCTTGGAACACCCAATAGGGTAGGGCCACAAAACTAGTTTAAAATTTTATTGAGGAAGCAAAAATGCATTTTCAGTGATTGAAAAAATTTAAGGGGTCTAAAAGGTGTTCGAGCAAACCCACTAGTTCAAGTGAACCCCATAGTTCGCTCGAACCAATAAGCATAGATTTTTTTAATAAAAAAAATGGGGTTTGAGCGAAAGGGGGTTCGCTCGAACCACATAATTAGGGATTTTTTTGAATAAAACATTGTGAAAATGACTTCCAATTTTGATTGTCATTTTCACGAGCACGGGCACTGTATTGTAGCGGTGAACCTCCGAACCTCCTGGGCGAACAATATTCTTTGACAAACTCACCACCCTGAGCAACTTCCTCTAGTGTGACTTCTAGGTTGGTTTTATGCTTCCACAATTCGCATACATGTCTCAAATGAATTGCATTTGCTTGAAAGTTTCTAAACCCTTTTCAACAAATCCATTTTGTGCATATCTTTCAATCATGGAATTCATTGTATATTTTCAATAATGTCAAACAAAACTTAGAACGGTTCCAACATAAACACTTAATAAAGGAGTTTCATATTTATTTTAGGGCTATTTATTGCTTGTGAAAACCTAGACGCCCTGCCTAAATCAGCTAGCCCCTTTGATGGTTTCCTTCACTCAGTAAATAAGTTGTTTGAGAAAGAAGATTACAAGTTGGTTACTTCTTTTGCATTGCAAACTGTATGATACCTTCCCATAAATTTTGATATTACAATTCAAATGGATTTTGCTGGCTTTCTACAATTTTCCACCATAATCTCCTATTTCATTTTCTAAATGGTCATAGGCATGTTTGAATTGATTAAACTATGTATTCCCACTTGTCATTTTATTCTTATGAATTTGGGGATGATGCAAAGAATCAAAGTTATTCACCTCTATCATTTTGACCCAACATTCTTGTTCCAACATTTAATTAAGGGATAGGCTAGAGACTATGATATTTAATCATTGTTCCAACATTCTTATCATTCTCCATTTCATTTGAAAAAAATAATAGTTCATAGATATGTTATTAATGATAGATATAATTTCATAATCATTTCACAGGGTTTTAGTGGTGTCAAGATCTTGGATAGGGTTTGAGTAATTTTAACCCTTTGTCAGTATATGTTGGTTCTCTTGACATTTGACAAATATTTTAGATCTCTAATAAACCACTATATATTTCATAGATCTTTTTAACTCTTTAAGCTCCTTCATGCATTTTGTGTCATATTTGGTGTGATCCTCCTTGCTACTTCATCTATAATTTATATGTTGTGTGTCCTTACATTTTATATACTCTCTTTTACTTTCTATATTATGATTTATTCAAGTCATTTACATACTTGAGGGGTGTCTCTATTATATATTATAATTTTAATATTTAGCAAAGTTTATGCTCTCTTTATCTATCATATACATTTCACTCTCATATTTTTCCTCGATGAATTCTCAAGATCTATCTTAAATATTTTTGGGTATTCATATGATAAGATTCATTCACATATATTTTATGAGTTTTCATGATCTATGCTACATATGTATAATGTCTTAGATCTAAAGATATGTGTAGCTTTCAAGTTATATAGCTAGGTAGATAGAAATTTTAGATCCTTAACATTGTTGTATAGTTTTTTTCTTATGAGTAGGTGAGAATTACATCTTCATATATAAAAAGTAAAGTGAATATTCTAAAAATTCACTTAAATATACAAAATGGTGGAAGGATTAAGTTAATTTTCTATCATAATGTATCTACCTAATACCTCTAGATATACTATTAGTTTTCATCTATACCATCTCAAAATTGTATATATATATATATATATATGTATTATTTTCAATTTTGGTAAACATAGATCCTTAAGAACATTTTTTAAGACCAATATGATGCTACAAGAATCTTATGTCCTTACCTCTTGTATTTTTGAAGCACTCTTGATTAGGTATTTTTAGAGCATCACATAGTTCCATTGCATTGATTTTTAGGACTCATAAATATAATCTTCGTTGGATAGGATCCCTTGAATATTGTCCACCTCCTAGACTATTGCATGTAGTCACTCCTCCACCTCTTCAATAGTTTCCAAAGATGCCAAACATTAAAATTCAAACCTATAATGGGAAAAAAAGCATCTATGACATGGGATAGATTATTTAAATTAATATTTAATCCTCCTTATGTTTCTCTCAAATGTAATTCTTCCTTAATGCCTTTGTCAATTTCTTGTCTTGAATAATTTTATAAATGTTCAAGAGACAAACATTAACATGGAAATGCTCTACAATCTCAAAAAAATCCCATCCTAGAACCTCTTTAATGTCATTGGTAATATCTCCACATTATAATAATAAGACCAAGTTATCCTAGTAATCTATTATTTCTCCCAATAAATCCATTTAGAAAGTATCTCCAACCAATCAAATGTGGAGTTCAATTTTTATCTAAACCAAAAAGGTAGAGTAGGTAGATGGAAAATAACGAGTGTAGGCAGAGAAGCTAGATATTTTGGCATAAATAAATCCTAGGAATCTAATTATATAACCTTTAATTATCATCCCATCATTTGTGAGTCATTCATCCCACTTCAGGTTATTAATGGAATGAAGGGGAAAAATCATTTAAGGAGTTACATGCCACATGATTGTATTATTAAATCATTCATGCTATAAATCCCTTGATTTTAAAATAAACATGTTGTCTTGTTTCCTTCGTAGTAGCAACATAGTTAGAGAATAATTTTAGTGAATCAAGGATTTTCCATGCCTCATATAGTATGATGTTTTTCTTCTAATTGATCAATTATATTTTCATGATGCTAAATATAGTTTCCATTGAATATCCTTCAATGATGACTAAATTGTTTTTACATGACCACCAATGTTAAGTAATGATGCTTTCCCTTTACTACTAGTTCTAGGAAATAAATCTTAGATGCAACCTTTATCAAGATTTTTTAAGTCTTTAATGGCACATTTTGTACTAGAGTGCCCTAGGTTTCCCCTCAAAGAACCAACAAAATTAAACTTTCACCTGGTTTCTTATGGATGAATTCATCTAATATGATCTCTAGAAGGGTGATATTTGAACCTAAGAATTATAAATTGATAAATATATTAAATTAAATAAGTAAAATGTTTAGAAAATTAAATAAAATAGTGAAAATATTTTTATGAAACTATGATAGATGTTGAATGTTTTTTTGTTAATGGTATGAAAATATTATTGATGATTAGATGAATTATTTGAACTAGTGAATGCTCTATTTTTCATCCCAAGTAGCATTCATTACTAGTGATATTATCTTGCATATAAAAATCTAATCTAAGATGCATATTTTATATGTGTACAACCTAGAGGTTCAATATATATGATAATTTTTAGAATCTACAATTTACCTCACCTTGATGTTAATTATCTATTCTTACATAAAAATTGATTCTTGTGCTTTTTGGTTTGCATGTGGTAAGGATAATTACTCTATTGCGTCAAACCATGTAAGGATACTAGGCTGATGACTAGATAAAACATTAATAATGAGACTTTGAAACATGCTTTGACCTAGTCCTATCTATCCTTTGATAACTATGTGACATTTTTCAATGCACTTTTACATACAAAATAAATCAATTAACTTTAAATATACATTTTGGAAAGATTTTTATACATAGAAATGAAAATAAAAATGATAGATGAATTGGTAGATTCATGCCCATCCCCATAATAACAAAAGCATAAAAAATCAACAATGTTTCTAAGGGGATGTACTCCTTTACACAAAGAGAGGATCACAAACCTTTATAGAGAATAAAATGATAAATAATAAATACAACTATTAAAGAAAAATGGAGAAATTTGAAGGTTTTATACTACCCAAACAAACTACATAGGGATCAAAATCCAATAAAATTATATATCATGAATTACATGTTCATATCATTTTGATGCCTTACTACAAGACACAACTTTGTATATATATGTATGTCAATCATTTTATGCACCTTTATTCTCTTGATCTAAGCATATTTGCAATCTGAATTCCTCATAATTAGACCATCACAAATTTCTTTCCATTGCACCAAGCCTCCTTAATGGCACAATTAAATAATGTTACTTTGCATGCATTTATTTAAGCTCACATTTAGTTCCAAAGAAATGGACCCCTCCTCACCTTTAGTATAGGAAGTTTTGTTGAAACTCTAGTGTGGATTGACCAATAACTCTTAAGTAACCTACATGAAAGTTTTGTATTTGATAAATTTATTATATCTAATTTTGATATGCCTTTTGATTTTATGAAGTTTAAATATAGTTTTTTTGAACATAGATAATTGCAATTTGTATATACATGTTAGCTTGAAACTTCTATACTTGAAATGTGAAACATATTTTATTTTAAATAGTTTGAACACTAGACCTTATCTCTAATCTATATACATGCTTTCAAATCTCAAGTTAATTTAGAACTTGTTGGACCTTGTGATTTACTCATGTGGATCATATATTTAAGATCATTTTATATATTTAAATGTATAGTTAGAATTTTCTACATTTTGGTTCAAAATGAGTTCGTGCATGAATTTGAATTATGTAAATTTAAAGATTTATTAATATTTCAAATTGATTTACTTGTTGCACAAACTTGTTTAGCAATATATGTATCTAAGTTACATTAAATTTATTGAATGTATGTATGCACTTGAGAACTATTATCTAGATATCTAGTGTTCATGTTTAATACATTCTATATCATGTGCACACTTGTAAATTTATTTAGAACTATTTTAGATTTCTATTCTCTAGATCTAGATATATTAAACCAAGGTCTCATTCCTCCTTTAGGTACATACATATCACATGGAAAATGCACCTGTTCCAGCTCCACAAACACTCTTTGCAAATACTAATAGTGAGATTACGAGATTGAGAGAGTCACTAACTGATGTTAGAAACACAGTCATATATGCGAAAACTTGCATGTCCATATTACAAAGCCTAGAATAAATAAGAAATAAACTTGGGGGTACTAGTGCATTTTCCCCTAATAGAGTAGCTGCTATTCTTTCCCACATGTGGGAAGACGTACATGGTGAGGTTCCCTATAAAAAAATACATGATGTTGTGACCAAAGATATGATTAAAAACCAATGTTTTCCATTCTATCAAAATAAACATAAGGTGAGGGGATACCAGGTCACCAAATGTGTGGATGATGCTATGGCTCGATTGATCTACCCTTGATTTCTTGCAGCACATGGTCAATATCCAAACAATGATCAACTTCCATTATATTGTGTTCAACAATTGTATGTTGAGGTCCATTTGGGCCTCAAAGTCAACTACCTGGACATTCCACCATATGCTGGTCAGGAGCATGGCAGGATTGCTGATAGGCACACCTATTGTTGAGAAGATAGACTAGCCTCGATGAACATTAGGGTATTGGTTGGTGGCAAGTCTCCTACTCTCACCCTAGCTCTAGCCCCCTTAGCGGATCAAGTTGTTGTTGCTTCCCAAAAGGAAGCAATTGAAAGTGTAGGTGACATTGCAACTGCGACCACTAAGATATCTACTGATCGTGTGGGTCAGTATTTGATGCCTGGACGTTCATGATCCACACCATTTCCAACACAACACAACAACATGGATCCTTTTACAATGGTGGGAATTCCTACACCCATAGAGCTCGATGGAATTACAGGAGATATGGCATGCAGGACTATGCATTGTTTGGCTGAGGACCTCTTGGAGGCATGTGCCTTCATCGCATCAAACTATGGGATCTCTATAGACCATGTCAAAGGTCGTTTGGTTTTAGGAGTTCAGTCACATCTAGGATCCCATCACTCTCAACCCAACACTAGTGCATATCAGGATCCACCTATAGATCATTTGGCTACTGCACAGACTATGGGTTTTATGGATATGCTGATCTGTCTCGATTCGTTATCGTTGATGCCATCTCAACTGCATAGTCCCCTTCACTCATCATTTCTAGCACGACATGCGACAACTCAAATGGATGTAGCTCTTGACGTGTCAACTGAGAGTTTGGTTTATTTGGTGGAGACGACCATTGCAAAGGACTTAAATCATCCGATACGAAATGATGTGCATCCATGTGTGCATGTGCATGTTTCAATTCTTTTTTTAATTATTTTTAAATTTTAGTTTTAACTAGATATTCATGTAATATATATGTATATATATTGTAGATGGAAATACCTCATGTTACTCCTAACCTTGGTTCAAATTGTGTTCGTCGACGTGACTCTATGGATGATTTTGTTGCCAGTGGACATGTGAGTTTTAAATTTTTATATATATACCTGTATATGTACATGCATGTGTATGCGTAGATCTAGATAGATATTTAAAAATACATGTACATTCTTAAATAAATTTCATAAAATTTATAATATATTATATGTATTTAACACATTGTGTACACAATTTTATCTCCAGGGCTCGACACATCCGTCAGAGTAGGATTCTCATTTAGATGATTGTTCGACTAGGAGTCAAAATTCATATTAGGCTGCACTAGATTTATGAGTTGTTTAACATTATATATGACTTGGGCTACGTGTTTGGTGATCTCTAGTACATGTTTGTTAGGTTGTTGATACATTATTACTTACATTTGATGATCTCTAGTACATTTTCTTATATGATATGCATACACATTTTCTTATGTTTATATGTTTATTTTCATTCAATCTGTACGTGCATGTACCTAGATTTGCTTATAATGTTTACGTTCATCTATCTACATGTACATGTGTTTCCTTATGTTTAAATGTTTATACATTAATCTACATGTGTACATGCACATGTTTAGTACACTCAAGAGTGTTTATACAATCTACGTTTATATGTTTATTTTCATTCAATCTACATGCATGTACCTCTTTGCTTATAACATGTTTATGTTTACACATTGAATCTATCTACATGTACATGTGTTTGCTTATGTTTAAATGTTTATAAATTAATAGATACATGTGTACATGTACATGTTTACACTCAATAATGTGTTTATACAAATTTTAAACCTATATTTAGAGAACTCATGCTCACGTATTTATGACTTATATATGTTAAACACATGTTAAATATGCATTAAATACATTAAATGTACATACACATATGTAGTTCTACACATGTACATGTACACATGTAATGTTATACAATTTGAATATATTTTAAGGTGAATTTGAGCTCGAACCCTTGGCCGACACATAGATACATTAATAGATACATGTGTCCATGTACATGTTTACACTCAATAATGTGTTTATACAAATTTTAAATCTATATTTAGAGAACTCATGAGCTCACATATTTATGATTTATATATGTTAAACACATGTTAAATGTGCATTAAATACATTAAATGTACGTACACATATGTAGTTCTACAAATGTATATGTACACATGTAATGTTATAAAATTTGAATATAATTGAAGGTGAATTTGAGCTCAAACCCTTGACCGACTAATGCATTTTAATTTTATTTTTTTTCCCATATGCATATAAATACAAGCTTGTTTTTCATTATTCCATATCAAATTGCAAGATTAATTCGCATTTATATCACTTGGCGAGTAGATTTTGGAGAAGAGATTTTTGCACATTTATCAAGGAGGTAGATTTTGGAGAAGAAGAGATATTAGCATTTTTAAGGAAAAGGGGAGAACAAGGAAAAAGAAAAAATAAGGCTCAACAAAAAATTTCAAAAGAAGAAGAACAAAAGAGGCGCGAACAAAACTTGGCAAATTATCATAGAAAGAAACAAGGTACATTCTCATTTCTTCTCTCTCTCTCTCTCTTGTGTGTGTTTAGGAATTTTAATAACACCTAAATGTTTTCCTTATAAATCTATTTCCAATTATGAAAACCATGTTAGATAACTTGGAAACCTCATTTTGCTTAAAATCCTTATCATCTATTTCCAATTGTATTTGTTCCATGGAATTCTTAAGTTTAAGAATCTTTGGTTTTATTTGTTCAACTTCACTTAAATAGCTCCTAGTCTCTCACTTTCTTTGCTTGCATGTAAATTCATGTATCCAATTTCCAAAACCTAGTGAATTTGAAAATTCATTTTTCCATTTGCTTAAATTGAATCCATTTCCAATTGTATTTGTTCCATGGAATTCTTAAGTTGAAGAATCAAGACTGATCTCATTTGAAAGTTCTACTCCACTTATAGCATCATGTCTCTCACTTTTTTTGCTTGCATACATAAACTCCACTTATATGGCATCATCTCTCACTTTCTTTGCAAAATATTTTGTGACATGTAGAAAGGGATCAACAAGCAGGAAGTTCTCAAGCTGAAGTCGAGTCAAATCTAGCTATTGGATCAAATGAATCCGTTGAAGAACACATGGACCTTGAAGATAGGGAGGAGGCCTAAGTTCAAACAATGCATGTTGGAGAGGGGTCAAGATAACTTCCTTCTACTGGTATGGATGAGCATATAAAACTAGCTGAAAAGGTAAGGAAACAAATTTCTTATAGAAATTTAGATCATTTACTTGAAATGGATATAGAGAAACTGAAATGTTATGCCAACCATCCTACAAATAGGAGTAAGAGGTCAATGACTAAATCTGTAAATGGAATAATCAATGACCATTTCAATCATCTTGAAACACTTGAAAAAACCCAATTGTTATCACGTTTACTTCTTCATAATGAGCTGAAAGAGTCATTAGAATTGTTGGGTGTACATTTGGCATTGAATAAGAAGAAACACATGGACTTACAAAAATATATTGTTGAAAATGTTAAAAAGGGTTTAGATTCCATTGGGAAAGGATCTCTATTAGTGGATAAGGCCAATACAAGAAGGGTGATGTTGACATCTATTTTAAATCAAGATATAGCAAGAACAAGAAAAATGTTCGCACTTTCGGCTGAAATTGGTTATAGTAGAACCACACTAATAAAATATAAGAAAAAGAGAAAGATAGTTCGGAAGGCAATTGGGAAATTGTGTGTAGAGCTCCCCATTCTAATAGGATTGAAGATGTTGTTAGGAACTTGATCTCAAGTTTTTGGAATGAAGAGACTCATCCATCATCAAATACTAGAGATGTTATGAGACATAGGATTGGGCCCAATATTTATGAAAATCATATTAAACATTGGCTAGACATAACACAACTTGATATGTATATGAACTTTTGTAATAAGTATCCTCATATAAAGATTGGGAAAACAATGTTTGAAAGGTTTAAGCCATATTATGTGAAGATAAACAAGTTTTTTGAAACTTGTTGTCGTTATCATATTAAATTTGATCTCTACTATCAGGTGTTTCGAAAGATGAGAGAAGAAAGTTATGGTTTTCAAAATGCACCTCCTAAATAGGTAAGTTTTCTCATAAGGGATATGTTATGTGATCATGAAAATGGACCTCAAATAAACTGCATAAAAGGAATTTGTGAAACATGTAGAAATTTGGCTAGATTTCCTTCAAGAAACGAAGATACTAACCTAACAAAGACAATAAATTGCAAGAGTTAAAAGTATGTAAAGTTTCAAACAAATTTTGGGAAAGAATCCACAAGGTTAAACTATGTAGAAGAGGAGATTCCTTTTGGAAAATTTATGGAAGATTTTCGAAAATTGATACAACCATACATACATAATTCCTTTTTTGCTAAGTGGCAAGCACAACAATTTCAAACATTAAGAGATACTTTCCCACTTGGAACAGTTCTATCAGTAGTTGACTTTGCAGAAAATCACTCTTTTGTACATCAAAAAGAGATTCAATCATAATATTACTTTTCAAGGAAATCACTATTATGGTTCATGTGTGTTATTGACAAGCACATTCAAAATTGGATGGTGTTGAGAGTACAGATGAACATCAATCCATTAAGAAAGAATATCACTTTATTATTAGTGATGATAAAGAGCATGACACACTTTTTGTACAACATTGCTTTACAATTTTTTTGAGAATTTTAGAAGCAGGGGTGTAAAATTTGAAAAGCATTTTGTATGGTCAGATGGATGTGTAGAATAATTCAAATCATCATGGCCATTTTATGCACTATATAGATATCATAAAATTTACAAAATACCACATGTTTGGAGTTTCTTTGAGAGTGGGCATGGAAAGGGTGAGCATGATGGCACAAGAGCTTGTATCAAATGTGCTTTAAGAAAGCATCAAATGAGTTATTCGGGAGATTATATAGATGATGCACATGATGTTGTTGAATGGTGTAAGAAACAATTTGCATCAAATGAGGTCGGTACATCTTCAAGAACAAACTAAAACATTCCACATAGAGTGTTTTGGAAGATATCGGGTATGTATAAATTACATTTTTAAAAATTTGAATTTATTTAAATTTAATATATATATATATATATTCATGTTTTTTCACATAAGTTTGTTTTTGCACATGTATCTAGGTGTGGACAGAAGATCGATGCATGGATGCAAGAGGATAGACAAAACAAGATCTTTGCATTGTCTTATGAGTTCAGATAGTCACCCTTGATGGACATTATACATGAGGGATTACTCTTGTTTTTGCACTAAGTGCATTGCAGAAAAATATCATGCATGCAACAACCAATAACTTGGATATGTTAGTAAATGGGATATGGTACCACTATTTGTTTCAGAAACATACAATGAAAATGAGGAAGAAATATTTCAAGACATTCCTTTGATTTCAATTGATTATGACCATATTTCAGGATTGGTTAGAAAAGGTTCATGTGTAAGTTTTCAATAATTTAAATATTATATATATATATATATATATATATATATAATGATCTTTAAAGTCTAGAGACATTTCTAATTTTTTTAGAATTTTTTTGTGTAAATTTGGTGTACAAGAGATATTTTTGTAGTCATAACAGAGCCTAGAAACATAGAAGGTGTTAGCTATTATTTACTACGTTGCACATAAGAGAGGAATAAGCTAACACAACCTAAAACAAGCGATGGAATGTTATTTCCCATAGGTGAGTTTGAATTTAAAATTATATATATACATTGTGTACATGTGTACATTACATTAAAAACATTAAATATATATTGTACAAACCTTGAGAATGAAAATATTGTACACGTTCACATGTCTTACCTCAGGTTCATGTTTACCATGCAGGTTCTGTTGTATTGCAAGGGATATATCTAAAACAAGTCAATGTTGTTCAACATGGGATTCATTTTAATGACTATCAACCTAATAACAAGGTTTATCAATATAGTCACCTAATAATTGCTACCGCCCTACACCTTCATGCAGTTCCACATGCATGTGGATGAAAAAAATGGATACTAGATAGTGATGATCATAGAAAAAAACTACATGTTATTGAAGAGTGGGCTAAACCAGAATGTTCGAGTTAGATTTTATCCATGATTTTCAAGTTCACTTGTACATGTATACATGTTCAAGTGAGAACTTATAGTAACTTGTTTGAACTTTGTATTATTTTAGTTACTTATAATATATGTTGATGACAAGTATTTTAAATTTGGTTGGACACAAATTAGTGGTTGAAACACATTGAGACCCTTAAATTGAGTAGATATTTCCAATTACATATTTGTTCCATGGAATTCAAGTACTTGTTCAAGAATCTTAGATTTCATTTGAAAGTTCAACTCCACTTATAGCTCATCATCTCTCATTTTTTTTGCTTGCATGTCTAAACTCATATATGCAATACTTGTTCAATCTAGTGAAGTTTTTTGAACTCATTTTTCCTAAATTCCTTATCATCTATTTCCAATTGCATTTGTGAACCTAGTGAAGTTTTTAAAAATCATTTTTCCTAAATTCCAATTATATGTACATATTTGTTCCATGGAATTCTTAAGTTCAAGAATCTTTGATTTCATTTGAAAAAAGTTAGATACTCCACTTATAGCATTATCTCTCACTTTTTTTGCTTGCATGTGTAAACTCATATGCAATACTTGTTCAATCTAGTGAAGTTTTTTAAACTTATTTTTCCTAAATTCCTTATCATCTATTTCCAATTGCATTTGTGAACCTAGTGAAGTTTTTAAAAATAATTTTGAGTAAATTCCAATTGTATGTACATATTTGTTCCATGGAATTATTAAGTTCAAGAATCTTTGATTTCATTTGAAAGTTCAACTACACTTATAGCATCATCTCTCACTTTTTTTGCTTGCATGTAAACTCGTATATATGATTTCAATACTTGGTTGAAACCTAGTGAAGTTTTTTAAAATCATTTTGCCTAAATTACAATTATATACAACTTATATTTGTTCCATGGAATTCTTAAGTTCAACAATCTTTGATTTCATTTGAAATTTCAACTCCACTTATAGCTATAAAAGTTATTATAGAGGGGGAGACAGTTCTATAAAGAGAGAGGTATATATACTAGCACTTGCACCTAAAGGAGGTTCAAGGAATACACCGATAGAAAACTAAATGTATGTTAATATGCTAGAGAGTATGTGTTTTGGATGCATTGCAAACTCTAGTTGCATGTGGTGTAATTAAACAATTAATAATAAGTGTTAAATAATGGAATGAAATAAATTTAGACATATCTAGATTTTTTCTTTAAAAAAATTAAGTATTATCTAATTATAAAATAGTTGCACACAAATTTAAAACATAAATCAATGCAAATAAAAAAAGAAAGTTGCCATCAAATTGACAAAAAATACTGCAAATGGAAATAGAATGTTCCCATCCAGTTGTCAAATCAATATTTATATGACTTCTATGTGAAAAGTGAGATTTTGGAGGCTTTTACTTAATATTTAAAGGATTTTACCATTAAAATGCAGCTGGTTTACCATTAAATGGCAGTTGAAACTTTTTTTTCCAATGAATCAATAGTGGTTTGTAGGAATGAGACTTATTTCAACCTCAAATCTCACAATATATGTAGCCTATTGGCTAATAAAGAGTAAAAAACTCAAAATATAGAGAATGAGAGAAGGGGAAAAATTAAGATAGATAGAGAGAGAGAGAGAGAGAGATGGCCCTAGAGATTGAAAGAGAAAGGAATAGACAAAGAAAGAGAGCATGTGAGAGAAATATAAGAGATACATGGGAAAAGAGAGAGAGAAAATGGAAACTAACTTTTTATTGGTCATTTCATGTCAACAATCAAGGATGACATGTGTCCTTGGGGAGTTATGCTCAAGGTAGCATGTAATTTGATTAAGGATGTGATAATTCACCTTTAAGACCTCTTCAATGTACCCATTGCACACTTAAGAAGATAAACATATAGAGAGAGAAAGAGAGAAAGAGAAAGGAAGAGAAAATGGAGAGGAAATAGAGATAATATATAGATAGGTGGAGAGAGAAAAAAGAGAAATAGAGAAAGAGAGGGAGAAAAATAAGACAAAGGAGAAAGAGATGAAGATAGATAAAGAGAGGGGAACAAAGATAGAAATAAAGGGATAAAAAGAGGGATAGGGAGAAAAAGAGAGAGAAGAGAGAGAAACAAAGATGGAGATAGAGATAGAGAGAGAAAGAGATAAATAGAATAAAGAGATAAAGAGGGAGACAAAGAGATATAGCGAGATAGGTAGAGATATAGAGGAATAAAGAGGGACAAAGAAAGAGGTAGAGATAGTGAGGGAGATAGAGAAAAATAGATAAAGGAAAAGAGAAAGAGAGAATAGGAGAGAGACATAGATAGAGATAAAGTCACATATATCTCTCTATCTCTCTTTCTCTTCCCATAAATATATCTCTTTTCCCATTAATCTCTATCTCCCCCTACTTCTTTCTCCCTTTCTCTATCCCCCATATTTCTCTCTCCCTCTCACCATCTCTAATTCTCTTTGTTTGTCTATCTCTTTGTATCTCTCTTTGTATCCTCCCCTATCTATGTCTCCTTATATCTCTATCTCTCTATCACTACATATCACCATCAATATATCTTTATCTCTCCCTCTCCCTCTCCCTCTATATCTCTCTAGACATGTCACACTCTCTCTATCCATCCATCTATCTCCCTCTCTATCCCTCTCTATATGTTCATCTCTTCCATCTCTATATATCCTTCTCTGCTCTCTCTCTTTATCTCTCCCTCTCCTTCTAAATCTCCATACCTATCTCTATCTTCCTATCTATCTCTATCTTCTTACCCCTCTCTCTCTCTTGCTCTTCCCCCCTCTATCTCTCCCTCTTTCTATCCCTACCTCTCCCTCTCTCTCTCTCTCCCTCTCTCCTTATTGCAAACATAACATGATCCTATTGGTAATGGAGCCTAATTATCTTCTTGATTCAAAGGTTTTATTTCAATCACTCTCTATCCATCCATCTATCTACCTCTCTATCCCTCTCTATATATTTATCTCTTCCATCTCTATATATCCTTCTCTCCTCTCTCTCTTTATCTCTCCCTCTCCTTCTCTCCTCTCACTATCTCTCTCCT
The DNA here is from genome assembly GCA_007258455.2 of Sequoia sempervirens. Lineage (NCBI taxonomy): Eukaryota > Viridiplantae > Streptophyta > Pinopsida > Cupressales > Cupressaceae > Sequoia > Sequoia sempervirens. The sequence goes on along the minus strand of VDFB02058242.1, from coordinate 426,377,691 downwards.
TCTTCTTCTCCATCTCCATCTCTATCTCTATCTTCCTATCTATCTCTATCTCCTTACCCCTCTCTCTCTCGCTCTTCCCCCTCTAACTCTCCCTCACTTTCTATGTCTCTCCCTCTCCCTCTATATATATTGAGTTATCTCTCCCTCTCTCCCCCATCTTCTTCTCTCTCCCCCTCTCTACATATCGCTCTCCCTCCCTCCCCCTCTTCTTTCTCTCCCTCTTCTACCTATCTCTCCCTCTCTCTCCCTCTTCTCTCTCTTCCTCTTTTACCTATCTCTCTCCATCTCCCTCTCTTCTCTACCTCTCCTCTACCTATTTCTCTCCCTTTCTCTCCCTCTCTCTCTATCTCCCCCTCTCTCTAACTCTCCCCATCTCTCCCTCTCCCACTCCCTCTCTATCCCCCTATCTATCTCTCTATCTCTACCTCTATCTCCTTTTCTCTTCCCATATATCTCTCTATCTCTCTTTCTCTTCCCATATATCTCTATCTCCCCCTACTTCTTTCTCCCTTTCTCTATCTCCCCTATTCCTCTTTCCCTCTCACCATCTCTATTTACTCATCTCTAATTCTCTTTGTTTGTCTATCTCTTTGTCTCTCTCTCCATATCATCCCCTATCTATATCTCATTATATCTCTATCTCTCTATCACTCTATCTCACCATCTATGTCTCTTTATATCTCCCTCTCCCTCTTCCTCTATATCTCTCTATCTCAATCCTCTCTATCTCTCCCTCTCTATCTCCCTATCCCTTTGTATTTATTGCTCGGGCTCTACCTATATCTCTCTATCTATTTGTCTCCCTCTTCCTCTCTCACTCTTTCTTCATCTCTACCTCTATTTTACTCTCTCCCCTTTTATCTCTAGACATGTCTCCCTCTCTCTATCCATCCATCTATCTCCCTTTGTATCCCTCTCTATATATTTATCTATTCCATCTCTATATATCCTTCTCTTCTCTCTCTCTTTATCTCTCCCTCTCCTCTCCATATCCCTCTCCTCCTCCATCTACATATCTATCTCTATCTTCCTATCTATCTCTATCTCCTTACCCCTCTCTCTCTCTCGCTCTTCCCCCTCTATCTCTCCCTCTTTCTATCCCTACCTCTCCCTCTCTCTCTCTCTCCCCCTCTCCTTATTGCAAACATAACATGAGCCTATTGGTGATGGAGCCTAATTATCTTCTTGATTCAAAGGTTTTATTGCAATCATGTTTGGATCCCTATAAGTGGATGCATAGTTTATTGAAGCTATCACTTTTCCATTGAGACCTTTGTTGCACAAACAACATCATTTGCTAAATGGCATACCAATTGACCTCATGTACTACATAGATTTATACAAAAAATAGACCAAAATTTATCCTAATTGACCTTCCACACTTCTTCAACGTACCTATTGCACACCAAGGTGCAAAATTGCTAGTATTTATATGCATATGGAAAAAAAAATTAAAATGGATTCATCGGCTAAGGGTTTGAGCAAACATTGGCCAAGAGTCCGCTCGAACCAACCCAACCAACATTTTTTAACATTATTTTGAAGGGGTTCGATCGAACCAAGGTTCGCTTGAACCCCCATTCAAGTGATTGAGTTTATGGGGGTTTGAGCGAACAGTGATTCGATCGAACCCACCTTTTCCCCCTTTCTCCCCCTATGGCACCAAAAATATCCAAAAATTTTCTCTTCAAAGCTCGAGTTGAGAATGAAAATGGAGGAGACTTCATAAACCCAACTGGATGACGGTAGTCCTCAGAATGAGCTATCCACATCGAATATCATTTTAATATGTTTTGGTTTTATTATGTATTTGTTTTTTTAGTTTGATTAAACATAGGTTTTTCACCGAAAATCAAGCTCTTTGTTCTACACATGTGGAAAAATAGCAGATTATCAAAATAAAATTCTAAAAAATATGTGCAAGCTAGGTATTGATGTCCTTGATCAAGTAAAAAAGAAAATTTTAATTTTGATACATAAAAAAAAGTTATGTTATATATGGTCTACCTATGTCTGAATTGTAATTAGTTTGACTTCGAAACTTGATTAAGGAAAAAATATTTAATAAAACACTATGAAACCAGATGAAAGGGTTAGATATCATAGTTACAAATCTAGATTCGAAAAAAAATAGAATTTTATCCTTCATAGAATAAAAGTTATGTTGTATACGGTGAGCATCACTCCTTAAAAATGGTGTTTATTGATAAAAACTAGTTTTCGAAGGAGATGGAAAAAGAAGTGCAATATGATTCCAAAAATTTTGAAAAAAATATATTTAGAATCTACAAACAAAATTTCACAAATCACTAGTTTGCATCATCTTCAAATTCCTCATGGTTTAGCTGCTATAGGTGCCCTAAAGTTTGGCCAAAAATTGTAAACCAGTATTGTGAGATCACCCAAGAACAAGGTCCTAGTGTTAATATACAAAACATGGGAAATATTCCACCAAAGCCACAACAACATGTACTGAACCAACAAGGTAACAACTATTTGCAACCACAACTACATGCTAACAACCCACCTCAAGGACAACACATGTATCAACAAAACAATCTGCCCATATATCAACAACCACCACAAGATCAAACCATGTACCAAGGAAATGTCCAAGATCAAACTCAATACATGCATCAATAACAATACTATGATCATAACAAGCAATATCAATATGGATCATTGTCTACCCAAAATCCTCAACATCAAACATGCGTTTCAGACCACCAAATGTCAATACCCAACATCAAACGTATGTTCAACCATAACAAAATACACACCTTCAAAATCAAGCACCCAATCCTCCACAACACAACATGGGTGCACAACAACCTCCATCATAATATCAAACCTACACACCTCAACAACAACCTCAAACTTATACTAACAACATGGCACAAAGACCCTCATATATACAAAATCCACAATATAACATGCAAAACATTGTGGGGAAACAAGGTTATAATATCCCTCCTACACCAAGTGATAATATAACCTTACAAATCCAAAATCTAAACCAAAGAATATTAGACATTGAAATTAGAAAACCGAAAAAGAGCTACGCTCTATAAAACATATGTCCATATCCCTTTGATTGGTCCATATCTATGATAACCTTCCCTAAGAACTTTGAAATACCAAAATTTGACAAATACAAGGGAAGGGGAGATCCAATAGAACACGTATGAGAATTCTCGGTAGCTTGCATGGATGTAAAACACAATGAAACCTATTTAATGAGGCTTTTCCCACAAAGTCTCAACGGTGCAGCTATCGAGTGGCTCTTTCATCTACCACCCAGTATCAAAACCTTTGATGAGTTATCAGATAATTTTTTTAACCACTTCTCATACAACATAGAGCAAGACATAATGGTCCCCAACCTATACAAGATTAAACAAAGCTAAGAGGAGTCCTTTGATTTATACCTACAAAGATGGAGACACAAAGCTAGTAAGTGTAAGTGGCTCGTTCCTAAGAAAAAACTTGTGGAAATATTTGTCACTAACATTCAAATGGACATTAGCTACCAACTAACCATGTTGTGCCCTAGTAGTTTTGAAGAAACCATCAAAAAGGGTTTACTCATCAAAAGAGATCTCATAGCAAGGGGAGTCATTAAATTCTATAACAACAAAGACCAAGCTTCTAGTTCTAATGACAAACCTAAGCTATGGGAAAAGAACAAAAATGTTACAAATGATAAACATACAACCTCCACAAAATAATGTCCAAGCAGCTCAAACAAACTATCCTCAAAATAAAACACCAAACAACCTATGTATCCTCGAAACAACCAAAAAAATAACCAACAAATCAAGGTCGGGATATTCAAAGAGGGCCGCCAAGGAAAAATAATCAAACTAAGAGAAAAAACTCTCCATTGGGAGAAACTCTTGAGGTAGTTATGCATAAACTCATCCAAAATAACCTTATCAGGCTTCCTAATCCTAATAAAATAACTTATGACGAACACAAATTTAAACCCCCTTGGTATAATGAGAATGATCAATGTGAATTCCATAAGATCAAGGGTCACACAACAAATAACTACATGATACTTAAAAACATCGTACAAGACTTGATAGAGAAAGGAGAGGTTGACATTGAACACCGTCTTGGGCCCTTTGGAAACAAAGACATGGGAATGTACAAGGATCCAATCCCCAATCATTCTAGAGGAAATGAAAAAGGTAAGGGACAAGAGTACCAAAAAGCTAACTTCACCTATGACGAAGTCATAGGAGCCATCTATCAAGCTAATCACAATATCAATGTCATAACCATACCTAGAAAAAATCCTGAGTGTAATGTTACAACACGAAGAGGGAAAGTCACAATCCAAGGACCCCACTTCCAGCCAAAGTCACCATTAAGCCTTCCAATGACTATAGTATTGTTGACCAATTAAATAAAACTCCAACACTAATCTCTATCCTTGGGCTTCTAAAGTTATCGCCCGCACATAAAGAGATCCTAGAGAAAGCTCTCATTGAATCTTCAATGCCTGGAAATCTTAACACTGATCAATTTCAAGCTATGGTTAGTATCATCACTTCACCCCATCACTTGGTATTTTCTGAAAAAGACCTTCCCCAAATATCCTTTCATAATCAAGATTTGTATCTCGAGGTTTGTGTCCATAAACACAAGATCAAGAGACTCCTAATAGATGGAGGTGCAGGCTTAAACATATGTACCTTAAAAATGGTAAAGTAGTTGGGATATTCTGATGACGTGATATACAAAAACAAAGTATCACCATAAGGGCCTATGATGATATGGAAAGAAAATCTGAGGGCACAATAAGACTTCCAATTCAAGTGGGGCCAACAATAGTATAAATGACTTGTCAGGTATTAGATCTTGAGTTACCCTATGACCTTCTCTTAGGACACCTGTGGATCCATGCGATGCAAGCGGTCCCTTCAACCTTTCATCAATGCTTAAAATTTCCATACAATGATAAGGAATTTACAATATACGACGATCTCGAACCCTTCCATTACTGCACAAACTTGGAGGAAAAGTACAAAACACTCCTTCAAATACCTAGTAATGAAATATCCTTCCACTCATTTTCCTATGTCGATCCAGCATCATTTTCTTCATCCTCAACTCCATATACATCAATTGACCCTCCAAAATTCAAACTCAAGATCTAGGTTCTTGAAAAGGACTGTGGAGAATACCATTTCAAACAATCCTTCTGCATTGGGGAGTTTTCCTCATCACCAAAATCCTACGAGTGACCAAAGGAAATAAAGCATATCCAAGTTGTCACTTATGAAGTCAAACCTACTATTTTCACCAAGTGGGGACACATGAAGGATGAAGTGGTGTTCAAAGAGGACCTCTCATCATGGATCTATAAAGAAGAATTTAAGAAGAACAAAAACAACTACATATCATTCCTATGGATCCTGAAAAAAAAGGTTATCAATTGGCAAGAAATATGGGATACACTAGAAAGGGTGGCCTTGGTCTACACGAATAAGGTATGAGAGAACCCATCATAATAGAACATGTAAGAAGAACATGGGACTAGTTTATGGTTCGATAGACGTGGTTACCCCAAGCATTGAAACTACCTCTTGTCAGGAAATAGTTCCTTCTAATGTCATTGAGACATCGGATGGCTACCATACTAAAACAGATTCCAATGAATGGGAATGGGAATCTTATGCCTCTAGTGACTATGACCTAGATACCCTTTAGGACCTTGATAACACCGCTATCCTTACCCTTTCCACATCCTTCATAAGATTTATTGATAGCGATGATAACTTACCCTTACTTCACCTAAGTTGATCAATTGGGATCAACAACATCACACACTTGTTGTGGACCTATTCCAGAACAATGAAGCTATTGTTGAGTTCATTGGAATTCAACATGGTAAACTACAAGGAGATCACGAGGATGGTTTTTTCATAGAACTAGAACAAGAAGCATACTTTAGAGGGGAGATTGCATCCTCCAATCACAAAATTGAAATGAAAATTTTAAAAATCAAAATGAGATCCCCTAGGGAAAACCACAATGTGGCTCTATCAGATCATGAAAAAGGAAAAAAAAAGGATGTATCTGAGGGTGAAAACCTCTCTGAGGCACCCGAAGATGGAGGATTTAATCTTCCCATCACAGAGTATCAAGAAAAATCAACAGTCTTGGTTGAAGGTTCTGAACCTATAAACGTTGAAACAATAGAGACACCTAAGGTAGCATATCATGTAGCTTCCTTAGATCCTGAGGAAAAATTCAACTTCTCAGCATTCATCAAGGAACGTAAGATCAACTTCACCTAGACATATGCAAATATGCCTGGGATGGATCCAGCTTTAGTGGTACATCATCTAACAGTATTCCCTACATCAAATCCAATTAAACAAAAGCTTCGCAAGATGCACCTACAAATAGTACTGTTAGTCAAGGTGGGGTTTCAGAAACTATTGGATACATTGAATTTTTCAAACCTATAGACTATCTTGAGTGGGTATCCAACCTCGTACCGGTGTCGAAACCCATTGGGGGCATACATATCTATACAAACTTTAGAGATATTAACAAAGCATTCCCTAAGGATGACTTCCCCCTTCCCAACATTGACATAATAGTGGATCTAACTGTTGGCCATGAAATGCTTTCACTAATGGATGGATTTTCTAGGTACAATCAGATAAAGATAGCCCCTGAGGACCAACATAAAATGACTTTTACCTATTCTTGGGGAACCTTTTGCTGGAACATCATGTCATTCGGCTTGAGGAATGCAGGAGCCACATAGAAAAGAGCAATGACTATCACATTCCATGACATGTTGCACATCACCATGGAGGACTATTTAGATAATTTGTTGACTAAATCAGTCACAAGACATGAACACCTGGCTAACTTATCTAGGATATTTGATATACTAGAGTATAACTTGCATCTAAATCCAAAGAAATGTGTGTTCAACCTAACATCTGTGAAACTATTGGGCTACATTGTATCCAAAAGAGGTATTGCAGTGGATCCTACTAAGGTCAAGGCTATCCTAGAAATTCCTGCCTCAAGAACATTGAAACAACTATGTAGTCTACAAAGCAAGCTTCAGTATATCAGAAGGTTTATTGCACAACTAGTGGATAAATGTCATCCATTCACACACTTGCTCCACAAAGATGTAAAATTCAAATGGGATGGAAGGTGTGACCAAGCTTTTCAACAGGTAAAGGACTACTTGCTTACTCCTCCAGTATTGATGCCTTCAATTCAGGATAAAGCAATGATTTTATATGTATCCACAACAATAGTAGCTTTAGGATCTCTACTAGCACAACTTGATGACCAAAACAAAAAAAGAGTAGTTTACTACATCAATCATACCATGGTTGGCTATGAGTTAAATTATAGACCCATTGAACAAGCACGTCTATCAGTTGTATTCGTAGCACAAAAGCTTAGGAATTACATGTTAAACAGACAAATCAAGTTGATATCTAAAATAGACCCTTTGAAATATCTCTTGGAAAAAGCAGCTCTTACAAGAAGAATCGCTAAGTGGGTCATGATACTTAGCGAATTTGACATAGAATACGTTGATAGGAAAGCCATCAAGGGATAGGTGACAACAAATCAGTTAGAAAAAGTACCAATTGAAGATCATCAACCACTCATAGTAGAATTTCTAGATAAAAGCATCTTGCTAAAAAATCACTCAAGCCATTGGACTATGTACTTCGAAGGATCCCATACTCAACACGGCTCAAGGGATAGTATCCTATTTCTTACACCACAAGGAGACAATATACCCAAAGCATACAAGATTTCCTTCCCCTGTACAAACAATATATTTGAGTATGGAGCATTGATCACTGAACTAAAAATGATCATAGAATGGAAAATTAAAGAACTACAAGTCTATGGTGACTCTCAGCTGGTCAAAAGGTAGGTCAACGGCGAATACCAAACTAAAGATGACAAGTCATGCCATACAAGAGAATGGCGGAAAACTTCAAGCAATACTTTTTGGTCATCATCTTTGAATAGATCCTAAGGGTTAACAATAAAGTTGTTGATGCTATGGCCACTATTGGTTCACTCTTTGGCATACCTGAGAATGTTCCTAGATATGAATTCCTAGTGGAACAGTTGCTTATATCGACATTTGATGTCTTGGAATCTGAGCTCGTATGTGATGTTGTTGGTCCTCACTAACCTTGGTATAAAGACACATTTTCCTATATCCAACACATAATCATACCACCCCACCTAACGGCTAATCAAAAGAAAACCTTTAACCGCCAAATTTTTTGATTTACTATCCTTGGAGCTACCTTATATCGCCGAAGCCTCGATGGTACGTTACTCCGATGTCTCAACATGAAAGAAGCAAAAACTGCCTTGCAAGAGGTACATAAAGGTTTATGTGGGTCCCATGCTAGTGGGCCTAACCTAGTCCAAAAGTTGCTATGAATAAGGTACTACTAGCCATTGATAGAGCAAGAAGCAATTCATTTTTATAAGAAGTATCATCAATGCCAACAACATGGAGATCTCATTCATGCACCTGCACAAGAGTTATGTCCTATCACTAGTCCATGGCCCTTCTCTTAGTGGGGATTTGACTTAATAGGAAAGATATCACCGACCTTATCCAATAGACACAAATTCATCATCACTGCTCGGAGTACTTTACAAAATGGATAGAAGCTATTCCTTTAACTTATATCACAAGGAAGAAATAGCTAAGTTCATTCTTAACTATTTGATCTATCGATATGGTATCCTGTAGACTATCATAATAGATAATGGAACTCCATTTAAGAACCAAGTTGTTCATGAGCTCTGCTCAAGATTCTCTATCCAAAACCATTTTTCAACCCCATATTATCCTCAAGGAAATGGCCAAGCCAAAGCATCCAATAAGACCATCCTAAAAACCCTAAAGAAAACTGTTAATGATGTTAGCTATGACTGGAACCTATAGCTAAACCCATCCTTATGGGCTTATAAAACCATCATTCGCACACCTACAAGTGTGAATCCCTTTTCCTTAGTCTACATATCTGAAGCAATATTTTCTATAGAGGTTGAAATCCCATTCCTGAGAGTATCATTGAAGTATCTTATTAGCAACGAAGAGTATCAGGTATCCAGACTCAATGAGCTTGAAATCCTAGATGAAAGACACTTGAGTGCATTAAACCATCTTTAGGCCTATCAAAATCGGCTCAAGCGAAGCTACAATAAGAGAATCAGAAATAGGAACTTTCAAGTCGGTGACTTGGTCCTAAAGGATAATCAAAAAATCCAAATGAATCAAGATGGGAAAGGTAAGTTTGAACCAAACTGGCTAGGTCCCTATATCATTATAGCAAGCTACGACTCTAGAGCATATTAGTTGGCTACGCCAGAAGGGGAACCTCTAGTCGAACCTCTTAACATCAATCATCTTAAGAAGTTATACACCTAAGCGTATCAGAATATCCCAAGCAAAAAAGTGAGAAAGAAAAAAAAAATAATAAAATCAAGAAAATAGTAAAGAGAAACAAAACGTCCTTTAAGTTAAAACCACCTTGTTTCGCTTCTAGGACCGGTACCATAGTGAAAACCTAGTTAAAAAGTGTTATGTTTGAATAAGACTTGCATCCTCATCTATCGACACTATCCATCTATCACATCCACTCCCCCTATTGCATAATAAAATATGCACCCAACTATGGCTTGATAACTGACCAAGTGTTGAACCTTGTTGCACCATCTCTATCCACCATCTATTTTATCCAATTATCCCTAATAAAATATAATCCTATTCAGAATTGGGGGAAACCTCCCGAACCTAGTAGCAGATTGGATCCTTGTTCATCCCATCACTTGCAAAAAACTATCAAAACAAAATAAAAAACATCCAAAAAACCATCAAAATCCAAAAAAAAGTCGTAAAACACAAAATCCCAAAAACATTGTAGGTCGTCTCTGGATGAGCCGCAATTGAGTCAAAATACATTCAAACTTTGTCTTTGAGCTTGAACGTAGGAAAGGTCATCATCGATGAGTCCTCGAGGCACTAGGTCAGTCCCTTTAGGTGTCTCTCTTGGTCTTTAAACTTGGTCGAAAATCCAAAAACATTCAAATATCTTATCAAAATCCAAAAACATTCATAAAGAGTCAAAAAACTTCAAAAAATAGTGTCACTCAATACAGTCGAACTACGATGTCTCTACGTTCATCAAGTAGGCAAGGCCATCATCGATGAGCCCCTAAGGCATTAGGTCAATCCCCTTAGGTCCCCCTCTTGGTCTCTAAATCTTTTGAAAACGTCAAAAATAACATCAAATAAGCTCAAAAGCACAAAACATTCCAAAAATCTTGAAAGTCCTATCTCCATTATCACCTATCCACAATAAACTATCCATCCATAATAAACAGTTATCACCTTCAACCTTTGACAACGCAATCAACAAGCAAAACAAACATCGAAATCCAAAAAATTCCAAGCAAAGAAATGAAACAACCGAATCATCATCAGACTAAAACATTGTCCAAGTATTAACTACCCTACCTTTTGAAAATCATCATCAACATCCTAATGTGTGTCTTAACGGATAAATCATTCCTACAATAGGAATCATCAATGGGTAACATCATGAAACATCAAAACATCTATGGCAAGTGATACAACAACATTGTTTTATCTTTTGTGATCTTATCTTTTGATTTATCTTAATGTCTCATTCCCAAGATCTCTCGAGGATGTTCATAAGGATTTATAGAAGGAATGGTGGCATTGAACATCAATTTCATTTGCTTTGTTTGTTGGATATTTTTGTAACACTACCATGGAAAATACATGCTTTATTTTGTGTGTGGAAGTCGTTTTGGGGCAATTTGTGTAGAGGATGTGTGTTAGGTACTCCATACCTCTCTGTGTAAATGATCTGAAATGTTTTGAAACTTCTCACCCATACACTCTAATAAAGTTTTTGTATGTCTAGTATGAGCAAGAATACTCCTTGTTTGCGAAGTCAAAGTCCACGCAATAGATACATAACCACCTTGGTCATTAATACCCTAGTGCATCGTGTCTATTTTCTACATTAATAAGGATTGCTAAACATTACTTAGTCTCCATAAAGTAAAAGAAAACTCATCATGTTTTACAAATCATTAATCATCCAATTTATTCTATCCTCTGACCCTACTAACATTTCTTCTCGCTAACATCTCCATCTTGCATCACAATATCACTAGAACCTTTTCGTGAGCATGATCTAAAAAGATAATTTTTCCAGCCTACCTCTCAAGGGGGTAGCCCAATGTCTTATCATCCTTCTGCAAACCACTGGGGCACAGTGGGGCATATTAATTTTTTTCTTTTTTGATCTGAACATCGAATTCTTTGAAACAACACATCAAGTACATTATGTCAAAGAGGGGAAAAATGTAGAAATATCAAATGGCTTAACACATATCACACATCCTGAATCACATTTTTCCATTATCAGCATCACTTTCATTATCACTATTGCATTTCACTTCATTAACATCATTAATCCCCTTTTTAACATCATTTGCATCATTAACCCTATTTTCCTCTATTAATTAGATAATCTTGAATTGTTTAATTAATTCACCATGTCATCACCTAATTTAACCTTATTCCTCTTGATTGATTAAATAAACATTAATTATTTAATTATGTCTCTAACATTAATTATTCTTCTAAATTAATTAAATAGTTATTATTAATTATTTAATTAATCTACTTTTCCTCTTCCAAATTAAATAATTAAATCAATTATTCAATTTCCCCAAATTCACTCAACATGGTCAATTAATAAATAAACTTTTATTTATTAAATCAAATACATCTTGCACATTCCTCTCAAGATTAATTAATTATTTAATTAATTAATCATCCTCACACATTCTGATTGAACAAATCATGTCCACTAATTACTCAATCCAATTTGGTAATCCCACCGATTATGCAATCTAATTTGTCAATCCTACTAATTACTCAATCCAATTTGGTAATCCCACTGATTACTCAATCTAATTTGCCAATCCCACTAATTACTCAATCTAATTTTCCAATCCCACTAATTACTCAATCCAATTTGGTAATCCCACTGATTACTCAATCTAATTTGCCAATCCCACTAATTATTCAACGCAATCCCACTGATTATCCAATTAATTCCCTTGATTGGATTAATTAGGTCAGTTGACTAATCAATCTATTTCCTCTCAACGGACCTCGACCATTGATCCTGATCTTTCATCTTTGAATTTTGATCATTCATATGAAATTTCCAAATCTATAGAACAACCCACATCCCTCTCATAATGGATTTGGAGAATTTGTAGAGAGGTCATGTCAAATTGACTATTGAAGCAAATTGAGCAAAACATATCCTTACATTCTAGATCATTGTCATTATCAAGCTTTTGTAATAATGGAGGCTTTGTGTTGAATCAAGCAACCCAACATCCATCTTCAACACAAATACACTCAACCATGGGATGGTATGATTGTAGTTTTTGAATTCATTTTGTGTTTCGTTTGTTTATCCTAACCTTGCTTGTTTGGATTCTTAAGCTTTGCAATTACATTTCAAGGGTAAGTGGGTCTTGTTATCTTGTTTTGAATTGATTTGAATTCATTCATTGTTACCAATCTACTGATCCATATTCCCCTTACACAAGAGGATATTTATATGACATAGCTAGAGCACTATGTGGTGAAAGGTAAAAGTAATTTGGTTTGCAAATTGAAGAAATCTTTGTATGGATTAAAATAGAGTCCTAGGGTGTGGTACCAAAAAATTGATACATATGTGTTGAGTTTTAGATTTGAGCGTTCTGAATCAGATCATTGTATTTATTATAAAAAATGATGGTGATTATTTCCTGTTTATTGCATTATATGTTGATGATATGCTATTTATTGGTAGAGGGAAAGGTATGATTTCAGAACTGAAATCTCAACTTGCAGATAAATTTGAAATGAAAGATCTTGGTGTAGCTAAACAATTCTTGGGATGGAAATTAAAAGAGATAGAGTGAACAGAGAGCTATGGATTGGCCAAAATAAGTATGTTGAATCAATTTTATAGAGGATTGATATGTAGGATTGTAGACCATTGTGTGTTCTTGTTTCAGTTGGAACAAACTTATCTATTTCAGATTGTCCAAAATCCCCATCAGAGATGGAAGACATGAGCAAAGTACCTTACCGGAGTGCAGTTGGAAGTTTGATGTATGTTATGG
>VDFB02058242.1:426301212-426364331 GCA_007258455.2 Sequoia sempervirens | reverse complement strand
AACATGAGCCTATTGGTGATGGAGCCTAATTATCTTCTTGATTCAAAGGTTTTATTGCAATCATGTTTGGATCCCTATAAGTGGATGCATAGTTTATTGAAGCTATCACTTTTCCATTGAGACCTTTGTTGCACAAACAACATCATTTGCTAAATGGCATACCAATTGACCTCATGTACTACATAGATTTATACAAAAAATAGACCAAAATTTATCCTAATTGACCTTCCACACTTCTTCAACGTACCTATTGCACACCAAGGTGCAAAATTGCTAGTATTTATATGCATATGGAAAAAAAAATTAAAATGGATTCATCGGCTAAGGGTTTGAGCAAACATTGGCCAAGAGTCCGCTCGAACCAACCCAACCAACATTTTTTAACATTATTTTGAAGGGGTTCGATCGAACCAAGGTTCGCTTGAACCCCCATTCAAGTGATTGAGTTTATGGGGGTTTGAGCGAACAGTGATTCGATCGAACCCACCTTTTCCCCCTTTCTCCCCCTATGGCACCAAAAATATCCAAAAATTTTCTCTTCAAAGCTCGAGTTGAGAATGAAAATGGAGGAGACTTCATAAACCCAACTGGATGACGGTAGTCCTCAGAATGAGCTATCCACATCGAATATCATTTTAATATGTTTTGGTTTTATTATGTATTTGTTTTTTTAGTTTGATTAAACATAGGTTTTTCACCGAAAATCAAGCTCTTTGTTCTACACATGTGGAAAAATAGCAGATTATCAAAATAAAATTCTAAAAAATATGTGCAAGCTAGGTATTGATGTCCTTGATCAAGTAAAAAAGAAAATTTTAATTTTGATACATAAAAAAAAGTTATGTTATATATGGTCTACCTATGTCTGAATTGTAATTAGTTTGACTTCGAAACTTGATTAAGGAAAAAATATTTAATAAAACACTATGAAACTAGATGAAAGGGTTAGATATCATAGTTACAAATCTAGATTCGAAAAAAAATAGAATTTTATCCTTCATAGAATAAAAGTTATGTTGTATACGGTGAGCATCACTCCTTAAAAATGGTGTTTATTGATAAAAACTAGTTTTCGAAGGAGATGGAAAAAGAAGTGCAATATGATTCCAAAAATTTTGAAAAAAATATATTTAGAATCTACAAACAAAATTTCACAAATCACTAGTTTGCATCATCTTCAAATTCCTCATGGTTTAGCTGCTATAGGTGCTCGAAAGTTTGGCCAAAAATTGTAAACCAGTATTGTGAGATCACCCAAGAACAAGGTCCTAGTGTTAATATACAAAACATGGGAAATATTCCACCAAAGCCACAACAACATGTACTGAACCAACAAGGTAACAACCATTTGCAACCACAACTACATGCTAACAACCCACCTCAAGGACAACACATGTATCAACAAAACAATCTGCCCATATATCAACAACCACGACAAGATCAAAGCATGTACCAAGGAAATGTCCAAGATCAAACTCAATACATGCATCAATAACAATACTATGATCATAACAAGCAATATCAATATGGATCATTGTCTACCCAAAATCCTCAACATCAAACATGCGTTTCAGACCACCAAATGTCAATACCCAACATCAAACGTATGTTCAACCATAACAAAATACACACCTTCAAAATCAAGCACCCAATCCTCCACAACACAACATGGGTGCACAACAACCTCCATCATAATATCAAACCTACACACCTCAACAACAACCTCAAACTTATACTAACAACATGGCACAAAGACCCTCATATATACAAAATCCACAATATAACATGCAAAACATTGTGGGGAAACAAGGTTATAATATCCCTCCTACACCAAGTGATAATATAACCTTACAAATCCAAAATCTAAACCAAAGAATATTAGACATTGAAATTAGAAAACCGAAAAAGAGCTACGCTCTATAAAACATATGTCCATATCCCTTTGATTGGTCCATATCTATGATAACCTTCCCTAAGAACTTTGAAATACCAAAATTTGACAAATACAAGGGAAGGGGAGATCCAATAGAACACGTATGAGAATTCTCGGTAGCTTGCATGGATGTAAAACACAATGAAACCTATTTAATGAGGCTTTTCCCACAAAGTCTCAACGGTGCAGCTATCGAGTGGCTCTTTCATCTACCACCCAGTATCAAAACCTTTGATGAGTTATCAGATAATTTTTTTAACCACTTCTCATACAACATAGAGCAAGACATAATGGTCCCCAACCTATACAAGATTAAACAAAGCTAAGAGGAGTCCTTTGATTTATACCTACAAAGATGGAGACACAAAGCTAGTAAGTGTAAGTGGCTCGTTCCTAAGAAAAAACTTGTGGAAATATTTGTCACTAACATTCAAATGGACATTAGCTACCAACTAACCATGTTGTGCCCTAGTAGTTTTGAAGAAACCATCAAAAAGGGTTTACTCATCAAAAGAGATCTCATAGCAAGGGGAGTCATTAAATTCTATAACAACAAAGACCAAGCTTCTAGTTCTAATGACAAACCTAAGCTATGGGAAAAGAACAAAAATGTTACAAATGATAAACATACAACCTCCACAAAATAATGTCCAAGCAGCTCAAACAAACTATCCTCAAAATAAAACACCAAACAACCTATGTATCCTCGAAACAACCAAAAAAATAACCAACAAATCAAGGTCGGGATATTCAAAGAGGGCCGCCAAGGAAAAATAATCAAACTAAGAGAAAAAACTCTCCATTGGGAGAAACTCTTGAGGTAGTTATGCATAAACTCATCCAAAATAACCTTATCAGGCTTCCTAATCCTAATAAAATAACTTATGACGAACACAAATTTAAACCCCCTTGGTATAATGAGAATGATCAATGTGAATTCCATAAGATCAAGGGTCACACAACAAATAACTACATGATACTTAAAAACATCGTACAAGACTTGATAGAGAAAGGAGAGGTTGACATTGAACACCGTCTTGGGCCCTTTGGAAACAAAGACATGGGAATGTACAAGGATCCAATCCCCAATCATTCTAGAGGAAATGAAAAAGGTAAGGGACAAGAGTACCAAAAAGCTAACTTCACCTATGACGAAGTCATAGGAGCCATCTATCAAGCTAATCACAATATCAATGTCATAACCATACCTAGAAAAAATCCTGAGTGTAATGTTACAACACGAAGAGGGAAAGTCACAATCCAAGGACCCCACTTCCAGCCAAAGTCACCATTAAGCCTTCCAATGACTATAGTATTGTTGACCAATTAAATAAAACTCCAACACTAATCTCTATCCTTGGGCTTCTAAAGTTATCGCCCGCACATAAAGAGATCCTAGAGAAAGCTCTCATTGAATCTTCAATGCCTGGAAATCTTAACACTGATCAATTTCAAGCTATGGTTAGTATCATCACTTCACCCCATCACTTGGTATTTTCTGAAAAAGACCTTCCCCAAATATCCTTTCATAATCAAGATTTGTATCTCGAGGTTTGTGTCCATAAACACAAGATCAAGAGACTCCTAATAGATGGAGGTGCAGGCTTAAACATATGTACCTTAAAAATGGTAAAGTAGTTGGGATATTCTGATGACGTGATATACAAAAACAAAGTATCACCATAAGGGCCTATGATGATATGGAAAGAAAATCTGAGGGCACAATAAGACTTCCAATTCAAGTGGGGCCAACAATAGTATAAATGACTTGTCAGGTATTAGATCTTGAGTTACCCTATGACCTTCTCTTAGGACACCTGTGGATCCATGCGATGCAAGCGGTCCCTTCAACCTTTCATCAATGCTTAAAATTTCCATACAATGATAAGGAATTTACAATATACGACGATCTCGAACCCTTCCATTACTGCACAAACTTGGAGGAAAAGTACAAAACACTCCTTCAAATACCTAGTAATGAAATATCCTTCCACTCATTTTCCTATGTCGATCCAGCATCATTTTCTTCATCCTCAACTCCATATACATCAATTGACCCTCCAAAATTCAAACTCAAGATCTAGGTTCTTGAAAAGGACTGTGGAGAATACCATTTCAAACAATCCTTCTGCATTGGGGAGTTTTCCTCATCACCAAAATCCTACGAGTGACCAAAGGAAATAAAGCATATCCAAGTTGTCACTTATGAAGTCAAACCTACTATTTTCACCAAGTGGGGACACATGAAGGATCAAGTGGTGTTCAAAGAGGACCTCTCATCATGGATCTATAAAGAAGAATTTAAGAAGAACAAAAACAACTACATATCATTCCTATGGATCCTGAAATTTTTTTTTATCAATTGGCAAGAAATATGGGATACACTAGAAAGGGTGGCCTTGGTCTACACGAATAAGGTATGAGAGAACCCATCATAATAGAACATGTAAGAAGAACATGGGACTAGTTTATGGTTCGATAGACGTGGTTACCCCAAGCATTGAAACTACCTCTTGTCAGGAAATAGTTCCTTCTAATGTCATTGAGACATCGGATGGCTACCATACTAAAACAGATTCCAATGAATGGGAATGGGAATCTTATGCCTCTAGTGACTATGACCTAGATACCCTTTAGGACCTTGATAACACCGCTATCCTTACCCTTTCCACATCCTTCGTAAGATTTATTGATAGCGATGATAACTTACCCTTACTTCACCTAAGTTGATCAATTGGGATCAACAACATCACACACTTGTTGTGGACCTATTCCAGAACAATGAAGCTATTGTTGAGTTCATTGGAATTCAACATGGTAAACTACAAGGAGATCACGAGGATGGTTTTTTCATAGAACTAGAACAAGAAGCATACTTTAGAGGGGAGATTGCATCCTCCAATCACAAAATTGAAATGAAAATTTTAAAAATCAAAATGAGATCCCCTAGGGAAAACCACAATGTGGCTCTATCAGATCATGAAAAAGGAAAAAAAAAGGATGTATCTGAGGGTGAAAACCTCTCTGAGGCACCCGAAGATGGAGGATTTAATCTTCCCATCACAGAGTATCAAGAAAAATCAACAGTCTTGGTTGAAGGTTTTGAACCTATAAACGTTGAAACAATAGAGACACCTAAGGTAGCATATCATGTAGCTTCCTTAGATCCTGAGGAAAAATTCAACTTCTCAGCATTCATCAAGGAACGTAAGATCAACTTCACCTAGACATATGCAAATATGCTTGGGATGGATCCAGCTTTAGTGGTACATCATCTAACAGTATTCCCTACATCAAATCCAATTAAACAAAATCTTTGCAAGATGCACCTACAAATAGTACTGTTAGTCAAGGTGGGGTTTCAGAAACTGTTGGATACATTGAATTCGTCAAACCTATAGACTATCTTGAGTGGGTATACAACCTCGTACCGGTGTCGAAACCCATTGGGGGCATACAGATCTGTACAAACTTTAGAGATATTAACAAAGCATTCCCTAAGGATGACTTCCCCCTTCCCAACAGTGACATAATAGTGGATCTAACTGTTGGCCATGAAATGCTTTCACTAATGGATGGATTTTCTAGGTACAATCAGATAAAGATAGCCCCTGAGGACCAACATAAAATGACTTTTACCTATTCTTGGGGAACCTTTTGCTGGAACATCATGTCATTCGGCTTGAGGAATGCAGGAGCCACATAGAAAAGATCAATGACTATCACATTCCATGACATGTTGCACATCACCATGGAGGACTATTTAGACAATTTGTTGACTAAATCAGTCACAAGACATGAACACCTGGCTAACTTATCTAGGATATTTGATATACTAGAGTATAACTTGCATCTAAATCCAAAGAAATGTGTGTTCAACCTAACATCTGTGAAACTATTGGGCTACATTGTATCCAAAAGAGGTATTGCAGTGGATCCTACTAAGGTCAAGGCTATCCTAGAAATGCCTGCCTCAAGAACATTGAAACAACTATGTAGTCTACAAAGCAAGCTTCAGTATATCAGAAGGTTTATTGCACAACTAGTGGATAAATGTCATCCATTCACACAATTGCTCCACAAAGATGTAAAATTCAAATGGGATGGAAGGTGTGACCAAGCTTTTCAACAGGTAAAGGACTACTTGCTTACTCCTCCAGTATTGATGCCTCCAATTCAGGATAAAGCAATGATTTTATATGTATCCACAACAACAGTAGCTTTAGGATCTCTACTAGCACAACTTGATGACCAAAACAAAAAAAGAGTAGTTTACTACATCAATCATACCATGGTTGGCTATGAGTTAAATTATAGACCCATTGAACAAGCACGTCTATCAGTTGTATTCGTAGCACAAAAGCTTAGGAATTACATGTTAAACAGACAAATCAAGTTGATATCTAAAATAGACCCTTTGAAATATCTCTTGGCAAAAGCAGCTCTTACAGGAAGAATCGCTAAGTGGGTCATGATACTTAGCGAATTTGACATAGAATACGTTGATAGGAAAGCCATCAAGGGATAGGTGACAACAAATCAGTTAGAAAAAGTACCAATTGAAGATCATCAACCACTCATAGTAGAATTTCTAGATAAAAGCATCTTGCTAAAAAATCACTCAAGCCATTGGACTATGTACTTCGAAGGATCCCATACTCAACACGGCTCAAGGGATAGTATCCTATTTCTTACACCACAAGGAGACAATATACCCAAAGCATACAAGATTTCCTTCCCCTGTACAAACAATATATTTGAGTATGGAGCATTGATCACTGAACTAAAAATGATCATAGAATGGAAAATTAAAGAACTACAAGTCTATGGTGACTCTCAGCTGGTCAAAAGGTAGGTCAACGGCGAATACCAAACTAAAGATGACAAGTCATGCCATACAAGAGAATGGCGGAAAACTTCAAGCAATACTTTTTGGTCATCATCTTTGAATAGATCCTAAGGGTTAACAATAAAGTTGTTGATGCTATGGCCACTATTGGTTCACTCTTTGGCATACCTGAGAATGTTCCTAGATATGAATTCCTAGTGGAACAGTTGCTTATATCGACATTTGATGTCTTGGAATCTGAGCTCGTATGTGATGTTGTTGGTCCTCACTAACCTTGGTATAAAGACACATTTTCCTATATCCAACACATAATCATACCACCCCACCTAACGGCTAATCAAAAGAAAACCTTTAACCGCCAAATTTTTTGATTTACTATCCTTGGAGATACCTTATATCGCCGAAGCCTCAATGGTACGTTACTCCGATGTCTCAACATGAAAGAAGCAAAAACTGCCTTGCAAGAGGTACATAAAGGTTTATGTGGGTCCCATGCTAGTGGGCCTAACCTAGTCCAAAAGTTGCTATGAATAAGGTACTACTAGCCATTGATAGAGCAAGAAGCAATTCATTTTTATAAGAAGTATCATCAATGCCAACAACATGGAGATCTCATGCATGCACCTGCACAAGAGTTATGTCCTATCACTAGTCCATGGCCCTTCTCTTAGTGGGGATTTGACTTAATAGGAAAGATATCACCGACCTTATCCAATAGACACAAATTCATCATCACTGCTCGGAGTACTTTACAAAATGGATAGAAGCTATTCCTTTAACTTATATCACAAGGAAGAAATAGCTAAGTTCATTCTTAACTATTTGATCTGTCGATATGGTATCCTGTAGACTATCATAATAGATAATGGAACTCCATTTAAGAACCAAGTTGTTCATGAGCTCTGCTCAAGATTCTCTATCCAAAACCATTTTTCAACCCCATATTATCCTCAAGGAAATGGCCAAGCCAAAGCATCCAATAAGACCATCCTAAAAACCCTAAAGAAAACTATTAATGATGTTAGCTATGACTGGAACCTATAGCTAAACCCATCCTTATGGGCTTATAAAACCATCATTCGCACACCTACAGGTGTGAATCCCTTTTCCTTAGTCTACATATCTGAAGCAATATTTTCTATAGAGGTTGAAATCCCATTCCTGAGAGTATCATTGAAGTATCTTATTAGCAATGAAGAGTATCAGGTATCCAGACTCAATGAGCTTGAAATCCTAGATGAAAGACACTTGAGTGCATTAAACCATCTTTAGGCCTATCAAAATCGGCTCAAGCGAAGCTACAATAAGAGAATCAGAAATAGGAACTTTCAAGTCGGTGACTTGGTCCTAAAGGATAATCAAAAAATCCATATGAATCAAGATGGGAAAGGTAAGTTTGAACCAAACTGGCTAGGTCCCTATATCATTATAGCAAGCTACGACTCTAGAGCATATTAGTTGGCTACGCCGGAAGGGGAACCTCTAGTCGAACCTCTTAACATCAATCATCTTAAGAAGTTATACACCTAAGCGTATCAGAATATCCCAAGCAAAAAAGTGAGAAAAGAAAAAAAAATAAAAAATAAAATCAAGAAAATAGTAAAGAGAAACAAAACGTCCTTTAAGTTAAAACCACCTTGTTTCGCTTCTAGGACCGGTACCATAGTGAAAACCTAGTTAAAAAGTGTTATGTTTGAATAAGACTTGCATCCTCATCTATCGACACTATCCATCTATCACATCCACTCCCCCTATTGCATAATAAAATATGCACCCAACTATGGCTTGATAACTGACCAAGTGTTGAACCTTGTTGCACCATCTCTATCCACCATCTATTTTATCCAATTATCCCTAATAAAATATAATCCTATTCAGAATTGGGGGAAACCTCCCGAACCTAGTAGCAGATTGGATCCTTGTTCATCCCATCACTTGCAAAAAACTATCAAAACAAAATAAAAAACATCCAAAAAACCATCAAAATCCAAAAAAAAGTCGTAAAACACAAAATCCCAAAAACATTGTAGGTCGTCTCTGGATGAGCCGCAATTGAGTCAAAATACATTCAAACTTTGTCTTTGAGCTTGAACGTAGGAAAGGTCATCATCGATGAGTCCTCGAGGCACTAGGTCAGTCCCTTTAGGTGTCTCTCTTGGTCTTTAAACTTGGTCGAAAATCCAAAAACATTCAAATATCTTATCAAAATCCAAAAACATTCATAAAGAGTCAAAAAACTTCAAAAAATAGTGTCACTCAATACAGTCGAACTACGATGTCTCTACGTTCATCAAGTAGGCAAGGCCATCATCGATGAGCCCCTAAGGCATTAGGTCAATCCCCTTAGGTCCCCCTCTTGGTCTCTAAATCTTTTGAAAACGTCAAAAATAACATCAAATAAGCTCAAAAGCACAAAACATTCCAAAAATCTTGAAAGTCCTATCTCCATTATCACCTATCCACAATAAACTATCCATCCATAATAAACAGTTATCACCTTCAACCTTTGACAACGCAATCAACAAGCAAAACAAACATCGAAATCCAAAAAATTCCAAGCAAAGAAATGAAACAACCGAATCATCATCAGACTAAAACATTGTCCAAGTATTAACTACCCTACCTTTTGAAAATCATCATCAACATCCTAATGTGTGTCTTAACGGATAAATCATTCCTACAATAGGAATCATCAATGGGTAACATCATGAAACATCAAAACATCTATGGCAAGTGATACAACAACATTGTTTTATCTTTTGTGATCTTATCTTTTGATTTATCTTAATGTCTCATTCCCAAGATCTCTCGAGGATGTTCATAAGGATTTATAGAAGGAATGGTGGCATTGAACATCAATTTCATTTGCTTTGTTTGTTGGATATTTTTGTAACACTACCATGGAAAATACATGCTTTATTTTGTGTGTGGAAGTCGTTTTGGGGCAATTTGTGTAGAGGATGTGTGTTAGGTACTCCATACCTCTCTGTGTAAATGATCTGAAATGTTTTGAAACTTCTCACCCATACACTCTAATAAAGTTTTTGTATGTCTAGTATGAGCAAGAATACTCCTTGTTTGCGAAGTCAAAGTCCACGCAATAGATACATAACCACCTTGGTCATTAATACCCTAGTGCATCGTGTCTATTTTCTACATTAATAAGGATTGCTAAACATTACTTAGTCTCCATAAAGTAAAAGAAAACTCATCATGTTTTACAAATCATTAATCATCCAATTTATTCTATCCTCTGATCCTACTAACATTTCTTCTCGCTAACATCTCCATCTTGCATCACAATATCACTAGAACCTTTTCGTGAGCATGATCTAAAAAGATAATTTTTCTAGCCTACCTCTCAAGGGGGTAGCCCAATGTCTTATCATCCTTCTGCAAACCACTGGGGCACAGTGGGGCATATTAATTTTTTTCTTTTTTAATCTGAACATCGAATTCTTTGAAACAACACATCAAGTACATTATGTCAAAGAGGGGAAAAATGTAGAAATATAAAATGGCTTAACACATATCACACATCCTGAATCACATTTTTCCATTATCAGCATCACTTTCATTATCACTATTGCATTTCACTTCATTAACATCATTAATCCCCTTTTTAACATCATTTGCATCATTAACCCTATTTTCCTCTATTAATTAGATAATCTTGAATTGTTTAATTAATTCACCATGTCATCACCTAATTTAACCTTATTCCTCTTGATTGATTAAATAAACATTAATTATTTAATTATGTCTCTAACATTAATTATTCTTCTAAATTAATTAAATAGTTATTATTAATTATTTAATTAATCTACTTTTCCTCTTCCAAATTAAATAATTAAATCAATTATTCAATTTCCCCAAATTCACTCAACATGGTCAATTAATAAATAAACTTTTATTTATTAAATCAAATACATCTTGCACATTCCTCTCAAGATTAATTAATTATTTAATTAATTAATCATCCTCACACATTCTGATTGAACAAATCATGTCCACTAATTACTCAATCCAATTTGGTAATCCCACCGATTATGCAATCTAATTTGTCAATCCTACTAATTACTCAATCCAATTTGGTAATCCCACTGATTACTCAATCTAATTTGCCAATCCCACTAATTACTCAATCTAATTTTCCAATCCCACTAATTACTCAATCCAATTTGGTAATCCCACTGATTACTCAATCTAATTTGCCAATCCCACTAATTATTCAACGCAATCCCACTGATTATCCAATTAATTCCCTTGATTGGATTAATTAGGTCAGTTGACTAATCAATCTATTTCCTCTCAACGGACCTCGACCATTGATCCTGATCTTTCATCTTTGAATTTTGATCATTCATATGAAATTTCCAAATCTATAGAACAACCCACATCCCTCTCATAATGGATTTGGAGAATTTGTAGAGAGGTCATGTCAAATTGACTATTGAAGCAAATTGAGCAAAACATATCCTTACATTCTAGATCATTGTCATTATCAAGCTTTTGTAATAATGGAGGCTTTGTGTTGAATCAAGCAACCCAACATCCATCTTCAACACAAATACACTCAACCATGGGATGGTATGATTGTAGTTTTTGAATTCATTTTGTGTTTCGTTTGTTTATCCTAACCTTGCTTGTTTGGATTCTTAAGCTTTGCAATTACATTTCAAGGGTAAGTGGGTCTTGTTATCTTGTTTTGAATTGATTTGAATTCATTCATTGTTACCAATCTACTGATCCATATTCCCCTTACACAAGAGGATATTTATATGACATAGCTAGAGCACTATGTGGTGAAAGGTAAAAGTAATTTGGTTTGCAAATTGAAGAAATCTTTGTATGGATTAAAATAGAGTCCTAGGGTGTGGTACCAAAAAATTGATACATATGTGTTGAGTTTTAGATTTGAGCGTTCTGAATCAGATCATTGTATTTATTATAAAAAATGATGGTGATTATTTCCTGTTTATTGCATTATATGTTGATGATATGCTATTTATTGGTAGAGGGAAAGGTATGATTTCAGAACTGAAATCTCAACTTGCAGATAAATTTGAAATGAAAGATCTTGGTGTAGCTAAACAATTCTTGGGATGGAAATTAAAAGAGATAGAGTGAACAGAGAGCTATGGATTGGCCAAAATAAGTATGTTGAATCAATTTTATAGAGGATTGATATGTAGGATTGTAGACCATTGTGTGTTCTTGTTTCAGTTGGAACAAACTTATCTATTTCAGATTGTCCAAAATCCCCATCAGAGATGGAAGACATGAGCAAAGTACCTTACCGGAGTGCAGTTGGAAGTTTGATGTATGTTATGGTTTATACTAGACTGGACATTGTCCAAGTAGTGGGAGTTCTTTCCAAATATATGTCTAATCTTGGTAGAGTTCATTGGGATGCAGTTAAAAGAGTCTTCAGATATTTGTGCGGTACCTCAGATTATTCCTTATGTTATCATAGTAATATGTCTAAAGATGAGATTTCCCTTGATTTCATGGATTCATTCAGACTAGGCAGGTGATGTTGATAGCAGATGATTCACCACCAATGTTTAATACTTTTTGGGGTGCGATTAGTTGGATGAGGAAGTGACAGGTTGTGGTTATTTTTTCCACTACTGAAGTAGAGTATATGAAAACTACTCATGCTTGTAAAGAAGCCATTTGGCTTAAAAGACTGTGTTCAAATATTAGAATAAAACAAGGTGCAATGACAATTTATTGCGACAAAGTGTCATATGTCTAGCCAAGAACCCGACATTTCATGCCAAGACCAAGCACATTGATGTACAGTATCATTTTGTTAGAGATATGGTCGAAGATGGCAAGGTAAAGCTAGTTAAGGTAGAGAATTTAGTGAATGTTGATGATTCTTTAACTAAGCCTGTGAGCATAGAGAAGTTTAGATGGTGTTCAAAGACTATGGGCCTTTTGGCCCCTAACAATTAAGAGATGATGTTTATTCACCCTCCCATTGCCTTTGCAAGATGTTCGACAAGTGGGAGATTTTTTGGGAAAATGTGTCTCACCCTTGCAATTACATAAGTTACTATTGATACATAAGGTACTATTCATCCGACGATGATGGGGGCATGCGGGGGGTCTCCCCCAACGAGGGGTTCGAGGGGATCATCCCCTTGGCTAAGGTCTAGGGGTAGCGTGCCCTGGCGGGGGCTCGGGGGCAACGCCCCCAAAAGGAAAAATTTATTTATATTTTATTATTGTAAATCTAAACCGTTCATCATTATGTTTTAGATCTGACGACCAATATTTTATTAGCTTGACTTTCCCTAGAAGAAAACCCTATTTTATGAGGGCATTGTATTACGGCTATGTATTGTGATGTATTCTAAGAGTCTGATAGTGGTCGTGTTGCCTCTAGATCTCCACTTGGTGATACTCCTATGAGAAGCTTGCTCTGCAAGTATATTGTAATCTTTGTGATTTCTGAATAATGTATTGGGCAACTTTTGGAGTGTGGGGTTTTTCTTTTGAAAGGGTTTTCCCCACGTAAATCACTATGTTGTGGTATGCATGATATTTATGTCTATTTCTATTTAACTTTATGTAACTGTTAAAGATCTGTAAAAAAATTGCATTATTTTCCTCTCAATATTAGTGTAGGAAGTTGTTTTGCTACCTTAGCTTCCTTACAATTGGATGATGATTTCTCACAAGCATATAATGTAACTAAATGACACATGTTTTATTGTATACAAAAATGATAAAAATGGATTATTAATAAACATTGTCATAGTAGCTTCATGTTCAAGGAGCAAACTTTTATTTGTTTGTAGCACTTAGCTTTATGCACCATGGTATAAGGGATCCTGATGATGATGTGCCATGTGCATATGGACTAACACACACACAAAGAAGCAATCTAAATCTAAATAACTTCTTAATCACCATCATACTCTTTGTTTTCCTTCTCCTTGTAGTCCTTAATGTTGTTGGTTATGTCATAGTTCTAGAATTTGACCTCAAATCTATCAAGATACTTAGAAATCCCATTAAATTTAGATCTATTATCTATCTTATTATATTTTTCCTTTGGGGTAAATGTAAGAAGATGGGTCCATGAAACATGGAAGTTTTTGCCTTCGCAAAAATCCCAAAATCGGCTTCAATAAAACAAGATCTCGTTTAGGTTCGAGACCCCGAGCCAAAAATGGGATCCCGTCCATTCTAAAACGGGATCTCGTTTCATAAAAAAATATTTTTTTTATGTTTTTTAGAAACGAGATCCCGTTTTGAAAACGGTTTTTAAAACGGGAGCCTGTTTTGAAACGAGATCCTATTTCATAAAATCATAAAAAAAGATTAAAAAAATTGTGAAACGAGATCCCATTTTAGAACATGATCCCTTTTTTTTAAGTTTCAAATTTTGGTCGGGTTTTTGCTTTGTTTTTCGGTTCGGGAAAAGGCTTGGGGACCCGAACCTAAGCTTTGGACCTAGTTTGACATGCAAGTTGAAGGTCCTGACAATGTCACAAGAAAATAGTGACTTTGGGCATATGTCTGAAGATATTTTTTGTAGATTTTTTTTACGAAATTAAAACCCATTATAGATGAGACAATGTAGATTCTAAATATATAATTTTTTCACAATTGGATTATTTTTCTATTTTTCAATTAATTTCTGATGAAATAGGTCCATAAACTTGAATTATCAGGGTTTTTTAGTATTTTAATAACTTTTTATTAACATAATTTCTTGAAAAACAAATTGTACAAAAGCGTACTTCAGACAATTCTTTTCAATTTTTTTTAAAAAAATAAAAAAATGATAAGTTTAGGTCATCTTATGCGTGACGTACACGATTTTTTAAAATACCAAATATAGCCAATAAAAAATTAACAAAATAATATATTCAATAAAAAATTACAAAAAATATGGAAAGCGTGCTTCAGTGAGTTACAAATCTTTTCCCAAAAGGATTTAGAAAAACATGATTATTTAGGTCAAAATATGGATGACATACACGTGCATGGTATGGTAAAAAAAAAGTGACTTTTAAACAGTGGTTTTTAGAAACGCCTATTGAAAATCAATTTGTGTCATCTGGGTATTGAAATAAATTACATATTTAGAAACTAGACTCTGAGCACTACATTTTATGATTAGTGACTTTTTTCAAGATTCCATCTCTAAGTGCTTAAATTTTAAGGTCAAATGTGTCGAATTCTAAAAATCAGGGAAAACACTTCCACTAAATGGCCAAAAAGTGGACTCAACTTATTGTCAGCACCCTTTGAACAACCTCTAATGACTAAAATTTCCTTTATAGATTCTAATGTATTTTTCCTCATCTTTTCTAATAATAAAATTCCAACCAAATCATTAAGCTTCACCTTTGAGGCAATACTACTAATCACCATAACCAAGGTTTTCGCCAAAATGAGAAAAGAATATAGTATAGCAATACACTAGTCCTCATCATCTCTATTAACACCCACAAATTTTGATTGGCTCAGCATAATGTTGGAAACATTCAAGTGCTTTATCATGAAATCACCATCTCTCATCCTCAAGAAATACAAGTTCTTGCAAAGAAAAAGTTTGTTGAAAAGGGATTTGTCCTATTACAAATTCCCTAACTTCATTGAGAAGTAAATGGTAGTGGGTTTTCTTGATACATTAAGGTACAATGAATCGAAAAGGTAGATTTGAACCAAGCTTATTATTTTCCTATCAATTACTACCTAGTCTTCTATTGACATCTCAAAGGGTCTTTGACCAAAAAATATGGGCCATAAATCTCTATCAATAAGAAGGCCCTTAATCTTGAGATTCCAAAGCTTACACTTAGTTTCGTTAACTTCTCAATCTCCATTCTAGATGTAATTATCATTCTTTGTTCATGAAAACACATCAACTATGCAAAGCTCCCACTCAAACAAGGTGTTAATAACAAATTGTTGTGCTAGGGATCAAATAGGCTACAATAATTAAGCTCTAATACTAATTGAAATGAAACTCAACCCATATCCAGGTTAACCTTAGAGAGAAACAATGCAAGTAGATACATGTCAAAAGAAAATTCATCAAAATAATAATAATAAACACAAAATATACAAGTTCTAAAGAACTTGTTAAGGGAAAAAACTAGCAAAAATGGATACCTAATATATCGATCTTATTCAACCAATTACAATATAGCCTTAAAGTTGCAATTCTTCAATGGAGATGAATACTATGAATCTTAGAGGAATTATGGCAACATTACTTTTCATAAAACTTACCATACAGTCTCCATCCCAAGCCCTCTATTTATAGGCCAATGAGGAGCTAGGAAACCACTAGTAGATTCCCAAAACCATAGGCTCAAAACCATGAACCAAACCTTGGTCCAAATCGTCGAAGTTGGACCTATGTGCCCTTCTCCAATAGTAACCCCTACCAACTTAAATACAATTCTTGATTTGGTCTTTTCATCCCTATGACTAGGGGGTTCAAGTGTAACCCTAAGTGATCCATGTGAGTGTCATTATTCACGTTACACACCTTTTCAAACAACTAAAAATAGCTAGTAAAAAATGCTATTCATAGTCCAATTTGGAATTCTCTCTTTAATAACTTCTTAAAACCATCATAAATAGCTAGCCAAAGATGCTAGTCATAGTCCAACTTGTAACTCTTTCTTCAATAATTTCTTAAAACCATCATAAGACTAATAAGAAATGGTCAAAAGTGTCACGACCCCTATTTTCAATAATTAATTTTCAATTTAATATTACTATTTTAATGATCGTTGACCAAACTTTGACTGATGTGCGTAACAAGAATACACTCTAAGCAAAGAGAGAGTATCATCGAGGAGGGGGTGTCTAGCCGATTGATGGCAACTTGTGGTGAAAGGAATCTACACACATAGGAACCTAGTTGGCATTATAGTTGCATTTGTCTTTGCATAAATAAATTATGTCGATAAATTGCTTCTCATATTTGGTAGAAAAATAAATCACCCTTATGTTTTATAGTTGCCATTCAATTAAATTGTTAGTTAAATATTAATATGCTCTTATTGAAATAAAAGTAGATTTAATTTATTTATATATATTAGTTTTTATTAAAATTGTATATGAAGGAAATAAATTATATTTATTTATTATTTAGATAATTGTGTGTGCGGTAAAATAAATTGTTAAAATTACATTTAGTTATAAAAATCTATGCATGGAATGTAATTATAATATTTATTCTTTTTTATAACAATAGAGATAAATAATAGAAAAACAAAAACAAAAACTTGAAATAAAACAAATAAAACAATAGAAAAGACTTAAATTTAGAAAATAAAACACAAAAACAAAGCAAAAATAAAAATAGAAAAGATAGAAAGAAAGAGGTGAGAACAAAAGAAAGTTAATAAGAGAGAGAGAACCCCCTCATTCTCAAACAATACTCAGAAGCAAGAATAGAGGCAAGAGGAGTTGGAGGAACTCTCTTATTGCCTCTCTTCACACAAGGATTTGGTCTTGTCTCCGGCTGAATAAAGCAGAGGACTTGAATTTTATGAGATTTCTTGCAGATGGAAGTCATTCAAGGTAGGATTCCAACGCCAACTCAGTGGTAGATTGACATTCATGCACATATGAAGAGTAAGCCTGAGATCTTGTCACAACATTATCATACGCCTTGTCTATGTTCTCACATTTTGCATGCATGTCCATCAGTGCGCATCAATGTAGTGCAAGCCTTCGTCTTCATATTTCTTTGTTTGACATCTTTAATTCTCTCCAAATGTTGTCCTTGTATAAAAAAAACATGGAAAAGGTTCTCATCTCGGAGTATACTTGAAGGCTCTTGACAACTTTGGAAGCGCATTAAATAAAGTCTTGAATTTAGAATTTAACTGTTGATATCGTTAAGCTAATTTCTCCTACTTTTTATATTCTTCCATGTATGTGGATGCGATCTGTCTCTTACATGCATGTACCATTTTATGGTTTTCAATCCAACCACATTCAGGCATCTTTTAATTCCTTAGCATACATTTGTCCCCATCTGTGCTAAATTTCTGTTAAGAATAGTTTTTTTTTTATATTGCTATCAGGATTCAACCATGTAGTTTTACGAGTCAAACTCATTGACCCATGTTTCATGAGTAGTGGTTGACAAGAACCCATCTCTCATGATAATCAATGGTCCACTTAGCACTCATTGCATCTAGGCGATGCTCACAGAGGTGAAGCACTAGACCGTCCCAAGAGGTTCACCTCTGTGAGCATCGCCTAGATGCAATGAGTGCTAAGTGGACCATTGATTATCACAAGAGATGGGTTCTTGTGAACCACTACTCGTGAAACATGGGTCAATGAGTTTGACTCATAAAACTACACGGTTGAATCCTGATAGCAATATCAAAATTTGACACGCTGTGGAAAATACTTCCTACTTATCAAGAATAGTCTTATTTAAATTCCTTTTAAGGTTGATATGCAATGATAAAATATGTCGATAAAGTATTTAATTCCTTTTAAGGTCGATAAATACCTAAAAGTTTACAGCATATGACAAGACAATCAAATGTCTTTAGAATATCATAGACGGGCAAGAAATTCAGTATAATGTTTTAGGCTTGATGCTTTATTCATTGTATATAATAGTATATTAAGTTGTATCCCTTGTGTCGCTTAGGAAATCCAAAATATAATGTGATTTAAGGCTTTCTCCTAACATAAACATAGTTTTTTTAAAATATTATAATCATTACCCTAATATATAACTCTAATTTTATCTTTGGATAATAATTATCTACTTCTTCTTATGTCTTATTAATAAAGTTTCACTCGTCATTTGAATCTTGAAAGTTTATCTATGTCAATGTTACCAAGAGTATACATTAGATAATAAATTTATCCAACAATATTAGCGGCTATAAATAT
The DNA here is from genome assembly GCA_007258455.2 of Sequoia sempervirens. NCBI lineage: Eukaryota > Viridiplantae > Streptophyta > Pinopsida > Cupressales > Cupressaceae > Sequoia > Sequoia sempervirens. Next base: position 426,345,642 of record VDFB02058242.1, on the reverse strand, counting down.
AAATTGCATTATTAAATGGATACATATGTTGATATATATATCGATATAAAGTGGATACTTACATATTCTATAGAGATAAAGGTTGACTCATGTAGTCACCCTAAAGACCCTAGAATATCTATTTGTAAGAAGGGAGAGTTATATCACATTTGAGATCAATGGTCTCTTTTCTTTTCTTTTACTTAATGTAGCCATTTGATAAACTTCATAACTTATAGTCTGGAACGTGACTAAGGTAAGGTGTTGGTAATCTATGATAGTATCTTGTTATCATCTATTTGCAACTCGTGTCATTTTTACGTGCTTGTTGATGTGTAATTTATTTAATTTATTAAGTTTAATCTCTTGAGGTCATTACATTTATATTTATTTTACCTTACTTGAAAAGTATGTATGAGTTGTGGTATTTAACTCAAATAGACAGTTATGTGACCAGTTTGAAAGGTACAAATGGCATCATTACATCTATTATTGTTTATTATATAAACAATGACTTGTCACTGTTTTTGGTTCGATGCTTACAAAGGCATGTCCTTTTGAAGTTGTAAATTGGAATTTGGAAATGAATATCTTGTAAACTGTATCCAAAACAATGGGGTTATTATCTAACATATTTATATCCTAAAGATTCTAATTCTAGATAAATGTTATGTAAAGAAACAAAGTGATCCTTTGTAGTTGATTGCTTTATTAATCAAAAATGTGTAATGAAGTTGTAAATGGTCATGTTAAAGAGACAATATGATCATTGCCAGTGAGGCTTTGCCAGTGAGGCATTCTGTCAGCGAGGTTTTTCCAATAAGGCATTTCATCCCTATGAGGGTTTTCCACTCATGAAAATCACTGTGTTATGGTTCTTTTGTGGATGCATTTATGATCTTGTTGTTTCCTTAATTTGCATTACAGTATTTGAATTTATATGTATTGCTATTGCGTTATGTTTGTGTAAGCCTACATGGTATCTTTGTGTTATTGCTATTGCGTTATCTTTGTGCTATTGCTATTGCGTTATCTTTGTGCATTACTTTGTGTATTGCTATTGAATTTATATGTATTGCTATTGCTATTATAGTATTTGCATTTATGATCTTGTTGTTTCCTTAATAATATAAGATGTTTGTAAAGGCACAATCTTGTGTTGATATATATATATATATTGACTCATTAATGTATGTAATTCCATTTGATAATAATGATGAAGTTATTTAATTATCCCTTTTAGCACCATTTAATAAACATCTTATACTATTTAAATTATTTCGGGAATTGATTGGCTTATCGAAGGTTATTTTTAGTTAGTGAGATTTATGGACCTTACAAAAAGTGCCACCAAGGGAATCTCAAGATTCCCTTCATGTAGTGTCATTTTCCATTAGGGTCCAACATTTACAATATTTTACAAATTTTAAATAACTGCAGCATTAAGTCTTACAAGGCATCAAGTAGTTCATTGCAATCTATTAGTAGAGATGGTCCTTGCAACTAAATCATTTTAGGCATAACTATTAACAATAACAAAGGCTTTGTTGTCAACATTGAAAAGGACCCACAAAGCCCTATTGGAAGTGTCATATGCAAGTATGACATAGTGGGGCTGCCATTTCATAAACACAAATGTCACCATGCCCTTCACCTTTGCTTATGATTATTATTGGAAAAGAAGTTTTATAGTCATATGACACAACACACAACAAAAAGTAAAAACCCAACAACCTTTATTGCTTGAAGGCAAAGAATGTATAGAGAAGCATATACTAATCCAAATTTTTTTAAAATCTTATGTTAAAATTCGATTTGCATCCAATTTAACTCCATGAGGAACACTTGCAAAGATTAATCCAACTTTTAAACATGCTTTCAAAAGAGATTCCTCTTACAAAATACACTAAGAAAATAAATTGCTCTACCATCTACATAAAATATCAAAATTCAAAACTAGATAAACGACATCCAAAAGAGTTTCAAAGTTAAATCCTAGACAACTTTTAGAACAAACTTCACTTCTAAAGATTTCTTTATTTCATTATTGACAACTAAATCATTTAATTTGCATATTGTCATGTAAAGCTAAACGCCCTTAAAGACCAGAAAACAGAGAAGACCTCCACAATAAATTAAAAAAGATATAAAAACAAAAACCATTCGTTGTACTTGGCACAGAAACGAGCGTCGCAGCCAAGCCTACCCCACTCTCTATCTTTTAAATCAAAACTCGTTACTTACTTATTTATTCCGTATACAAGTAAATAGTAAAATTATAAGAAATGACCTCGTGTTCAATTTTAAATTGAGATAGCGACAGAACTGTGTAGAATATGTAGTATCAACCCGACAACTATAAATGAGTAAATATCATATATAATACATAGATGTGTTAACCCTAGACTTCAGCCAGTGCTCGTAAACCCCGAAAGCAAGAGAAAAAGAAAGCGCAGAATACCAATGACCACACTGATTAAATTTAAACAGTCCAACTTGCACTTAACTTAAAAGTTTAAAGATGGTCATCGATTAAACATTGCTCTTCGCATCCTATCGTAGGGAAGGAATAGTATATATTGAACGTTTAAAGACTCTTTATTTTTCCAATTTTCAAGGTCAAACACTGCAACAGGCAGTGTCTTCAACAGAAAATTAATTATATTCTAGGGGAGAGGACCAAGTAGTTGAGCACCCTAACTTCGCGCTTCTAATGTGAAAATTTCAAATCACTCCCAATTTTTTACAGCAGCTTACTTGGCAAGTCCCCTGCTTATAGCTTTCTTTTTGAGCCACATCATCAAATATGATGCCACCAGCATACTTTTTGTCAAGATGTAGTTGACCAATACTTGTGCATTCACATCATGGGTAGTTGAACGCTGATGTGGCATCACATGATTGGTTGCTTTTTAGATCAAAGGAATACATTTTGTTTAATTATGGGTAGTCGTGTCACAACTATTGATCCAATATTGATAAAAATATTGGGCATTATATAAACAACTACTATCACAACTATTGAAACATGCTCAACTACTGGGTCCTCTCCCCTACAATTCAAAAAAGATTGAAATACTGTCATACAACCATCAAATTTAAACCCAAGTTCCCCAAGCCCTCACGTTTGCTTAATGTAGAACCTCTCACAAGAAGTTTCCAGCGCCTCACAATATTAAAATTTATTTATTTGCAACCTGAGTGGCTTAGCAATCAACTACTAGGCTGTACAATTTGTCAAAAAAATTTAAAATACTACCTGCAAAGTAAAATGTTTTTCTGCAAGTAAAGTGATTGAACATGTAGAAATATATAACAGATTAAGATTGTTTCATGAGTTTGATTGATAGTTGTGTCCCATTTTCCTCGGACAAGTAGGTAATACAAGTAAACAAAAAATGCAACTGAAAACATGGAATGTCAACCTCTTTTTTTTCGGTCAAATCTGTCATCAATCAGTGGTTAACTGGCTCTTTTCCAACATTTAAAAGTCCTTGAGTGCTTCACTTACAGGTTGAGCTTAAAATGCTAGTCAATCAAAACACAGTTTTCCCAGGAGCATTCTCTCATTCTCGTGGACTGTAAACCTCATTTTTATTACTCAAAAAGCTGGTCAAACTCTGTCACATGTATAGTTAATAATTGAAATATGATTTTTTTTAGTCTGATTTTTAGCATTGACGTAAAATTTTACAAAATAGGATAAAATGTCCATTACCACAACAATGAAAGCCATTATCACACGGGATAAATGCATATTTGAAATTTGAAATATAATCGGTGTCCACTAATAACCATAATAGGTTAATGGCAACCAATGTAGACTGTATTTATTAATAGAAGCAATAACTTCTAAATGTCCAGATTAGGGATGGGGAATAAAAATGATCTACTATTTTTTTATTTGTATGTACATAGATAAGTATACATGGTGGTATACTGCTTGCAAAATGAAAATATTTTGATAGTACACGAACCATGCTGTTCCCCAGCCAAGAACAGGCTCTCAAAAAGAACAGGGTACAGAGAATTACACAAACATCTGCAGACATAAACTACACGGATACATAATTTGTACAAACGGCCACATCTTAAGTTGATGCATATAACCATTAGCAGCACTCATGTGGTGCGCTTTTGATCACACATCAAGAAGCTAATTGTCCCAGTTGTTTCATTGTTGCTGCTTGTGGCATAATTGCTATCTCCAACTTCCCGAAGATCCAAAACATGAGATTGAGATCTTTTGGTACAGTTAATCACCACTTTGTTTACAACAAATATTCCAGTCACTTTGTGTATAATTGATGCTGCAGGATTAACACTTCGAAGAAAGCTGAGCAGAAAACAACAAACAAAAGGTGTACGAGTACGTCTTAAGTCCTGTTTTCAGGCAAGAATAGATAGCGGAATCTTAAGTCAAACGGTATGACAGCAAAATTGCGGGAGCCAAGAAGCCATTTTCTTTGTATAATGCAATCTTGTACCACAACTGTCTGTGATGGGAGAAGGAACTGGCATATCCAGTCTACTAGTTCATTCTCTTCAATCATCCCCTTTGTAAAACTATGCAGCAGCTTTGGAACAAGTAACTTCCCCTTCGCACTTATGCCAACAGAAGCACGGACATAATCATATAATGCATCTTGTAGCTCTTCGTGAACTCTTTCTGCTGTGAATACTCTCACCTGTATTTAAGATGACAATGCAATGAGATATTGAAGAAAAAAATTCTATTACCTCTGATAACATTGACAATACATGAAAAATTAGATCTAAATAAGATGCAAGAAGATGAGCAAAGCTCCAGGAATTCAGCAATTCTATTGGGAAGCTTAATCATATAAACTATATTGCTAGGCTTAGCTGAGCCTGTAACCCGACACTTAAACCACAGTGCATGGCCACTTATCCAAAGTTTTATTGCACTCATTCCAATAGAGTTAGAAATCATAACAAACCAAAGTCAAATAGGATATGCATAAGGGCTTTCAGCAGTAACAAGAGTTTAATTTTTAGCACATTATTTCTACTTCACACAATGGAACTATCAACACTGTTTATTTCAACTTGCTCTGGAAAATAAATAAAGTAATGCCCACAGGGCCAGAAGCCCAGATGGTGAGAAGAATGCTCTCAGAGAGGTCCTAACACAATTCAATTCCTACTGGGTGCAGTTGGGACTGGGTTTGATCCAGTTCAGTCCCTGCTGGGTGCTGTTGGGACTGCATTCAATCCGCAGGTGACTTTATAAAATGGACTCTCCTACGTGTGGTTGAGAATCAAACTTCAATGCAAACCTCTATGGACTCCCCCTACCTCAGCCTTGAAGCCAAACTGAAAAAGGAAATGTCTTATCCAAAATAATAATAATAAATTAATTTAATTCACTACATGTTGAAACCATAAAAAAAAATTTTGTTCTTGCAAGAATGCATGTAGCAAGCAGACAGCAGAGCAAACACAAGAAAGAACCCTGATTTAAAGTGCATCTCTCAATCTCAAAGCTGTATCCTCCCAAAACCCTATTGACACCCAAATCCAAGCTTTGGGAAGGTCAGCTTACGACTAGGCAACACATAAGTTCAGGCAAAGGGCAACTTGGGCCATTGCATGAGAGTGGGTAACTTCTTCTTCTACTTTAGGCTCTGCTAGGCCAAGGGGTCGTTCCTTGAGTTCATTGACAGGACAAATAAAATAAGTGTTAACACAAGCAAATCAACCCAATGTATTATGAACCCCAAAATGACACTAAACTCATGTCAATACTGGCTGCAACAAGAGCTACAAGACCTCCACTTTATGAACCCCAAAATGACAATTAACTCATGTCAATACTGGCTGCAACAAGAGCTACAAGACCTCCACTTTAGGCTCTGCTAGGCCAAGGGGTCATTCCTTGAGTTCATTGACAGTCTTCTACTTTAGGCTCTGCTAGGCCAAGGGGTCGTTCCTGAGTTCATTGACAGGACAAATAAACTAAGTGTTAACACAAGCAAATCAACCCAATGTATTATGAACCCCAAAATGACACTAAACTCATGTCAATACTGGCTGCAACAAGAGCTACAAGACCTCCACCAAGCAGTTAAAGACAACCTTGCACATGCGCCAAAAGATGAAGCAGTTTTGCATCCCAACATGTGAGTTCCTTATATTGTTCAAACACATGCGAGTTATAAGCATGCTGACATGATCCTTGACAATTTATCAATTTAAGCTTGCTAAGAATATGTGACAATGTTGAGGATGTGATAAGTAAAATATGTTTGAATGTTGGTTGTTTGTTGTTATATCACCATCAAGACTGGTGCCTACTGCACTGGGCAACAGAATCAATACCTGCAAGAAAGACTGAAAGCACTAATGTGAACCAAAAATAGACCAGGACCTACATATGCATGCAGATGTGAAAGATAAAGAATCCCACATGATTAATTTACTTCAAAGATTCATTTTCAGTCAAATACATTCCATTTGCACCAAGGAAAAGCAAGTTACAAAAGCTTTGCAACCTTTTATAGTGTTGTCCTACAAACTACCCCTGAATACAATCAAGCCAGCAAATGTGGCTAAGAACACTTCATAGCATACTCATGAAACTTTCTCAAAACACACCTACTGATCATGGAGATATTAATCATACATTCATCTTGTTGAACTATACATTCCTATGACTCAAACTAGACACTTTCAGCTCCTTGCAAAAAAGAAAATTGCATCATTTGATGCTCTAGAAAACATATTAGGTTACCCTATACATGAATGGCTCAAAAATCAGCCAACAATCTTTTTCATCCTTCTATGTGCATATGTATCATTATAATCCATCTCCAGCAACATGGGCAGAGTCAAATGATTTTGCAAGTTTGTCAGGTCACCTATATTGGTTGCATCATGTTCACATGGCTTTGCACTTAAATCTACACCTATTGCATCAAAAACATATGCACATGAAACCATGCACCTGAGCGATTCGCGCATACCAGCAGGCATTTGAAAGTCTTCCCAAGTCTAATCACCTCCATATGAAGCCATTAATGGGGTTCTTGTACGCGTCTGGAAGTATATGTTGACTTCAATTCAAACAGAGAAGATGCAATAGGCATTTGCAAATTGCATGGGAAAAGTGCAAAAGTACACATAATTAGTGCCTGGCAGAAACCAGTGGTAGGGGCATGGTTTGCAATTTTTGCAAAACCATGGGAAAGGTCTGAAGCTCTGCAAGATAAAGCAAAGGAAGGTGTAGGTTGAAATGCAATTTGCATGCACAGGATAGAAGTCCACTGACAAAGCAAGGTGCAGAGATGGGAGGATGGGTAGTAAATGGTAAGTTGCATTGGGTGTTAGAAAGTCCACAGGCAAAGGGGCATGAGATCGAGAGGTTGAAATGCAATTTGCAAAAACTGCATGGTTGTGTGAAAGTTCCAAATGTCCGGCTTCAACAAAGGTGGTAGGAAGCAGAGGTTGGAAAGCAACTTACAAAAAAAGCACCACTGCACAGAGGGTCCAAGTTTCAGTTGTATAATGCCAGCACAAAGCAGAGGTGTGGGAGCAATTTGCCAAAACTACACAATTGCACCACAGTTCCAAAGTTCTGCATGGGTTAGCATATTGACCCTAAAGCCCTCAAAACTTGAAAATTTTGACACTTGGACACATATCAAGCATATTGACCCTCAAGCCCTCAAACTTGAAAATTTTGACACTTGGACACATGGCAAGAATTGAAAGGGGTAAAAAACACAACACAAAGCACAATGTTTAAAAGGGGTCTATTGACAAAGATCTCAGATTGGTTACCAATGATGGACAGAACAAGGACCTAGGGAAACACTATAAACATAACAAATGCAAATTTGGGCCAGTGCCAACATAATGCACATAGCAAGCAGACAACAGAGTAAATACAAGAAAGAACCCTAGTATAATTTGCACACCAAAATGATCAAATAACAGTCTAAATTAAATTAAATATGGTTTACCCTTTAACTAGATGTATGTGTTGCACTAGCATAATATGTAGAACTTTTCAGAATCATTGGAAAAGATAAGGTCTTACCCAAAATAATAATAATAAATTAGCATAATTCACCACATCTTAAAAAAATAATAATTAATTTTATTCTTGCACTTGGCAAGCAGACAGCAGAGCAATTACAAGAAAGAACCCTGGTATAAAGTGCATCTCTCAACCAAGAGATAAGCGTCTAAGACTCTAAATTGAAGAAAATACTGTTTACTATTAAGCTAGATATATGAGTTGCACTAGAATAATCTGCAGAACTTACCAGAAGCATATATTTGAGGGAAGGATCTGGGTATGCTCAGATTAGTAGAGCCAATCCAACATAGAATAGAAAGAATGACATTAGTAGAGCCAATCCAACATAAAATATAGAAATTATGTCTTTAGAAGAGCAAATCCACCAACCCAACAACAAATACAGAGGATGATATTGGTAGAGCCAATCCAACAGTAAAATAGAGAGGATGATTAAAAATATTGTGTGTTGACATAACAAGCTACACACAATACAATCAACACAAAATAGAGAGGATTACATGAATTTCTGTGAGTATCAACATAATAAATTATAATACATACAATATGCCAATCAGATGTGGAAATAACATTTTCCAATAATTTTAGGAGTTAAGAGACAAATCAAGGTTAGGCTTTTAAAATATATAGACATAACAAATGCAAACTGGCTATCATGTGGAACAGTGAAAATTCATTCTCATGAATTTTGAATGTCTCCATAACCATAATACGACAGATTTGACAAAACAGTGTGCTCCTAAAACATGAATGGTCATAATTGGTTATCTATTTATGATGCGAGAATTTAAATAAGGCATGTATGATGTATCAAGAGATTATGGATATAGAAAGAAAGGTTCTGTGTAGTACAGAGGCTACCACAGCATATTTCAAACTTAAAATTCTAGAAACTAGTAAGGTTAGGGTTTTCAAATACATTATGTATAATGAGAAAAAAAATTAAAACTGGCATGCATAGAAAATTAGATCAATACACTACAAGCATTTTTAGGATCCAGTTAAGAGTTTTTCTTCTTTCTTGGATAGTTATCTGTAGTGCCTTTAAAGTAGAGTAGAGATAGGTTGTAGGACCTATTTTGTGTGGATTTGTCCAACGTCCATCTTCCTTTAGATGACTATTTAATGGGTGATTCCTCAAAGGACCCAAGTTAGACAGCCAACATAAATATTTCAAAGGAATTGGTGCCATGGTATCCTGGCTGGGCTCATAAATAATTGTGTCCTAATTTACAAAGCAGTTTATTGTGTCACATTCATCTGCCTAATATTTCAACTTCAAGACATCTTAAGATGCAAATGACAAAAGGATCATTTTATCTTGATCTGAATGTAGAACATGACACAAATAATAATGCACTCTCTGTCAAACCTTTCAGATAAAATACAAAATCACAAGTTTCACTTCCTGAAAAATAGGACACGGTTCTGAATCTAAGGGAGCTAATTGTATTGAATTTAGAAAATGAAGATCTGATCTCTAATTGTGTTAACCAATTCCATGTAAGGAAATTACTGAGGAGAAAAAAAAGTTACACAAATTTTGTCTAGGTGCATTTCATCTGCAGAACATGATTGTAGAAGGAAAGAAAAAAGCCAATTATAATTGAGGAAAAAGGTATATGATGCAGGAGCATCCTGGGTATAGGGCAATCAGTATCCAAAAGAAATGTGAAGGGTTGGAGAATACCAAAGGTCAAGGATCAAGAATAGCCAATCACTTCATTGGTTTTCTAGTTACTTTTATAAAATGAATTCAAAGCTCAAAGGGCAGGGTTGGAAAAACTCAGTTCACATTTTGCAGAGAGAGACCAAGTGAATGATACAAGTTTTTGAAAGCCTATCATAAATTTTGAAATATGTGTTGTTGCTCATGGTTCCTTTGTGTTTTTAAATATAAATCAAAAGCATAGAATTTTGTCTCTTCATAGTACATCAGGGAAATGTGTAGTAAGTGTAGGTATTGGCTGTAAGAACAAGGCAGCCATTAATTTGGCTCCCTAAACTTGACTACATTAAGTGGTATTAAAGCTCAGTTTTGAGTCAGTTGAATAGGAATACCTGCCTATGTAGGATTGTAATCAAATATCACAGCAGTCGATAGTTTGTGACTTGTGTTGTAAGCAAGCCTCTTAGAAGAGTGCCAAGCAAAGGTAGAGTAGGAATTGTCAATGTGACAGAGATTAGACAAAGTGGAAGAATTGTGAAGAGTTACACAAGTGAGATTGGACGATTTTGAAGATGACCAAAGAAGAGGTTTTTCACTAAAAGATGATGTAAGTGATGAGAAAGATCCAACAAATGACAATATTGGAGCTGGACCATTATAAGAGATACCACTGTTAGATGAAGGAGAGGATAAGCTCGTAAGAGCTGTTCCATTAGGGGGAATAGAAACTAAAATGGGCATTCCTACCCTCTCAAGTAGTTTGATTCCCAAAGAACTAATTGATTGGCTTACAGAAATTGAAGAATACTTTGAGTTTGATAGAGGTAACCAACCCAAGAAGAGTAATTTGGCTTCAACCAAACTGAAAGGTCATGCAACCCTATGGTAGAAGGAAGTTCAGATTACAAGAAATAGAAAGGGTAAAGAAAAAATCACCTATTGGCATCAAATGGTTGCCAAGTTGAAGGCATATTTTTACCTGTTGATTATAAGCTTGAATTGTTGAAGAAATTGTGAAATTTGAGACAAAGGGGGCTGAGCATAAGAGATTACACAAAAGAGTTCTACAAAATCACAATATGGTCAGGTAACCATGAAGGAGATTAAGAAAAAGTGCAACATATATTAATGTGTTGAGTCAATAGAGTGACTCTATGTCTCTTACAAAGGATGAAGAAATGAGCGAACAAGTACAAAAGGATTGATCAAAGAAATATTGGGCCCATGAACAATTCTTGAAATGTTAGCACCAAAGAAAGTGGACAGCAAAGAATATACACAGATTCTAGAACCATAAACAAGATCATAGTCAAGTACATCTTTCCATTGCCACCCAGAAACAACTGGATAAACTGTTTGAGTGGAGCACAACACTTCACAAAGATAGACTTGAAGAGTGGCTATCATCCAATTGGAATTAGAGAAATAGATGAATGGAAGACTACATTCAAAACAATATAAAGCTTGTATGAACAATTAGTCATGCCATTTGAATAGATGAATGAAGTGCTAAAGAAATACTTGGATAAGTATGTAATTATCTACTTAAATGATATTCCAATTTTCAATAGAACGAAGGAAAAACACTTAATGCACCTAAGACAAGTCTTGCAATTACTAACAAACTTGAAAAGATGTAGTTTCATAAAAAGAAGAATTGGCATACTTGGGATTTGTAACCTCCAAGGACTAGCTAAGGATGGATCGAGAGAAGGTGAAAGTGATATTTGAGTGGTTAACACACAAAAGACTATTTGAGGCACAAAGCTTTAGTGGATTGACAAGTTTCTACTTGAAATTTATCAAAAAATTCAGCAATATATGTGCATCTACCACCAAGACAATGAGATGTGATAAAAGGGAGTTTAAGTAGAAAACTATAGCAGAAAAGAGAACTGTTGAAGAAGAAAGTGACAAAGCATCCAATGTTGGCACAATAATTGGAGTTGTGTTGATTCAAGAGGGAAGACCCATAACATATCTCAGCAAAAAATTTTATGACATGAAGAGAAAGTTCAGTTTATGATCTAGAGTTCTATGCAATTGAGTAGGCACTACAGAAATAGAGACATTATATACTTTCAAAAGAGTTTGTGCTATAAATAAATTATCAAGTATTGCCATTCATTAATAGCCAAGGTAACTTAAACCAAAGATATGAAGTGGGTAGAATATTTTCAGAGTTTTTTTTTTTTTTTTAAATAGAATTTTTCCAGATTGGGATCCAAACCAATTCAGGTCAAGTATGGACTCAGGAGAGGCAAACCCAACATCAGAACAAAATCACCATAAGAACAAAGTATAACACACGAAATCACACTAGAAAACCTAATGTGGAAAGAAAGTCCAAAAAGTAAAGCAATTTACCTTCTCTTTCGACTTTCTTTGCAACTTTACAAGCTCACTACCATCACAAGGCCTTCAAAGGAAGCATACATCACTTTTGCAGCATCCTACACTTGTAGTTGCTCTACAACTTGCTACACATGCTCATGCCAAGATGCACACAACTCCTTGGCATAATTTTCAACTAAAAACCTCTCAACCGCTGCATAAAAGAATCAATGGATAAAAAAAATTACCCTTTAGGGATATATGTACACAATTCAATGATTCAATCCATATCTGAAGTAAGTTGATTTTGATCTTCATCTTTATCTTGCACTAACTAATGTCTTTGCAGGAAGTACTGCATTCAAAACCTTCTTCTAGGTCATGAAAAAGAGATCAGGATTGGGGAAGCTAGCATAGAGAGGGAAGGCAAGTGGCATCTAGGATACAAATGACGAAATATGGCAATAATGGTTTGTATCATTATTATTTACACCGACGCTAAAATGGGAAAATTTACTGTGAAAATTTGTATCATGTTAGACCACAATAAAAGAAATGTAGGTTGGTTGTGAATGGAGACACAGAAAACGTGGGAAAAGATATTAGGGGAATTCTCTTTGTGTAGGAAAACACAGTTTTCCCAATTTATAGAGCAAACATCCTTGAAGATTATAATCTTTCTCAAGCTCAATATATGCACTCTTGGCCCATGTAAGAGTTGAAATAACTCCTCTAAATCTAGTTCAAACACTTACATATTTCACCCTATTCCTCATAGACAAATGTACGAGCTAAAATATGACAACTAAAGATGAAATCAAAGGTTCTAGACAACACATCATCAAACCTGTTAGTAACAACTGAATGAAATAATTGCAAAATAACCCATCCATTTGTCACTCCTTGATACAATTTTAATTGTGCCTGAAATTTTGGAGTGGTTTGTAATTTGTGTGGATAATGATGCCTTTTCCTATTGGAGAGAGTTCCCATTCCTTAAGAGCTCAGACAAAGACATACAATTCATTATATGAGCAATATATCCAAAGTGCTCCATGAAATAACTCTGAATGATAACAACCTTACATTCTTGTAATAAAACAGCCCCCAGCACATAATCATTAACATTTAACTAGGTATTACCAATACCAGTGGCTTGCAAATCTTTTACTTCAACTAAACAAATGCCTTTTGTTGAATTCTACCCCATATAAAAGACTTACCACATGCCATTATGGAATATAAAGCATTACTATTGTGGAATATGAATTGATAAACTTTATCAAATATTGAACTACCCCTACAAAACTCCTTGCCTCAGTCACAATGAAAGCCTTGGATCACTTCAAAATGGCTTCCAATTTTGCTAGATTAACTTTAAACTATTTGTCTCCAACCACTTGCCCCAAATAGTCAATTGACTATTAGTCAAACTCACATTAATTATCATTGAGCAGCAATTTATTATCCTTCAGAACTTGCAAAAATTGCTTCAAATGCATAAACCATTATATCACCCAAGATCAAAAATCTCCAAATGGTCTGAATATGTCATAAAAGCAGTTAGAGCATTATATAACCAAATAAAAATTACAAGCCACTCACACAAACCTTGTCTCACCTTCAATGTAATTTTCCATAAATTGCCCTCCTTGATTCTTACATTATGATAATTTGATCCAAGATTAGTGTGAATATTCCACTACTTAACTCGCCAACACAAACCCTTCTTATTCATGCAGCATTTTGACTGATTAAGTTGTTCCTAACATTAAAATGCTAAAGAACAATCCTTTTGACTTAATTTTGTTGGTGTTAAGTGCATCATACATAAAGTTAGAATATATAGCAAATATGAGAAAAATAACAAGTACAAAATGGAATCCACTCAACCTTTGACCTGCAGAAACCCAAATTGGGAGAAAACTCCAGAACAGCGAGGATTCACCTCCTCTTGCCACTATCTCCTTGAGCTTTACAAAGGTTTACTGCCTTCTAGAGAGCTTCATGGTCATCTTATCCACTCAAAAATATGACCAACACCCATATATTTCTGCTACTTCTCTCTACCCTTCCCAATTACACTTCAACTTCAATAAGACTACTTGGTTGTAGCAACTGAGTACATATCAGCCAATTACAACTGAAAAGAAAAAACTTACAATGTCCCTTTTGGGGTAACATATCCCATGACTTACAAGAGAGCTTTGAAGGTACTCAAAGGTCTTCAAAATGCCAAAATACGGAATCCCACATGCCCCAACTTCCTCTGTTCTCACAGGGTCAATCATTTTATCCTGTATGAGATAGTTTTGGCTACAGTCAAAACCATCTTATTTACTCAAATTGTTAACTAGCGCATTCAGTCTCAGTCAAAACTGTTTGCCATTTTTAGCTATTGTTAAATACATCAATGGTGCTTGTTTTTCATCATGACATCAGTTCCCTGACCGTCTAGATCATTCAGGTGACTTTATCTATCTGTTCTCACCTGCTAAGTTCCCTGTAACTTTGTTTCTTATATTTGACTTAAAGAAATGTGTCTTATGAGTGTCTGTTGAAAAGTCTCCAGAAGTACAATTCTTGTTAATGTTAGCTGACTTCACTAACTTGTCTGATCCATTTTGGATCATACCTGGATTTCAAATCCAACTCTGTAAAGTACTTAGAATGTGGGAGTCGGCTTAATAAATAAACAATCTATAGAAGAGAGTACGTGTTCTTAGAGGTTATGTTATACAAGACCCTATAGTCAATAAACATCCTCCATAAACCATCTTTTTTAAGCACAATAACAACATGAGAACCACATGGCAAAGTGCTAGGCATCTAACTAATTAAAAGTTGTTTTCTTATCTTATTTGCTTCTATTAGTGACTGTCCATATAAAGACAAGTGTTGGTGAGAGATTAATCTGCCAACAATTGGATCTCACTTAACTACCCTCTTGGGTGGCACACCCTTGGGCTCTTAGAAAAAATTTACTTAGACTAATGCAACTCTTCCATTCGTCTTTGCCATTTTTAAGTAGACATCCTGAAGGAAGCCTTGTATTCAACCAGCTCATTATCTTGCTTATCCCTCAAAAGAAACAAAGTAAACTCCCGACCAACATTATTCAATCTTTTGGCTTAGCCGGCACTCAAATATTTGCACAATCAAAAATCAGTAACAATTGAAAATGGAAGCAACCTATTGGGCCATTTAAATGCAGCATATAAATTGACATATATTTGAAAACAAAATTATTTAGGCACAAACATTCAAAAAAAAAAAAATCGAAAACACATATCACATCTTGGACCAATAGAAGTGTTCGCAACTTAATGAAATTTCAAATTTGTAATAAAGGGTGATAACAGGGCTTGTGAGATTAAAAGATTGCAAAAGGAAGAAAAAGCTAAGCCTTTTGACCATAATGTATCATGACAACTTCAACGTATCTTGGAACTAGCTTGGGCACAAGTCCTTCCTGAATTATTGGAATTGATGGATAGACCATATAAGCGTTACTTGTGAATGAGGAAATCAAAGATTCCATTTGCATATTATAATGGTGTTTTAACATTTGTAAGAGAGAAAACCTTAAAAGAGTGGGAATAGTAACTGCCAGTTTTCCTTTCAATGAATATGATTGCAATTTTTTGTTCAAGAAAAATGTAAATACCATGTAAAAATCTAAATTACAATGCTAATTCAGTTCTAAAACAGCATTTCATATTTATTTACACAGGGCGCTGAATTAGAACTTCAGAAAAACAACATATGCTCATAGACTGTAACTGTTCACTTCTTGCAACAGAAGGAAGGAACTGATCTCCCAATCTTTAAATCACTCTTAATGATGGTTGTGTATGTATGCATATTCTCTTGTTACTTTTGTTCACAACCTTACTTTTCTATACAGTATTTAAGATCAATAAGAAGTGTTATCCCTCACAAGGATCGAAGTCACTTCCTACCTTTATTACGATTGTAAGAACATGGCCTTATAATAGTGTCTCGTTTTATGTTTCCTTACTTCAGTTCCTATGCCACGCTAAGTGCAAACAAGAAGGGTTTCATTCATGCAGGCTTCAATACACTTCTACTTAGAGATTGCTTAACCCTGCAATAATGTATTTCTCTTATTTTAGTTTCACCCCCTTCACTTTTAGCTTTTACAAGTCTTTGCAGCCTTGAAATCACTCCCTACTTCCATTTTGCATAGGAATGTAATTGAATTGACCATAAAAATACTTTCTTGTTCTACTTTTTCCAGCACATTATGGTATTCATATAATTATAGGCAAACAAAGATTTTAACATTTGGGCAACCTTCAAACTGCTTTCTAGCTCTTATTTTCTTATAAACACAATTAGAATAACTTCTTACCGCCAGAGAAGAATAAACTCCACAGCTCAGAGCAAACGTAACAAGTGGCTCCGAGTGATCGATCATATATTTACTATGTTCTTCTGAGATTTTGCACTTGTGAAGTGCCAAAAGCAAGCCCTGAATAGACAATTTATATGGTTAGATACTATGCAATTTAGAAAAATCAAGAAATATCTACAGGTAAATACTAAATATTTATAAAATCACTTACAATCTGTGGGCGGTGCATAGGAGGTTTTATTTTCAATATTACATGCTCAATGTCCACTGCATTGAAAGAATAGCCCCCTACTGTGTATGCTGCCTATAAATCAAGCAGAAGATTTATTGTTATTATCACAACAAGATGACCTAGTTCTCCCAAAAAAAATACATGTCATAGAGAGTTCCTACAAGAATCTTGAACATTGTGACAAAAACCAAGAAATGTAAGTTGATAACTTCACCTTCTGCATGAGTGAGAAAAGCTTCAATCCATTTCTCGGAACTCCATAAGCAAGATAAGCCTGATTAAAATAAATTATAAATTAGTCTACCTTTCCAATTAAGATATACTCTTCAAACAAAGCAAATGTTTTTGTAAGATCCAAATTTCCTATGGAAAGACTTGCCATATATAGCCTGCTATATGGTAAGATTTATAAACCATAAGCTGATCAACCACAGAAAATTTTAGATAGATAATGATGAACAGATTTTGCTTCAAACGTGTAAAATACAATTTTTATATTTTTATATTCAAAGGCATTCATTCTCAAACCATATTACAAATAGTCAAATACTACTACTTCCTTTTGCGATGCCCACAAACACAAGATCAACCAAAAATGTGATCAAGAATTTTGAGTACAACCAGGTTCAGGGTACTTATGGGAAACACTATCCTACCCCCTGAGCCAAAAATAGAGTCTTAAAACAAAAGGGGGTATATGATCCAGAATTTTGAGTACAACCAGGTTCAGGGTACTAAAGAGAGACACTACCCTACCCCCTGAGCCAAACTACCCAACCAAAAATAAAGAGTCTTAAAACAAAAGGGGTGATATGATCAAGAATTTTGAGTACAACCAGGTTCAGGGTACTTATGGGAGACACTACCCTACCCCCTGAGCCAAACCACCCAACCAAAAATAAAGAGACTTAAAACAAAAGGGGGGATATGAAGTTAATTAAACAACATAGAAATTGAATTTAAAAGATAAGAACTGTTCAATCATGAAATATACTAACTCCTAAACCAAATGAACAATGTATTTGTTACTTGAAAAATTATTGACCAAACTGCCAAACCGTTGATATTAGGCATACATGCATCATCAAAGCATTGTAGATATTGATCCAGAATGCAAGTTTCTCATCGTAAGTCATGCAGCCAGGATCAACTTTTGCTAATTGTTCAACTAACAATCTGCATATCAAAATTATCAAAATATCAGATGCAGTTTATATCAACTTGTGGAACATATATCAGTCAGCAACTTAACGAGGATTTAGCCTGTTTTCAAATATAGACAAAGTAACTTCTTCCTGCCAGTGATCTGTGTCATATTTAAGCAAGACATTCAACCAATACGAATAGTTGAAAGAAAGTAGATAAATAGGAAGACGGCAATATGATGAGACCTGAATTTGCGCAGAACCCCAGCAGCATATTCAAGTTGTTGTTTGCCCACAGACATCCATGAAACCTCCATTGCTGAGCTATATCTTCCAATGTCTGCCCAATTCAGCTTCCCATGGGTGCTGTAAGGATCATAACTGTTTTCTGTCCCCAAGACTTCCTCCTTGATAAGAAAATCCCCTGGTGGACTTTTTGCAAATGATAAGACAGATGATGACTCTGAGAATGATGATAGGGAGGAAGCAGCATTATGTCCTAATGGAGATCTTGGTGAAGGGATTCTTGCAGTGGGTGAGAACTTAGAAGATACCATTACAGGGTCTGTGAGATGAATAAAAATGTCTTTCATACATCGGACCATTTGTTCAGAAAGATGGTTTGGATTTTTCCAGAGGTCTTCCATGCATATCCCTTCACTGCTTGCTTCTTGATTAGTGTGCTGCACTGTAGATTTATGTATTTCATTACTCCTCAAAAAATTCTTCCGCGCTCTCCTCGACTCTCTTGTTTTCTGAAGAAAGAAAGAAAATAACAGTGAGCAAAATCTAATTCAAGTCTGTTACTTCTGCATCCAGCATTCTTTGATCTCAATTCTTAACTCAAAAAAAAGAATCATTAGAATAGATTCTTGCTTCCACAGAGAAGACCTTGTAATTTAATAGCAATGCATATTGCAAAGACATGTGTGCCAATGCTTCAACAGGAAACATTTACCCAAAGTTTACTTGTGAATATCAGATCACGTGATGGAAAGCAAAGGGTGTATTTACCTCTTTAATAGCACCTACTTTTGGTTCTGAACTCGAAGACTCAAGAAAAGAATGATAATGGGATGAATGTTGTAATAAGAAATTGTCATCTGCTGAACAGCCCAAGGAAGATGGATGCTGCAAAAGATAGATGTACAAGGATTAGTTATGTACAAATTTCTCTTCAGGAGCATTCAGTTTTACTGACTATGAAATAAACAACAGAAAACTACTAAGCAAAATGTAACCAAAAACGAAAAGACATGGAAAGCAAAACCACTGGTGACAATTGTAAAGATGACCAAGGTAAGATACAAGGCCGAAGATACCTGATTTTTCAACTCGTCTGAAGAGGCTAGTGGAAGTGATGACGATGACTGTTTCAACCTGTACTCTACCAGACGGCGTTCATTGCGTTCCTGGCTTAACTGGAGGTGCAATGCAAATGTTTCTTCCTCGAGTTTTGAAATGGTAACTTCCAACAGAGCAATACTGGCCAGTAATTCTTGAGCCTGCATGTTACAGAAAACCAAATGAAACTACCACCCATGGGAAAAGAATAACCAAAATTAGAACATTGAAATAAATCGTAATGATCAAATGACAAATACAATAACCATTCCAAATTCTTCTTCGGTTAAAGACAAAAACAGGAAACAAACTGATGCAACGCTTAGCCATATTACTAGTATTAATTTAAAACGTAAAACAAATGAGAGAAACAAAAATATACATCGATTGGTAGATCACAAGGCAAACTAGATAAAGCTCCAGCCTTCTGTGCAATGGCAGATTCCAGTGTGGCATGTAAATCAATCTCCTCTTGCAGTTGCTTCTGCAGTCCCTGAACCTGAGTCCATAGAAATTTTTTATTTGTGCAAGTGCAGCAATACCCACAAAGATATCAAGATAATAAAATAAATTGAGAAATAGATTGCTGATTCCAAAAGTTGATTTGGGTGAATCCACAGAGAACAAAAAGTGAATTACTAACTTTTCCCAGAACAAGGCTCAAGTATGAAGTTATTGGGGACGACAATGACTAATGAGACAAACAGACGTTGGTTTAATGGTTCTGAAACTGATATTACCTTCAGAGGGAAACATTTCAATTCACATTCACAGAACTGGCTCATTTCTTTGAACTTTCCAGATACTTGTGTAGGAAAACAAAAAGAAACTATGGATCTTAAAAGCCAAAGTTAGAAACACCCCACAATTCAGAATCAAATGAAGAAAATTAATTTCAAATGGACGAACGAGAAATAACTCACATCATCTTCAAGTTGGTGACGATAACAATGAATATTACCGCTGCTATCCTTGCTTCGCTTCAATTCAACATCAGGTTCACTAACCTGAATTATTTAAAAACAAATATAAAAGATTCTGTAAATCAAGAATCTCCATTTTTCCCACAAACGAACATATATGTATTCCAGCCAAAACGCTCACTATCTACTGCGCTTTGTGTACTCTTAATCCCTTTAACAGCTCTACATCTTCAATGACATAAATGCATGATAATGTTGTGAATGATGTAAAATAAAAATTCCACCATCTTGAACAATAAATTTAACCACTTGCCTCTGAATCAAATGGCTTTCCATTTTGGAATTCATCATGTGGAGTCAATTGATGCGCAAAATGGCATCTTCTTTGTCGTCTTTCTGAATGCCTGCCAGCAAGGCTTCTACCAACAAGAACAATGGGGGATGCAAAACTGTCAAACACTGAAAAGCAAATAGAAGGAAAACAAAGCAAATCCACACATGAAAGGGAGTTCGGTTCTCAGTTCTTACCCATCCACCATAGCCCCTGTATTAGGCAAGCCGTACATTACAGAATCAAATACTTCAGCTTTGTTGCAGAGCATTTACAAAGAACTAGGCCTAGAATAAATTACTCTTCAGTGCAGCTAAAGTTCCTCTATTTTCATTAATATTCGTTGCAGACAAGAAATTTCCCCCGCATAAACAAAGCTATCCATACCACCTCCTTGCCTGAACACTTCTCATGGTAGCAGGAGCATGTCCGTTGCAATCAAACTAAACTAGAAGCATTCACAAAAATCCTGTCATTCTTTACGAACATAAACCGTCTTTATTCCACTCTTTACAAAAGCTTCCCAGCGAAAACAGAAATCAAATGAAGTAAAAGGAAGAAACTGTACACAGGACAAATTGCGACGGCAGGATTCACTCCCACGTGCCGGGAGCTTGACCGATGCCGTCCCTTGTGGGGCCATGGTCAGCTGCACAGTTTCCTCTACCAAGTAAATTTCATTGAAGCTAATTACATAAAGCCTTTGCCCCCTTCTGTCTTCTCGTCGGTGCTCTAAAGATTCGCCGAAAGCCTTGCATACATAAGCATATAAACAAATAAGCTATATTCACTTCAAATCACACAAAAAAATAGTTTACAGTCACAGGCAGGTGTAAAGCGAATCGTCTCACGGACAACTCTTAGAAAAAAGAGCTGCACTGCTCTTCCAACTTTAGGCATGTCAAGGGCCACACTCGATTCTTTTAAGGCAACGTATATTCCTGGTTTCATTAAAACAAAATATAAAACTGCTCTTGTATTCAGACTTAACTAAACAATTCGTGCATTTATGTCTTCCCCTGTTTTTGCAGATATCTCCGCAGAAAAGCTAGCTACGAGGATTTTGTATCCATTTTTTTAAAACAAATTGAAAATAAACTCCATTGCGCAAATTAAGCGCTTGTTTTCCGGGCTGTCCTCCAACGTTACGGATAAAAAACAACACCTTACGCTGTGTTTAAGAAATATTGCAAAATATCCAGACCGTAATATTCTTCTCCGAATTAGGCAATCTATACAAGCCTCTTTGTCGTAGTCCCTCAAAAAAACATGCAAAAAGAAAAGAACGCACTGTGCAGTGTGCACACATTTATTTTCTGATGTATTTGATTTAAATGGCTAATTTGAATGCACTTTCAGTCAAGTAGCTTCCATTTACCTCTACTGGTGTTATAACTGGTAAAGCTTTAAAGAGCCTCGAGATGGGAGGAAAAGTCTTTACCTATACAGAAGGCGGAGGCGATTCAATGACTGCAGCTGTACATTGATAATAAATCCCGGATCCCTGTACAAATCGTTTTAACAATACACTGAATGGAACAGACCTGAAGAGTGGGAGTAGGCCAGGGCATTCGGATTAGGTACATTTACGCCTGTTTGAATTTACGAGGAGTTAGATGAGGATCTCATATGTGACGTGTGACAATATTTATGTGAACGCCCTGTCACCACTCCCACTGGCACTCACGGTCACGCTCAATTCGCCCTTCCCAACTTTCTGTCCACGTCAACTGTTATCAGTTTCAGGTGGGTCATGTTTATATGTTTTTTTTTGACGAGAATTTGATTTTGGAAGGGCTATGTCTGTTTCTATAATTCCCTCTGTTTCAGTAAATTAAAATTGTTTAGAGAAGTACAAAGAAGAACCAGTGAACGTTCTGTTAGCAAATCAAGCCCGTATAAGCCATTACTTTTCCGGACGAGAACTTGGGTCTTGTCATTTACCTGTTTATCTTGCCACTTGTGCACTTTACCAAATTGATGGCTGTCTTAATTCCAAATAGTGTTGTTTGTTCTTCTAACTCTAGTTAGTGGTTATCATTTCAAATTTCCTAAGAAACCGGAGTTTGTGAGGGAAACATGTAGTTTCAGTTTTGTGTTGCTTTCCTTTCTGTTCGGTCATCAATTTTGATTAAAATCTCTTGTCCTTAACCTCTTTGCCACAATCACTTGTCAACAAGTATTATTAAACAGTTCTAGAAGATCGAATGTATGGTTATTTTTAACTTTAAATAAGATGTTGTTATATAATCATTTGACCTTTCATAGAAGATATGTTTATGATTTACGGATTTAAATTGGTTGATTGTGGACAATTGAAAATTATGTCACTTTAAATTTTGATGTTTGCAATTGCATAAGGATTGGTGGTATTGAAAAATATCTTAAAGAAGTTGTTGAATGATGAAGGTTGAATTCTTCTCAATTAACCGTTTGAAAGACCAACTTTATAACCTTGGGGAAGTTGTTGAATCATGAGGGTCAAGTTCTCCTTAGTTAACCTTGTTGGCGTTGGTTGTCGTTGATGTCAACACTTGTTGAGATTGTTGCATTAGTTGTATTGTTGGCATTGGTTGTCAACACTTGAGGAGATTGTTGTGAGGTCAACATTTGGTTGTATTGTTGGTATTGGTTGTCAACACTTGGGAAGGTTGTTGCATTGTTGTTTGGCATTGGTTGTCATTGTTACCAACATTCAGTTTGTATTGTCATTGATGCATGATGATGTGGTGCTAATGTTCATGGTTGGATGTCATGCCTTGGTTGATATCAAGTAAAGGTGTATTGAGTATGGTTGTTGTCAGCAAAGATGTTAGCATGATGATATATTAAGATGGGGATTAGAAGTATTGTTGATGGTGGAGAGATGTTGTTGATGGTCTATAATATGTTGTATGATCTATTATGTTGTTCCTAAGGAAATAAGTTTTGTTGCAAGATTGTTCTGGCCTCTGCAAGTTGATGAAAAGTTTTTGTTCCAAGAAGTTGTGTTGAGGATTGTTTGGGAGAATGCTCTGCATTCCTCTGATGTGGAAGATATAGTCTTATGGTTTGGGATTCAGTGTTTGTGCTCTATGGATGTTGCACTCTTATCTTTTCAGGTCAGCAGTGTTGCCAAGGAGGTTTATGTTGATTGCAGTAGTTTGAGTTTTTGTTGGTTGTTTGGACTAGTCTGGAAAATGCTTGCATTTCTCAGCATTGATGTTCTACTCCCGCAACTTGGTGGATGTTCTCTCAATGTTTGTGCAATGTCTCGGCTCAAATTTCATGTGTCGAAATGGTCTATAAGTTATTATGTTAATGTTTTATCTCATGATTGTATATTTTGTGCTTCTGAGATGAAGTGTTCTACTCCTGTTTGGTTTGTGGTA
The DNA here is from genome assembly GCA_007258455.2 of Sequoia sempervirens. Lineage (NCBI taxonomy): Eukaryota > Viridiplantae > Streptophyta > Pinopsida > Cupressales > Cupressaceae > Sequoia > Sequoia sempervirens. The sequence continues at coordinate 426,321,871 of VDFB02058242.1, read as the reverse complement.
GCTATTGGTAGCATGACAGTATGAAAGAAGTATCTAGAAGTGTTGTTGGATGTTCAAGGAACATCTCTTTGTGATCTGCACATTAGTCGTTGATCCCTTTGGTGTTGCATTGTGTTTGAGTTGGGATTTTTGGGATTTTGGGAAATTTCTGGATATATGGCTGATAAGGCTAGTTCTCTTGCTTACATCGTGTGCTTAGGGGTTTGCGCTAGCATTTGAGATTATGTTAAGGTGGAATTGGGTCTTGACCTATCTTGTTTTGGACCACTTTGAGTTAGGTTAATTGGAAGTATGTTTTTGGGCCGACTGGTTATGTACTACACGTTTTATCTACACATTTCCTTGTTGTCGACTTGAGTTGATGTGCACCAATATGTGAGTTGTTTGGGATCACATTGGAAGATGTAATAAGGTTGTTTTTTGTCCTCTTTATCTCTTGGATAGGACCACGCTATGGTTTTGTGATCGACTTGTTGAGATTATTGTTTATCTTCTTCATGGTCAACCTAATTAATGTTTTGTGATCTTTCGGTGTATATATAAATGAAAGATCAAATTAGTTGCAAGAAGTATGGTGTGTGGAATACATTGAATATCTTGCAAAAGAAGTGTGTAAGAGTGTGGAATATGTTGAAGATCTCACAAATGTAGTGTGAAAATGTGTGGAAAATAGATCAAATGTGTTTTAACGCTTTAGTCAGCAGAGTGTATTGTCAACATATGTTGTAAATTATAAATCTTCATGTATCCTGCTCTGAGATAGTGAATCTCATCAAGTCCTTGTATCTTGACTTGGGGTTGTGCGCTTTAGTCTGCAAGTCCTTTGAATCTTTCCCTAAGGTTGTGCGCCTCAATTTGCAAGTCTTTTGGCAGTGAGCCTTATTGTAACTCTTGTAACTCTACTAAGTGGTTATCATTTCAAATTTCCTAAGAAACCGGAGTTTGTGAGGGAAACATGTATTTTCAATTTGTGTTGTTGCTTTTCTTTCTGTTTGGTCATCAATTTTGATGAAAAACTCTTGTCCTTAACCACTTTGCCACAATCGCTTGTCAACAAGTATTATTAAACAGTTCTAGAAGATTGAATGTCTGGCTATTTTTAATTTTAAATAGGAAGTTGTTATGTATTTATTTGACCTTCCATAAAGATATGTTTATGTTACATGGATTTAAATTGATTGATTGTGGATAATTGAAAATTATGTCACTTTAAATTTTAAAGTTTGCAATTGTATAAGGATTTGTGGTATTGAAAAATATCTTAAGAAAGTTGTTGAATCATTGGGTTGAATTATCTTCAATTAATCCCCTTAAAGAACAACTTTGTAACCTTGGGGAAGTTGAATCATGAGGGTCAAGTTCTTCTTAATTAACCCCTTGAAAGATCAACTTTATAACCTTGGAAAGTGTTAGCAAACAAAAGCAAGCATACAATAACCTACAAACAAATTATGATGCAAGTGGTGATTCTTGTAGTACCCACTAGCATATGCTATAATCCTTTGTACCAAACCTTCCAATGAGGCCCTGTGTTACCATCAAGGTATTTTGATCATGTACCTTGGGTATGGACAACATGATTTGTTATATTTTTTCATGATATGTGATGTTTTAGATTGATATTATCCATGAGGTTTTAGTATTGGCATCTACGCCTAACTATGTATTATGAGATGCGTATGTTACAAAATTATATGTTTTGACTCATTTTGTGCTTTAATACTACATCATACTTGTTAATGAGATTTAAGGTGGATTATCATTGAGGGGTGTGAGTCATGCAATTTGGATTCATGTATGTGGATTTGTATTTGTTGGACTATTTCAATGTTTCAACATCACTATTTTCGCTTTACTTGTTTTACATGATTCGATTATGTTGTTAGAATTTAGCACTAGTTGTATTATTGATTATCAATTTTTGTATTTATGTTTTGGATCATGTGGCTTAGAATGGTTATTATTTGATGTTGTTTCATTTATATTATATCACGTTTAGAAAAATAAATCTCTATTTACATTTAATTAGAAATATTAGTAATAGTATTTTCCTAAGGTTGAATTTTGATTGAAAAATATTGAATACAAGAATATCTAATTGTAATATCCACTTTTGAATTAGCTAGCTAGTGAGAAATGAAAAGAAAAGCCTAAAAGAGCTTAGGGAGTTTTGAGATGATATAAATAAAATAAAAGAACTCATTTTCATTCATTCTTCCCTCTTTTATGGAAAATTCTCTCCCCCCTTGCTTGAGTGATTGCTTGGCTTGGAAGTGGAATTGGATTGCTTGGTGAATTGTCACAGTTGTGGAAGAAGTAGATTTGAAGAAGCTTGGCTATTGTGTTTGTGGATGCAAAAGAACTCTTTAAACCCTTTTGTGTAAATATATTGCAACATCAAGGTATTCCTCATTTTTATAATTTGAATTATGCTTATTGTTTGAGCTCTCTACCATGCTCAAATTAGGTGGATAGTATATGGTATTCTATTCCTAGGTTTCAATTGGAATTTGAATCGAGAATAAGATTTAATTAATCTATTTTTAGTACCTTATTTCATTTTTGAGAAAATCTATTTTTAGCAAATTTTCCTTGAAATTCTATGTGATGTAAAAAGTGTTGTGTAGTGCACATTAGGATCATAAGGGAATATTTTATTTTTAGAAATTTAAAAAGTGTATTTTTGAAGAATTTCCATGGATTGGCAATGGTAGAATATAGTGAATGTTCTTGAAGCATGAATTTAGGAAATTCAAAAATTAAAACTTGTATGTCATTTGTAATTTGTGGAATAAAGATTCTCATGTTTCTTATAATTTTATCAACCTTTTGGATAAGAGGATTGCCAACTTTGACCTTATTTTTCATGCCTTGATTTTTGGGCAAAGGTTGACTTTTGGAACTAAGATTGAATACTAAAATTAGAAGTAGAGTCAAATAGTGTTGTAATTGCAAATTTGGGGATGTCCCAATCTGAAGTGTCATATGGATAATCTAATTAGATAAAATGAATTTGGATATTCAAACATTTAATGAACTAAATTATAAACATGAGAACTTTTCTTTCATGCAGACCGATGTGGGATCATGGAACAATGGTACTATGATCATGACTCACATTGAAAGCCAATGTGGGATCATGCAAGATAATACTAATGTTATTGCTTACATTGAACACCTATATAGAATCATGTAAATCAATGATGAAACTCTATGTTTGATGCTTAGTATTCTTCTTCCTATTTGTATTAGGCTGTTGGTATACAATATTTCCTTGAGATTATTGTGTCAGTATAATGTTTCTTGACCATTGCTTGATTTTGGTCATTGTACCACATCTTCTTGTGTGTTTTTGGTTGGAGCCACAACCCTTGTTTTACATTTTATAATTGATTTGTAATGTGTATGTACTTCCTATGTGTGATGTCATGTATGCACTAGATCATTCCCCATCACATGTGTGTGTATGATTTCTCAATCAACTATCTCTCAATTCAGAGGGGTGGGCTTGAGGGTTCCACATGGTTGGGTGGTGCTATTTCATCATTAGGTCTTTACTAGATTTACAAATACGCTTGGAGAGCATGCCAATTTCTTTCTAATTGTGACATGGTAGACCTTCTTGTACCACATTATTAAGAAATGTGTAATGAGGGCTTTCATCATTCATTAACTTGGCTTGTATTGGATTCATAATTGAACATGTAATCTATGGTAAACCATTCACTTAGGACGAAGGCTTCATTTATGTTATTTCAGTTTATCATTTTATGCTATGTGTACATGTTACTTATTGAAATGGAATATCTTAATTACGCTTGTCCTACTATGTTGTATAGGTGTAGTTCATTTTCTATACTTAATGATGTTTATATCATGTTGTGCATTACCTTATAATTATATTTAAATCAAGAATTTAGTTGTGACCTTGTTTCTTAGGAATCATGCCTTATTTGGAGGTTCTTGCTCAATGAATATAGAGCCTATAGGTTCTCGAATGTTTGGTTAGAGTTATTTTTACACGAGAAAGTTGTCAAATGCTTCTCAAACTCTAAATTCTTTTTGCATATTATTTTTCAGGCTTTGAAGTCCAAGGTAAGATCAAGGCAAACTTGGAATTTGCACAATCCAAATCAGACGTTGAGGTCTGAGCTATTCAATCATTGAGGCTCAAAGTTAGTAAGGGAATTTACACAATTACGATTGTTTAATAGAGCCTAGAGATGGAGATGGAGATGGTTCTAAGTTAAGTGATCAATAGTTACAATTTGCAACACGAACTCTAAATTTTGAGGTGTTATCAGTTTCAGGTGGGTCATGTTTATATGTTTTTTTTTTTACGAGAATTTGATTTTGGAAGTACAAAGAAGAACCAGTGAACGTTCTGTTAGCAAATCAAGCCCGTATAAGCCATTGCTTTTACGGACGAGAATTTCTGTCTTGTCATTTACCTGTTTATCTTGCCACTTTTGCACTTTCCCTAATTCCAAATACTGTTGTTTGTTCTTCTAACTCTACTAGGTGGTTATAACTTCAAATTTCGTAAGAAACCGGGGTTTGTGAGGGAAACATGTACTTTCAGTTTTGTGGTGTTGTTTTCCTTTCTGTTTAGTCATCAATTTTGATGGAAATCTCTTGTCCTTCACCTCTTTCCCACAATCACTGTCAGCAAGTATTATTAAACACATTTAAAAGATCGAATTTATGGTTGTTTTTAGTTTTAAATAGGAAGTTAGTTATGAATTTATTTAACCTTCCATAAAGATATGTTTATGTTGTATCGATTTAAATTGGTTGATTGTGGACAATTGAAAATTGTGTCATTTTATTTTTTTATGTTTGTAATTGTATAAAGAGTTGTGGTATTAAAAAATATTTTAAGAAAGTTGTTGAATCAAGAAGATTGAGTTCTCTTTAGTTAACCCCTTGAAAGACCAACTTTGTAATGTTGGGGAAGTTGTTGAATTGTGAGGGTCAAGTTCTCCTCAATTGACCCCTTGAAAGATCAACTTTATAACCCTGAGAAATGTTAGCAAACAAAAGCAAGCATACAATAACCTACAAGCAAATTATGATGCTAGTGTTGATTCTTGTAGTGCCCACTAGACATGCCTTTGGTGGTGCATTCTAGCACAAGTGACTAAACATTTGTTTGTGATTTAGTTCATTTATTATTTGACTTTTAATGTGTTTCCTTTTGTGTTAGCTCTATGGATTTGAGATGATACAAATTTATGGAATGATTAAAAACCATATGATTATGTTGATCAAATATATAGCATGTTGTCTTAGTGTTTTGACTTTGGCCTTTTAATTGATCCATGTTGTTATGCTCTTCCTTTCTCATGTCTTCCATTGTCTAATGATATTCTCGAGCTTGTGACTTGTTGTCTGGTGTTTTCATTCTCCTTTCACCTTTTATATTATATATCATGTCTTGTCCACTTGTATATTTTTCATATGTTTCTTTTTCTAGATGATTTTTATCATGATTCTCCCACTTGGAGGGAATTCCCTTTGTGTTAATTTGTCCTTGTTTGTGGTCATTGCACTTAAATTATTTTATGCTTACATCTTATGATACATGCTTATGCTCACATGTTTTTTATTTCAATTACATGTTTACATATCGCATGGTACATGTTTATGCTTACATGATCACATCATGTGTGATGTTTATCTATTCTTACATGGTTCTATGTAGCAATTTTTTTACCATTGCTTGTTCATTGTTATCAACATTGGAGCAACATTGGGGGTACTTTTTTTCCCTTATCACACATAGTTTCATGATTGCATATATTGTTATTTTATCTCACACTTGTCAAGTGATTATATTTATGATTCTATAGGATTATTGAGCTTTAAATGATCAAATCTTGTTGTATATTACTACTTATCCTCTCCTTTGATTCCTTGCATCATTCACATGCAACCAATTGGAGGGGGCATACAATATCATGAACATTTATTTTTATGACTTCTTTACATCCCCACAACACTTCATTTTGGTTATGATGATCCCTTCATAGCTCACCAATTATCACTTTTGGTTATGATGGCTCCTTTACAACCTATCATTTATTAATCTTGATTATAGTGACTCATTTGCAACCCAATATTGCTCACTTTTATTTATCATGGCTTCTTCATAACTAAGAATTTATCCCTTTGGTTTGAATCTTCTTTTGTAGCCCCACACTTATGATAGATCTTTCACAATCCAACATCTCTTTTGTTACTTTTATGCACTTTTTTTTATTCGTACCTCAAGAATTTTTAGCCTAGCCCAAGTTAGGCGAGCCCACAAACGAGGGACCTCATCCCTAGATGAATGCATTGCATTGGTGTGAATAGTACAAACTTGTGATCCTAATATCCTAGTAGTGGCACAAATTCTACAAGCACATTGGCCTAGTGAGGGCTTGGAGCATGAAGACATGGGCATGAATGCTAACAACATCAACATAAAGGTTTAAGTTTGTGAGCACATTGGATCAATAAGGGCATAATACCTACAATCATAATGGACTAGCAAATATTTTAACCTTGGTGACTACAACACCAATGCCATGATTTAACCATCACACTATGCAGGAACGACTTTACTTTTATGCATTCTAGTTAACATTGTTAAGTAGTTATTCAATGTCTATATTTCAATTTTTATTAGATGCTACTCATGGAATTTTGTGCTTGTGGGTTTCAATGTGATGTTATCACTACAAGGAGCATGTGTAGATCATTGTTTTTATCCATATCATTTTTGCATGCTTGTCATTTATTTCTTATTGATTGCTTGTTTACTTTGACAAGCATGATTCTTAGTAGTTTATGTACAAGTAAAAGTAAGTGCAACATGTAAGGATAAAATTACATCCTTAGAATTTTCTCCATTTATTTTTTATTTACTTTAACCCTTTTTCCTTGAGTGTAATAAATTGATGCCCAAGTGGCATATTTCTTTACAATAATTGGTATACAATATGTACCTTATCTAATTTTAAATCCTTATTCCTTAGCGGTCCAAATCCAACATTCACATATGTTGTTTCATACAAGTTCAAAATTACAACTACTATTCTAAACCTAGTTTAGAATTATATGTGTGGTCTTGACCACCAAATTTGAACAGTTAAATTTAATTATAAATCAAATCTAATTTACTTCTAACTAGTCATTGCTTAACAACTCAAACATGGAATATTTAATTTCATGATGCTAGGGTATTATTCAAAATTGCAAACCATGATTCACTTTATATCATTCAATATTCACAAAACACATATTCATGTCTAAAGCATCGTCTAAGCAAAATTGCATCAATGTTTAAGATCTTGAGGAAAAATATATTCATTTGAAATTCTAATTGGTATGTCTTCCAACTTATTCAAAATAATTAAATCGATCCAAGGGTTTGACTAAGGCAAAAGGTGGGAAGTTATTCACCTTCCTCTCATAGCACAATAAGTTATATCAATTCTTCTAAGCACCACCCTTTTCAAATATCATATGCAAACAAGGTTTTGAAGATAATGAAAGAAAAGTTCAAGGTAATAGACCAATATCATTACTATAAAAATATGATCAATAATGTAGGTGTGCAAATAAAATTTATAGGTGTAGGAAACCTAGATAAATTACAAGTTATTCATTAGTCTATTAGAGATTCACAATTTCAAATCTAATAGAAATTATCAAAATTGGATCACTAAGAGCAAGTTAAAGAAAATTTATGTCTTCTTATTACAAAGAAAATTAAGTACCCTAAATCTATTTGTAAATTTTAATAAAATGTTTGTGTATTTTTTTTAGACCATTCTTCTTAAGTTTAAGCAATCTAATTATTATTATATATTACATTTATTTAACATATTATAAATGTGAAGGGATAAAACAACACCTCATATATGAAAACCTTAGGTAAATTAATTTAATTCATAATGATAAACAAATCTAACCTATCATAATGATAATGAAATGATATTGGAATAATAAATTTTGAATTGAATTTGTAGAAATTAGATAAATTAAATAGGATACTTAGCTCAAAATTTGAGATAAAAATATATTATGGAATACACCAAAAATTAACTCTCTAATTTATTGGAATTTTAAGGTTTGATCAAATGAATGCCTTAGAGCCTATAAACCAAATATGCTTTGCTTTGGTACATATTCATGTATGTGGACCTAAAATTTATGCCTGTGAAAAGTGAACTAGCACACATACCTCAACTTCTTCTTGTAGGAATAAATAAACTAAAATTTGATGCTTGAAATTCACCAACTCTATATTTTATACTCTTCATCTTAGAAAAAATATAGTAGTGTATACAAACACTTTTGGAGAATTCATTGAATTGCAAGGACATGTTATCCTCAATAAAGCCTTTAGAAAACCTAAATCAACAAATTTGTAACAATAATTAAAGATAGCCAAAAATCATGCAAGGATGCCTAAGAGGATGTATGCTTACACATGCTCTCATAATGTTGATATGGATTTGTCATGAATTCTCTCTAGTATTGGTTTTTCTATAATCCATAATGATCTATAAATGAATGAATAAATATTTAAATACAATGTAGCACATAAATCAACATCTAGACACATGTTATGTTAGATCACGATGGCTAGTGAGAGAGAATTAAAATTTATTTTAAACTAATTTTTAAAAGTTTAGGGTTTAAATCTATGATTATGAACATGACCTAGGTCAATTTTAATCTCGTAGATCTAACGTAGGATATAGATCGAGGTTAATCTTCAAGAATAAGTAATTATTGGAGTAGGATATTATGGTGTCATGAGTCAAATTTATGGAAGAATATGCCACTATAGATGTTTTATTACATGAAGAAAACTCTAATCAATGTGGGCTTGAAACACAAGGGGAAAGGAAATGGATAATACAATTTTCACCATAATATTTTATCCCTAACTTTGATGTGCAAGCAACCTACAATGAGGATTCACATCAAAGAAAAACAAGAAATCAACATGGAAGTTAGATATTTTTTACACTCAAGATACTAATATGTTTAAAGGTTATGGATATGGATGACGATTCTTGAATTCTCATCACAATAAGTACTCTATGAAACCTACAAAATAAAAAAACATATAATGAATAACATTTGTCACACATTTAGAATAAGCATGAAATTCTTTGAAAGGGACTATATTTAAAAAATAGTATATTAAAAGGGTAAGGGTACAAGAGTTTTTGTCTAAGAAAATTTTGATAAACCTTTGACTAAGCAGAAAAATGGTAGAATTTTGACTATGTGGAAAAGATTTTAGTAAAGCTCCCTTAAACATGAGAATAAATATGAGCCTATCATTGCACAACATAACTCACAAAATGAATGTTAGTGACATATATAACACATCTAATTGGTTAAATACGTAAAGGATTCAAAGAATCAAAGGAAAGGAGAAAGTATCTACAATCATGGTAAAAGCATGTAAACATGGTAAAAGATGCCATCACGTGATAAGCATCTAAGAACATAGAGATGATGTAATCAATAAAGAAAATATAATAAGGAGAGCCCCCCAATTTAGGAAAATAATTATACTCATAAATGCAATATAAGGATTGTATAAGCACAAGTAAGATGAAAGGGATACAAGAGTGACATGGATCATGTTAATAATATGAGAAAACCATGTAATTGTAAATATAATATTATAAGATATGAGTGTGATGATCATTTAGAAAAACATAAATATTCTAAAAATATAACACAACCAACATAATATATAAAGAAAAAAAACACATGTAAGAGTGATAACATACACATATACAAAACATTAGGAACATCATGACATATAAATAACATAAGAGCTAAAAATAATAAGCATGAAATAGATGAAGCATAGGGACATCATAAATATGTAACATAGGAGTGCATATAAGGTAACAAGGAACATATGTTCAAAAAATATGGTAAACATAGATCATGGATACATATAGGAACCAGACAAAGCATAGAGGAAGCATGAGAGACAAACAAGGGAAAGCATAGGAGCTAAAATAGAATATAGAAAAGAATAAATGGTAATTATGGAACATAGGAATAAATGAGGCATATAAGAATGCATGTAAATAATCAAAAGAAAAGATATGCATAAGTGGGGAAACAAAGCATAAAACATAATACAAAAGTTTAAATATGGATAGGATTAAAATAATATGGTATAAACAAAATGCCAAAGTGTAAGGACACAAAGAAAAATAAAAGGTAAATGTTAATGTAAGTAGATAAATAAAGCATATAAATTATAGAAGTTCTCAAACAAAAACATTAATAGGATCCTCATCCAAGAGACCTCATCCTTAGCACAATAGGGAACATCAATCTCCCCATCCTCAAGTAAGAGGCTTTCATCTTGATAAGTAGTCTAGTTCTCTTAGTAAAGTCCTTAGCAATAGGTTGAACCATGGAAACATAATTCTTTACCCAATGGTCTTGCTTCTTTTGAGGTGGATCCATATAAATATTTTACATTTGTTTAACCATACCATCCTTTTTGGGATTTGTGAAGAGGTGGTGCCTCTAGAATGAAAAGTGATTTTTTTGAAACAATTTGTCTTTATTGTTCTCTTGATATTTTGGTACATGAGTGTTTATTCTTCACCATGGTCATTCAAAGACATGACCTAGATTCGTAGTATTGTAGAATATACAACTTGAGGTTATTTAAGTATTTTATTTTCATAAAATCTAATATGAGAAGATATATAAGTATTGTTAAATGCTCATATTTTATCTTTATCATTCGTACTTGTGAATTTTACATAAATCACATATATCATATGATTGCACATACATGAGCTTATTAGTTGTCTAAAAAAATGTATCCAAAGTAAAATGACTCAAATTAAATACTAGTTTATAGTGACCTTTCTCATTTTTGACCTTTTTACCCTCATGCACAAATTTGACACATTAATATAAAATTGAAGTATTACTTTGTGCTATTCTATCCATGGTCTATCAAGAAACATGTCAAATATATCTAAAGATATAACAACATGACATAACATTATAATTTCCTTAAGAACAACTATTAATAATAGAATGGAAGAACCCATGGTCTTGATCAAGATCCCAACTTCCATTAGTCAATTTTAGTGAAACAATAGAATGTGCACAAGCTTGTTTACTTAATATGTTGATTGAATAAAAAATCTTTAGTGCATATGTTATTTGAAAGTTGGATCAATAATAATTTGGGTAGGTGAAATATACCTAATAGTATTATTGGTATACAATAGACCATAATAGTTAACTTGTTGTATCTTCTCATTTAATATGTAAACAATGGAGTAATTGAGATGGAGGAGATGTATCTCCAGAATGTAGCATACCCATAAAAACATTTGTATGAGATGATTGTGTATGAGAAACAATATAATAATTTCATTCATATAATCTCTATCAGCATGTGTATGAGTCATAGTATAGGGATCTTGTTCATGGTGTGCATTTTTTATTGTTAGAATTGGTATAGTTCTTTAAATTTTTATTTGGTGGAGTAACCAAAATATTTCCCCCATATTGACAATGTTAGGCTTAAGGTACCATCAAACTTGAAAAATCGTATTTATTCAATTATTTTAAGACATTATTTATAAATACATTCATAAGGGATGTGGGATCCATTGTAAATGGTAATTATTTATTTATTATTTACGAGTTAAAATCATCTTTTGATTTGAGGTGAGGTGATAAGGTCAAACTAGACACCCATCTTGAAGTGTCTTCTATTTTATAGGGATTCCTTTTGGAGCTTCCCCTATTTTTAGGGATTAATTTTGGAGTTTCTCCTATTTTTTATGGATTGAAAATCAAGGCACCCAAAATAGAGTGATTACTTTTTTGTCAGCTATGACTTTTTGTAAGAGTCTTGGTTTAGCATGTTGAAGTCTTTTCCAAAATCAAGCATACTTTTTTCCTAATTTTGGACACCATATTTGGTTTTGATGGAATGTAATTCATGATTAATATATAGGTGCTTGAGAAGGTAGACACGAGTGAAGTTTCATAGGCACACAAATAATGTCAATTTGGCCTCTTTTCTAGCAAAGCTTTTTGCCTAAAATGGTTTTTAAGACTGGAAAACAAGCTTTTTGCTTTTGAGAATGGACCATATTTCTACAATAAAACTAGCATAGTCATGAAGCCTTGGCATGTGGGATTTAATTCGGTAAAATATCTTCCCTTGAGAATACCTATTTGGGTGCTTATTTTGAGACTTCCAATGGAGTTCTCAAGGTGAGATATATTACAAATGATTGCTCTTCTACTTGGTAAATAGGTGGGACCTTCACAAAAAACTCTTAATTGCAAGGTAGTTTCTTATGCCTGCCTGTGTGTGGAAATTGATTTGAATAAACCGCTTCTAGAATATATGGAAATCAAGTTAGGGTCTATGTCTTGGATTCAACAATTGGATTATGAAGTATTACCTTTTAGATTATGCATATGTCATGAGTATGGGCATCTTCAACGTACTTGTTTGAAGGTCGCCCAACCTGCCCCCTCGGCTCCTCGCCCTCCTCCTCCTATGAGGGATAAAGGGAAAGCCCCAATGTCAAGTATAAATGGGGATAAGGAAGGCTTTATCCCAGTCAGGCAATGTAATAAGGGGAGAGGGTCAAAAAGATCTTTCAAAGAGCATCAACAAGAAGGATTCCAAAATAGGTTTGATATTTTGGAAACCTTTGATGATCAAGACATGGTTCCAATTTCCAAAGTACTAGTCCTAGAGGAAACAATGGTTATTCAGGTTGAATCAAGTATGGTTGGTAATATGGATCATTTATAGGAAGGTACCCCTTCTGAGATAATGGATGTAGATCAAGTCTAGTTTAGCTTAGGCTCTTCTATTCCATTAAGGAAGGAAGTAGTTTTTGTGGCTTGTGTTAGGGATTCCCTTCCTTCTCAAGGTGGAGAGGAGGATTCAGAGTGAGGCTGAATGAAGAAAGAGTCTTTGGTATTGAGTATTCAACAAAAGCCTCTTAAGAAAGGCACCCAGGAGAAGGCTTTGAAATTTGGTCGCAAGAAAGACTTGGAGAAGGTGAAGCTAATTGGTGATGTCTTGGTGGAGTCGGGATCAGTTAGGCCCATTGAATCACACTTCCAAAAATGATTGTCCTCTCATGGAATGCAATGGGTTTGAACAACATCCCAGACAAAAGGTTGTTCAAGGTTTGATCCAAACTCATAAATCAGATATGGTTTTTTTACAAGAATCTAAACTTTTAATGAAAGGAATGTATAATATTGCTTCAAATATTTGGTGGTGTGGTCAGTCTCAGTGTGTTGGTGCCCAGAGTTGTGCTGGTGGTTTAGCTTGTCTCTAGGACCCTTATAAACTCACCCCTCTTTGGTGGATCAATAACAAACATGGGGTTTTTGGTGTGGCTTCCAGTGTAGATTCTAGGGAATCTATTCTTTTTACGAGTGTGTATTCTCATATGAATCTTCTTGGTAAGGTTGATTTGTGGGCCCATATTAAGTATGTGAGATCTTTGTCTCCTTTCCTTCTATGGATCCTTGTAGGGGACTTTAATGCTATTATGAGTTTGGTAGAGAAACGTGGTGGGTTGGCTAGGCTAGATGCTTCTTCTTTCTTGTTGCGGGAGGGTATTGACTCTTTAGGACTTATTGATATTTAGCCCAATAATGGATAGTTTACTTAGAATAATAGAAGATGTGGCAATGATTCAATTTCAGAGAGATTAGAGAGGTTTCTTGTTTCCAACTACTAGGTGAGTAACTATTGGCTATCAAGTTCATATATTTTGGATTGGTGAGGATTTGACCATTGGCCCATCAAGTTGGTAATTTCAAGATCGGATATGGAAAAGAAACCCTCATTCATGTTCCAACTAATGTGGTTGCATGAAGACTTCTCACAAGATCTTATGGCAGTTTGATGGAAAGAAGGTAAACTAGCTTATGGTACTACCATGTATTCCTTTGTTAAGAGATTGCAATATCTGAAATATCAGCTCAATAGATGGAACAATGAGTATTTTGGAAATATTTTCCAAGCTAAGGAAAAGGTTCAATCTCTTCTTGATGAGGTTTCACAACATTCTAGAGAGTATGGACTTACAACTAAAAATTTGCAAAAGGAGTTGGAATTGCTAATGAAGCTATCTAATTGGGAACTAAGTGAGGAGATTTACTGGAAACAAAAGGTTAGGATTGATTGGATTCAAGAAGGGGATAGGAATATTGCCTTCTTCCACAAATCGGTTAAGGACCAAATATAAAGGAACATAATTACTTCTGTTAAATCCTCTAATGGGCTTATTTTATCTTCTTCTCAAGATATTTGTAAGGAGGCCATGAGTTTCTTTTTGTCGCTTCTTTCAGAAGAATCTTCTTATGAGGTTGCAGAAAAGGACTTGATTTTGGAATGCATCCCTCCTTTAGTGTCTTTTTAGATGAATGAATAACTCAACAAGCCTGCTTCTCTTGATGAGGTGGAAAGGGTTGTCTTTTAGATGAAGAAAGGGAAAGCTCCTAGGCCTAATGGATTTGCGATTGAATTTTTCAATCTTTTTGGGATGCTCTCAAGCAGGATGTGTTAGAGATTGTCCAAGAATCGCGGAACAATAAATAAATGTTGTGTGATTTGAATGCGACCTTTCTTTCCCTCATGCCAAAAAAGGACAAAGTTCAACCCTTTGATCAATTTAGGCCCATTGCTTTATGCAATGTGGCTTATAAGATAATTACTAAGCTTTTGGTAGAGACTTAAAAAGTGCCTTGCCTCCCTTATCTCGGAGGAGCATGGGGGTTTTGTGGTTGGCAAGCCGATCTTGGATGGGGTCATGATTGTTGGGGAAGCTATTCATTCTATGGAAACTTCAAAAGATAAGACTACGTTTATGAAGTTAGATATGTCCAAATCTTATGATCAGGTCAAATGGAGTTTCTTGCAGTGGATTCTCTTAGCTTTTGGATTTTCTAGAGATTAGGTTGAGTGGGTTATGAGTTGTGTTTCTTCTAATTCCTTCTCGTTCATTATAAATGGAGTTGTGTCTCCCTTATTCAAAGCTTCTAGGGGTCTGCAATAAAGAGATCCTTTGTCCCCGTACCTATTCATTTTGATGGTTGAAGGTTTAGCACATCTCCTAAAACTTCATGTCACTCAGGGTTTGATCCATGGTTGGTATTGGACTAAATCCTAGCCTCCTATATCTCATTTATAGTTCATGGATGATACAACCTTGATGGGCCTAGCCAACATCAAGGAAGCAAAGAACTTCATAAATGCTTTTGAAATTTACTTGGTGACTTCTAGGAAAATGATCAACAAGGATAAATCTTCTGTCATCTTCTTTAATACCCCCCTTCTTATTCAACAAAAAAATTCTTGAATTCTCATATTTCAAGTTGGTGCTCTTCCTCTCACATATTTGGGTTTTCCTCTCTTGCTTGGGCCCCTTGCTAGGGGTTATTGGCAGTCCATTCTTGATAAACTCTGCACAAAGGTCAACCACTGGACCTTTTACTAGCTCTTTTATGTGGGTAGAGTTACATTATTGAATTCGATGATTCAAGCTCTTCCCATATACAAATGCTTTCTTTTGGCAACCCCCTTAGGTTTTATTAAGGACTTTTATGCCCTTTCTCAACAATTTATTTGGGCTAGAAATCTAGAAGCATTCAAATGGAGCTTAGTTAGTTGGGAAACCATTTGTAGTCCTATTTAGAATGGGGGTTTGGGGCTCTGACAATCTGTTTCCAATGGCCAGGCTTTGGCTACCAAGCTCTGCTAGAGGTGGTGTACTAATTCTAAGCAACTTTGGGCTACAATTATTACTTCCAAGTACTTTTGGGAGATTGTTGCTATGGATATCCCTAGAGTTAACCTCACAGGGAAAGGCTCAGGGATCTGGAAAACCCTTAAAAAAGGGGATAATCTTATCAAGTAAGGTTTATATTGGATTTGCAATAAGGGATATGAGGCTCTTTTTTGGCATGACTCTTGGGATGGGCATCCTCACATTATTTCTACATACCCACAGTTGCAAGAACTTTGTGACAGATGCACTAAGGTTGGTTGGGTGTGGGTGGTGGATTTCAAGTCTTCTCAATTTGTGGGTCAATTAGAGATTTCCAGTTGGAGGGACTCTAGGGAATGGCCTCAGGGAGGTTCTATGAAAGATAAAGAAGTCCTATCTTCAATTCTAAAGAAGTGGTTTTGTAATTCCTCGAATGAGAGAGATATATTAGCTTAGGGTTTCAACCCTAAGGGGTCTTACTCTATTGCTAAAGGATACCAAGATATTATCCAACAAGGTGGTGGAGAAGGGGAAGTTCCTTGGTGGAAGAAAGTTTGGAATAAATATGCTTTGGCGAAGTGTAATTTTTTATGTGGTTGGTTGCTAGAAACAAAAGTCTTACTTGGGATAATTTACAGAAAAGAGGATTTTATGGGCCATCTATATGTGCCTTGTGTGGGAATTATGAGGAATGTATCCCTCATCTACTCTTCCAATGCCTTTATGCCAAGGAAATCTAGTACCTCTGGTGGGGTTTGTGGAATAAGGAGTATTTTCATGCAACTTCGTTGGTGGAATTCTTGAATAGTTTGGGGAGACCACGTACCAAGGCTATCTTTGTTAATGTGGTACGCTAAATTGGTCCTTCTTGTATTATTTGGAAACTTTGGGTTGAACGTAACAAGAGAATTTTCCAAGGAAGCTAGGTTGGAGCTTATCAATTGTGGTAAAAGATTTTGGGCATGATTCAGGAAACTTTGGAAGCTATGTGATTTGGATGAAACTCTAGAAAGGGAAGATCTCTCTGTGATTCATGGATTCCTAACAAGGTGGGTTGTAATCCTGTTGTTAAGATGGGTCATGGTCCAAAGAAGAAAATTTCTAGAGAAGTTAATTGGGATCCCCCTTGATTGGTGTACTTAAAATAAATATTGATGGATCTTCTAGAGGGAATTTGGGCCATGTTGGCATTAGAGGTGTGGGAAGGAACAGTTCTGGTGAGGTTGTTTTCTTATTCTCCACTCATTTGGGGCTAGTGTCGAACAATCTTATGGAGGCTCATACCATTTTGGTTGCAATGGAGAAGGCTTGTGCTCTTGGATGGAGGAAGGTCATTATTGAGGTGGATTCTATGATCATTATTAACATGCTTAATGGAAAAAAGTCTGAGGGATTCCATTGACAAATGGTGTTGATTGGTAAGAAGATTATGAAATTGGGCAGTTCTCTTGACTTGATTTCTTATGTTTGTATCCCTAGGGAATGGAATGGAGTGGCATACTACTTGATTAAGTGGGCTTTAGAGCAACAAAATGAGTGGGAGGTTAATTGTTGGGACCAATTATCGGTTGAAAAGTCTCACAAGTTATCTCAACTCATGTTGGATGATATGTTGGCTTGAGGATTGCTTCTTGATCTTTGGTTCTTGGGTTCTTTGGGTGACTCCTCGGCTTCTTAATGTTGGGATGATTTGGTGATTGTTAATGCTTCATTCTTTGTGTCTTGATTTCTTGGCTTTTGTGGCTAGATTTTAATTAATAATTTTTTACCCCTTTTATTTAAAAAAATATTCAATGTCTTATAGATCTTTTCCCAAGAGGGCTCAAAAAAATTCTTTTATTTAGGCCAAAATATGGTTTTTGTACACATGCATGGTATGGTCCTGAAAAAGTGACTTTTAAACAGTGGTTTTTAGACATGCCTATTGAAAATAAATTTTTATTATCTGGGTATTAAAATAAATTACATATTTGGAAACTAAACTATGAGTACTACACTTCATATTACTAACTTTTTTTAAGATTCAATCTTTAAGTGCTTCAAATTTTTAGGTCAAATGTGACAAATTTTGAAATCAGGAACAATACTTCCACTTTTTGGCCAAAAAGTGGACTCAACTTCTTGCACACACCCTAAATGTGTAGGATTATTCTTATTATCCAGGCTAGCAAGATCATGAGTAAAGTATTACATTCTAATTTTTTTTTGTAAATAATCTTCCACCTCAAGCTCAATAACAGTGGTAACAAATTTAGCGCTTATGGGAACATTATTGGAGACACCATTCTCAATAGGTTGGGCCATTAGAGGATTCAAATGGGGACTTCTTCTCAAAGGAGTGTGATGATGTTGATGAGACAAGTTTACATGGAAAATAACTCACAAACCCTAAAGGCCAAATGAGACAAAACATGAATATAAGGTTTCATATAGAATAAAAATATAACAAGTGACTATATATGAAAATAGATCAACAAATGATACCCTAGAGGTGAATAGAAGGAAAGGTAGGTTGTGGTTAAAATAAGATCACACAATGAAGTACAAAACCTAAAGAAAGATGTAGCAAATGAAGAATAGACAAAAAGAGTCTAAACCCTAATCAATTCTAAAATGAATAATACATGCTTAAAAAACCATATTTGAAACCTTAAATAAAAAATAAATTCCAAGACCAAACCCTAGGATTTGTAACAAAGTTGAGTTTACTAATAAATGTGAGGGGATAAAATTACACTCACATTTATATCTTAGGAAAATTAATTAAATCACAATAGTAAACAAATAAGACAAAGGATAATGAGTTGGGATTGGAATAATAAATGTTGAATTGAATTTATGGAACTTAGATAAATTAAATGAGACAACTCAAAATTTGATGATGGAAATATATTGTGGAAGACAACATAAATTGGAAAAGGATTTCCCCCATATTGACATTGTTAGGAATAAGGTGTTATGAACCTTGTAAACCCTACCTATTTAATTATTTTAAGAAATTAGTGGTAAATGCATTCATAAGGGATGTGAGATGGACATTGGTGTTACAATAATTATTTATTTATTATTTACCAATTAAAAGCAACTTCTAATTTAAGACATGAGGTTATAAGGTCAAACTAGGTGCCTGGATCTTGGAGTGTCTCTTATTTTACAAGGATTCGTTTTGGAGTATCTCCTATTTTTTAGGGATTAAAAATAAACGCACCCAAATTGAGAGATTTCTTTTTTTTGTCAATTATGACTTTTTGTAAGAGTCTTGATTTTTTGCCCAAGTTTGGATGCCATATTTGGTGATTGAGAAGAAAATAATTCATGATTAATGTACATGTGTTTGAGAAGGTAGAGAAGAGTGGGGTCACACAAGTACATAAATGTTGTCTGTTTGGGTGTAGGAAAGAAGGAAGTGATTGTATTGTATTCTTATTTCAAGATAATACATATTTGACCACTTTTTTGGTGGAGTTTTTGTTACCTAAATTTTTCTCCTCATAAATATTGTGTTGTGTAAATCTCTTATACTTGTTGATTTCTTTATTGTTGCTGATTTACATTTCCTTAAAACTTCATCAATATCATAAGATTAAATTTTAGATTTGTAACAAAAAAATTAAATTTCCATATTGTAGTTGTTTACCTTCATTTATAACAAACACCCTCTACATAAATCCTAAATTATTAATAAAATATTATATTTCATATTTTAAATTCATGCAGCCTTGAATGCGATGTCATTAACTCTATAAAAGTTACAAAGTGTATTATCATTATGGTTATTAGGTAGCCCTCTTTTTGGAGCTAATGGGTGGATAGGTAGAAGAATAATCAAATTAGAACTCAGGAAAGTTTAAAGCATAGTTTCTTGGGGCTCTTGTGATTTTGTGTTTTTGAAAGTATGAGGCTTAATAGATGACATATTGGAAGTATTAGCCACATGATGCATTTTTTTTTGTCTTTTTTATTACCAACCTTTAGAAAATTGTTAGACTTAATCACACTATATGTAAGTAATTTAAATTCAATGTTCTTTGCACAAGAACACGCGTCAATGAAAGAAGACCATATTAATGTTAAGGTGTGGCAACAATCCATCAATAAAAATAGTTTACAACCCATTGTCACAAAGTTAATGGTGTAACTTAGAGCACAAGGACTATAATTTAATAACATATTCATGAGTTTTCTCATTAGGTCCTTGAGCACACTCGAACAAATCCATAACAGAAGTCTCTAGGACCATATTAACTTTGAAATGCTCAAGATACTTTAGATAATTCAAAAAATATGAATATCCATGTGATTTAAAGAGAAGAACCACACAATCATATGATCTTTCAAAGTATGTGGAAATAACAACTAAAACTTTATCTTCATACACATAGTAAAACATGCAACAATGAAGGATCTCAAATCTATATTGGGTTCACTTTTACCATTATACATTTCAATGTAAGGTTCAAAAAACCTCTAGGTAAAGGATGAGTAAGAATCACTTGAACACAACTAGTGTATTTTGTGCTTCCACATATTTATCTTCATATTGATCATTAAACATTGTAATTAACTTTACACTCCACCCTATCTAGATTTTGAATAAGTGCATCCAAGGCAAAAGTAAGGATGGTGACCTAATAAGAACATGAGACACAACATGGTTGAAATAAATAGGTTACCAAGAAAGAAATTTATAGGGAATATATATGACCATCGTAGGGGGAGTGGAATGTAATATGGAAAAAGACAAATAAAGGAATGGAATGAGATGTGCATTTGGGTATGAATAAGAAATGAAATAAGGGATATAAATTGTGGAGGTATGGATGGCACTAGAAGGGTGGGAG